>BCIP01000011.1:426047-746018 GCA_001599995.1 Ambrosiozyma monospora
GTTCCACCATCTGAGGAGACCACTGTCCCACCTTCTGAAGAAACTTCTGTTCCACCTTCTGATGAGACTACTGTTCCACCTTCTGATGAGACTACTGTTCCTCCTTCTGAGGAGACGACCGTTCCACTATCTGAAAGCACAACTATCATCACTGTCTCATCCACCGAGGTTCCACCTTCTACTCCAACTTCTCCAAACGGTCCACCTGCTGTTCAAAGTAACGGGGTTCCTCCTTCTGAAGGTACCACTGTTCCACCTGCTCAAGTTTGGTCAACTACCACTGGTCATGAAGGTACTACTGTCACTTTGAGCTGTACCCAACAAGTTTGTGCTTGCGAAACCGCTTCTATTGTCATCACTGTTCCTGCTACTGCTGTTCCTACTTCCTCAAGCTCTCCAAACTCTCCAAACTCCCCAAACTCTCCAAACTCCCCAGAATCTCCAGAAAACCCAACCGCTATCACCAAGACCACTTTCGCCACATCATGTCATTTCTACACTTGTTCCACATTCTCAACTGTCATCACCGAAAGTATCCCACCAGTTTCAGCCACTGGTGTTCCAAATTCTTCAAATGGTTCTGGTTCACCAAACGTTCCAGCTGGCTCAGGTGTCCCATCTAACCCAGGTTCTCCTTCATCTCCACCAGGTGCTCAACCTTCTGGTGGTTCTGGCTCCGGTTCAGGTTCAGGTTCTGGCTCAGGTTCCGGTTCAGGCTCTGGTTCATCTGGCACATCTGGTCCAGCCGCTTCTGGCTCTGGATCTAGTTCTGGCTTTGGCTCTGGCTCTGGTTTTGGTTCTCCAAACTCCCCATCATCTGGCTCTGGCTCTAATGGTTCAACAGGTACTGGATCCAACCCAGGTTCTGGTTCTGGTTCCTCAACCCCTGGCTCTGGCTCTGGCTCAGGCTCTGGTTCCTCAACCCCTGGGTCAGGCTCTGGCTTAAACTCTGGTTCCGGTTCTCCATCCAACTCCTTGACTGGTTCATCTGGTTCTGGTAAACCTGCCCCAGGACTGTCTGGTTTATCTGGTATGCAAAACCAAACTGAAATGGGCGGTATTGAATCTGTTGTTCCATCCAATGACGGTTCAAGCATGGCCAAGGCAAACATTTGGGCTCCATTGATGATTGCTGCTGCCTTTGTCATGGCTTAAACATGCGTGTTTGATACCGTTTTACTATATACCCATATCTCAATCTTCTGAGTCTTTGGTTTGTTGTGTCACTTATGATTTCGTGAGTTGATGCTAGCTTATTTTTCTTTTGTGTTACTTTTATTATTGTTGAGAGATTTCTTTATGTTCAGTTCTACATATATACTGCGTTATACTTATCACCCTGCCATTTTAATAGTTAATTTTATTTCTTGTTGATATCACACATATGTATATTGAACTTTTGATTCCTCTAGACGCATACAAAGACCATCGAGGATCGATGTTCATGAATAAAGAAGTTCTTCATCAACACAATAAGAAAAGAATGAAAAAAATCATTACATATTTCAAGTTGAACTTTCACTAGAGGTAACCGACTTGTTGTAATAAATCAACAACGATCTAAGACAATGCTCATTCTCATATGACTTTCTCAACCGTTCTTCCAGATTACCAGTGAAGAAATTGCTCAACCAATTATCCTTCAATTTCACCTTGTAAAACAAATAAACAAACGAGATCAAATCCATACTATTTGATCTCCATTTTTTACCACTAAAAGGAGACACCAACTTGACAACCTTCAACACCGGTCTGTTCATGTCCTCGTTGAACAAAGTCAAATAAAATCTCATGATTTCAGTTGGACGTGTTTCAAGCCACTTGTAAATTCTTTGAATTTTGAAATTTGAAAGGTTGTAATATAGCATCTTCAGTAAGTTAGTTGTAATATTGCAATATCTGTAATTTGGCTTTTGAATTTTCACTAGGCCTGAAGCTGGGTTGTTGAATTGAGGCATATAGTAACCCCCATTTGCACTTAGATCATCATACTTGAAAATCTCATCTCTTATGCTATCAACTGTTTCAGGCAGAAAAGAATCTGACTTGTAGTGAATACCACAACACTTTCTGAAAAAATTGTACTCTTCGAACTTGTATAAGCACTCGTAATCACAATAAACCAATCTGTTGTTAATCAAGCATGATGGATCTTTCAAATCATAGTTTTTGTTGGTGAATTGAGTGGCAAACTTATTACCATCTAAGAAATTGATAAGCAAACGGAAGAAATCGTTATCGAAAATCAACGAGTTCAAATATTCAAATTTCAAGATATGTGAAGCCTTAAACCATCTAAGTAACATCACCAGTAAGTTGGTTGCAGCTTTCAATGAAATTTCCTTGTTTCTGATAATTTCCAATCTTTCCTTGTCATTTCTCGAAAGCTTAGAGCTCACATAAGGTCTCACATTTTCTTGAGCCATGACTTGACGTTGTCTATGTTGTTGTAATTTGGTTCTAGTCTGATTCGTTATTTTTTCGTCACCCAAACCAACTGGATACATGATATTTGAAGAAATCATCTGCATTGATATACTAACCAATGATCCTAAGAATGGTAGACATTCGGTGTAGTAAGCATCAACTCTCATAAGAGCATCAATCTCATCCTTGAACATTGGGTTCTCTTTTGCATCTTTCTCTGTAAACTTAAACATATTTTTGACATCACTAGAGCAATCCAGTCCTTGCTCATCCTTGATGAATCCTTCAAAGGTGGATATAAACTGTTTGCTGGAAACACTTTCCTTGATATGATTGTAAAAGATGTTGCTTGCTTCCTTGATACTAAATGGAACTTCTTTATCTAGAGGATAAATATTTGGAAAATTAGGTTGTGTAACAAACATTTTCTTCTTAGTTTCACCGTTTGTGTGTTCCAATTCAGATATATTTGAATTGCTCAAGGAACTACCAGTGTGTTGTGGGTTCAATGTAGGCGATGGCATTGGCGTTGCCAAATGAATATCAGGAGGTTGAACAGACAAATTTGATGACAATGGTGACTTAAAATTGTGTTGTTGATTAATAAGCAAAGAGTTGGTATTGATGGTATCAGAGAAACTCTGAGAATCTTTCAGTATGGATTCTGTTATAACAGAAAGATCGATTTTCGGAGGTGCATATGTTGGATATCTTGTCGTCAATTCAGTTCTATAATACATGTAATCAAATGGTGTGATAGAGTCAATATGATGGCTATCTTTTTTGTCATGATGAGATTGGGTAAACCTGAACTTGAGATAGTCTTTCGTTGAATTTCGTTTCTCAATGCCACCAAAAATAGTCAAAATAGACTGATGTAAAAGCATAAGAACATTCTTTAATTGAAACAAGTGCAGTGTTTTAGAATAATGATTCTGTAAGTCTGGCTTCAAATCTTGGTTCATATCAATCTCACTGGTCAACCATCTGAATCTATCAACAGCTTTAGTCAAAGATACCACCAAATTTGATTGTGACACAATTTTTGTTAGTTCTGCAGACTGTTGCATTGTCATGTTTCCTGTAGAGTTCACCAAAAGTTGAAAGTATACTATGGTCATGAGATAGAAGAATTGTTTGGACCAAGCTTTTAGCAAATTACTTGTGTATAGTAATTCGTCATTCTTGATGTCAGTCATTTTAATTGCTCTATCTTCTAACAATTCCAAAAGTGGTGGTAATACCGTTTCATGTAGAAATAACCTTGAATGTTCCACTATGTACATTTCCTGTTGATCCTGATCACTTGCTTTGGATAAGCCAAATTGAATGTAAAGTAACTGTATTAAATTTTTCAAAATTGCAACATCGTCCTCCTTATTGTTCAGAATATCCGAGACCAAACTTTCAACTTTCAAAAGCTGATCATGTTCTGACAAATGCACAAAACCATCAAGGTATGAGTGACCAAGATGAATGATACTAGGCATATCTTTCAACTGTGTAAAATTGAACCAATCATTTATCTCATCGGACAAAGGTCCAACTTGTTCATACTTGAAATTGATCTCCGGATATTCCAAAATCAACTTGTAATTGGTCAACCCATCAATCTCTTGCTCTTCAAAATCTTCATTGAAACTGTCCTTAAAGCTATCATCCGTGTAGTCTTCTTCACCACCACTTGAGCTCAAACTTCCTGACCGACTTGTATGAGGCGACAACAAAACACCATCATTTTCAACTGATATTTCAGTCAGTTCACCCTTGTCAATGAATGTCCCTGGAAACTGTTCCCCTTCCTGTTGATCTTCTTCTGAATCATTCAAATCTAGCTCCCGTAGTGTTTCTTCCAAATGTTGTTGTTCGGGGCTATGTGGAGACTCGGGTGATTGTGAGTCGTGTAACGACGTGTCAACTTTCAAGTTTTGCGCTTTGAACAAGTCTGTGAGATCCATGAGCTGGTTGAGGTGTATTCTGAAACGCGGTCCAAGCTTGTTATTATAAGAATTAGATGTCTTTTGAATTGAGCTTGAACCCTTCATCATCACAGTGTTTTGAACCTGTGAAGCTGCTGTCATTTTTGTGATTGTGACAATGGAATCGGGCGTTGAGGCGGTACAGTTTTTTATGTACACACGCCACAGTGCCAAGCACCGCCACGCCCACCCAAACTCTTCTTCGACTCTTCTTCGACTCTCAGCTCAGTAACAAACAAATTACGTGCGCATTGACGCAACGCAAACATCTTTCTGAATTCTGTGAACTGAACCTGATGGACCAAACTTCGTTGTCGAGACGTTGGCTCTAGGTTACACTGAATTTCCACCACCGTCTTCAGATACAACTGCCCATTTCCATTAGAGGGCTTACGGTACTCTTCCATTACACATTCATGTTGAGTTTAGACAACAGCGTTGGATTGAGGTAGGTCGGACCCGTTTTCACTGGAATTTTCCATTATTCTCAAACAATCATTTCCATTTCCAGATTCCATTTGCAATTCTCGTTAAATTCATCACAGTTCATTTTTATACTAACATCATCGATCATTTGTGTTTTTTGCAACAAACATATTATCATTTCATACAGAGTTAAGATCACCACTAATCTTGATTCTACAGTTGAAGGTACTATCCATTCATACAATCCACACTCGGGCTTGTTATCGATCATTGTGCCTTTGCCGGACTCGTCCAATGTCAGTTTCAAAGTGATCAAAACCTCATTCATTAAACAGATCACAAGTTTAACCAAACAGAGACCAGCTTTCAGTTCCAAATTATCAATCAACGACAAATTCCAAAACTTTGCCAATAAACCAGCCAATATCCCAGTTGAATCAATATCTTCAAATTTCAATAAGGGCAAGAATGCAAAATTTATAACTGCTAGAGAAAATGAATTCAAGTTGAGAAAACTGTTGAGTGCAAGAAAGTTGAGTATCGAAGGTGAAACGTTGTTCAAGAGTTTGTTCCAGTTACTCCCTGTCGGTGATGTTAACCTGGACAAATCTGACAACATTATCGTTTTCGAAAATCACTTGATTATCAGCAAACCTTACAACGTGAACGACTGCAAGCTCGTCAATGGTGGTAACGATGATGACCAACAACTGACATATATCAAGAAGGTCATCAAGGAAACATGGGATAAATTGGAATCTGAAAGAAAAGGTGGATGAATTACGATGCGCTTAAAACAACACTATTAAAAAAAAACTAAGAAAACTTACGGAAAAATATCTTTTTTACTATCTACTGTTTTTTTTTCTTATACCTTTTGTATACTAATTGAAACAAATGTTATAAAAATATTGTATCTATTTAATTCCAAAATAGTTTGAGAGGGGGTATAAGGTATAAAATATCTATAAAAAACACATTAATGGTACAGCACAGTTTAGAAAGGATGGTGTGAAACTTGGTTTTTTTTGGGCATTGCTTCAAGCTTGCAAACAAGCGTCATTCTTCTCGGGCCTTGAACAGCTAGCTACTACGCTTGAACTTAACTGATATTGATTCAAACAATTTAGCACCTTTCTTTTCGGTTCCCTTGAAACCATCCATATCAGTCCATGGTAAAGTAACAACAACCTCATCTTTATTAGCAAAAAGTAATTCTAACTCTAAATTCAACCAGAATTTGACGGTTCCAACAACAACTTTGTTGTGGACTAATTTAACACAAACACATAAATCTTCTTGATGAATAACTAACTTTTCCTTGGGTATAACTTCAAAACTAGCAGACTCTTGACTATATTGAAACTCACTCTCTCTGAACTGCATAAACTCTTCCACATCTGATTCATCTTCACAAAAGTTTCTCAACTTCACAATAAACTTGCCATGAGAAGATAAATCAACAGCACCAGATATCTCAATTTGTTCCAATTCGAATAGACTGACAATATTGTTCTTGAGCAAATCAATATATTGAACTCTAGCAAATTCTTCAAGCTTCATGAATGAATCAAAATAACGACAATATCTGGCCTGAGAACAGATAGTAACACCACTAGAATAAACTTTTCTCTTTTTAACAAAAAGTGAACTTGCTTCATCAAAAGACAAGTTGAACTTCCAAATCAAGTAACAAATAACAACAGTCCCCGTTCTACCTTTCCCATGTTTGCAATGTATCAACTTGAAATCATCTTCATGACGGTGAAGCACCTTAATGGTGTCCAATAACCTTCTGAAACCAGGTGGTGTATGATCAGGTATTTTAATGTTCAAAAACTCGTTAGGTTCATAAGATGACCATTTATAACCAATTGATTCGGCTCTCAAATTAATCATCATCCATTTCTTAGTACTTTCTGAGGAACCATGGGAAACAACGTTGTTTAAAAAAGTAATCACGTCAGATAACTTTGCTTGATAAAATTTGATGGGATTGTCAGATGGGCATGAAGAAACCGCTAAATTTGGCGCTATCAAACGGATATCTAAATTGTTCTCTGGTATAGTTGTGATTGGCATTCTTTGAAACAGTGATAAGTATATGGTATTGCTTATATACCTAGCTGTTTTGTGAAGTGAATGTAGGTGAAGATATGGGAGTCATTGTGAAACTTTGAGGGAAATGTCAACAAAAGCGATGTTTGGCCATTGGCAACGAAGGGTTTCCCCGTTCTCGCGGCTCAATATTTTCGTTTTTTGTCGTTTTTTGTCGTTTTTTTATGGCGTCAAAAAGTGAACAAAAAACCTGAAACACGTCACGTGGGCGTTTGGTCAGGTGACTCCAAAAGTCACGCGACCTGATTTTTCGGAGAAGAGCGATTTTGATAAGCCAATTTTGGGCTTCAATTGGAGGGCGCGGGTGTGTCTGTTTGTAGTTTGTAGTTTGTAGTTTGTAGTTGAATGTTTACGCGGGTGTACCTACCGCTTCAGGAATCAGATATCTGGGGTGATTCCGGTACACCTTCAAAGTTGAAAAACAAACAACTCTGCCTGGACACCAAAATACAAAATATAAATTAAATCCAGTTTTTCACAACTCTTTTTGCCTTGATTTTTAACTTCAAACTACTTGCAAACAGGACTTCCCCCATTTAGAGATACGTAACCAAAGATGTCAAACTTCTCTCGTCGTTCCATCTCAAGGCAGTTGTCACCTGCAAAATTGAACAGAAACTACCTCCAACTTCTTTCCAAATACCCTTTGTTGACAAAATCCGTCACAGCTCTCATTCTGAATGCCTTTAATGAACAAATTGCTTCTTTTGTTGCTGGAGATTTGAAAGAGTTCACAGTCAAAATTGGATCCAAACAATTCAAAATCAGGCACACTTTAACAGCTAGAGTTCCATTGATGGCACTCTATGGTCTTTTATTAAATGCTCCTATTACACATTATGGATACCAGCTCTTGAACAAGTTCATCAGACCACCATTATCAGGAAAGAAGAAGCTGGGTCAAATCTTAACATCTATGATTACCATCACCCCATTCATTTCAGTGGTTACAGTTTCATATATTGCTTTGATCAACAATGCAAACTTCAACCAGTTGGCCAAGCTATTGATCAACAGAGATCTCACCGGTTTGAAACAAGAACTCAAGAGACTATACAACAGCATCAAAAATTCTCTTTACAACTCATTATTCTCTGTGATCAAATCATCATGGATCTCTGGTCCGATTTTCATGCTCATTGCTCAGAAGTTCTTGGAACCAAATCTATGGACTGTGTTTTTCAGCGTCTGTTACTTTGTCTTGGGTACCTACAACAATGCTCAAGTTAAGATGAAGGCCAAACTATCTTCAAAGGACAAGAAAGATGATACCAAAGAAGACGACCATCCAGAATCCTCGGTTTATCCTCCACAGGCTAGAGATACCCCACTTTTCACAAAACCTGAACCTACAAATGTCTTCCCACTCTCATCACTAGGTGAAATCAAAAAGAGCACAGATTCTAGCGAGAAGTTAGATTCAAGCAGTACTGAAGCTGTGGGCTCATTGGCCGAGTCTGGTTCCTCGGTGATTGCTACTGGTTCGGATATGTATCCCAGGATTAATGGAGCTTAGATTTATCGTGTGTCTGATGTTTCTTCTCAGTTATTTCAGGAATTTCGCTATCTAGGTGTATTGGCAACTATGTCTGATAGTTCTTATTTGTTAGTTATTTGTTAGTTTGTACATTTTTCAGTTTTGAATCTGTCCTTTATTTTAAACGAAGGAATATACACCACCGCTTATTTATCTCTTCCCAGTGTAATTTTGATGGTAATTCTTTTGCATATCTCTAAATCAGCTAATTGTATTTCAACATTCAGATCCATGATATTGTGTTATTTGGAATTTAATCTGTCATGACTCATAACTGGTGTAGTGGTCCGTAGCCAGAATGGTTTCAAGGCAGGCAGAAGAAGTCTGAAATTTGAATCCGTCGGCTGAATTCGATCTCTGAGAGGAGCAGTTATCGTTGCCTCGCATAAAACGAATTTTTATGTTTTGTGACTGGTGTCGTTTGTTAGTTTACAGTTTGTGTCTTTCCCTAATAAACACACAGATTTTCACCAATCCACTGATTATCCTTCATCTCTGACCAAACATGTACCAATCCAGCAGTTATCTCTAAGATAATGAACACTGAACAACACCTCAATCGCAACCACACCAACACTGACACCACCACAGTAGATCCAGACCCAGCATACATCGACCAAGTGTTCTTGCTTGCTGAAAAGGCCATCAGCAAAACAAGCCTAAGGATCCCATTTCATGACATTGGAATACCACAACTAGCTGAATTTGAATGTTTGTTAACCAGATTCCGGTATTTGTCAGATGTCGAATTGCAGAAAGTTAAGAAAGAAGGTAAGGTCAGTCTCGATTCCGTCAACTGTGTGTTACAACTCATCGCTATATGCTTCTCCATGCCGATTGATTGTGGGTTTGAGCTGTCAGATGGAATGGGAACTAAATTCAAGAGGGTATTTATTGACTCTTTGTTTTCAAGGTCCATTAATGATTCCATCGGATTCGAAGATTATGGTTTATTGACGGAAAACGATGCCAGTCAACGATTCGATGAAGCTTATATAAGATCCGTTCGTCGGTTGTCAGAATTTGATGATCCTGCAAAGAGTATTGGGTTTTGTCTTGATGAAATTATACATGGGGTTCTTTATTTCTTGCATTTTCTGGAGCGGACTAGAAAGATGACCAACATTTCAAATGAAAGTGAGTTGTGCCTACATGTAATGACCATTGTGCAATCTTGCCGCAGTATTATGAAACCAGCTGCTAAGTATTTTGGTGGTGTTAATAGCTGTTATGATGGGATCAAATCCAACCTTATGGTTTTGAAGACTGATGATAAGTCATCCTTGTGGCCTTGTAGGATTGGTGGGCTAGATTTCATTTCACGGAAACCAGAGCACATCAAATTTCTGAGTCAAAGTTTTTATTCTGCTTCTTGGAAGGTTCCTGTTTTGGATTTCAATTTATTTTCTGCTTATGCTTCTATGATAGTTGATGAAAATCCGGTTAGATTCCAAGACCAATTCACGTTGCCTTATTTTTATTTTTTCGGTTTTTTGATATATGTCAACTACTCAAACATGAATGGGATACCCAGTCGCAGTTTAGAAAACTATGATTTCAAAGAGTCATTTTCAAACATCAAGAAAACAACCAAGCAACTACTAAAAGCAGAACTTGATGGGAGTACGATGGATAAAGGTCACATAAGTCCGAACTTGAGTGAGCCTGTTCTATCATCAGTCTGTGAAAACTATTCCGTTACAACCGCCACAGCAAATGACATGGAAATGGAACCAGTACAGTTACTTTGTGGACCACACCATAAATACATTGTATTTGCACTCTCATCTGAGGATTACATCAAACTATTCAAACCAAAATTAAAACACCAATTTAATGATTCAGATAAGGTTGTTATCAAGCTATTAAACGACGATCAATTGAGAAAGCATCATGAATTAGCAAGCGGACAAAACCAACAGTTTGAAAATTACAGAAAAGAGAGCATCTCACAATTCCACAACGAGTTGGAAACATTCCATAAAATATTCGAGTTCAATGAACATCAACAGAATAAAGACAGCAGAATCAATCATTTAGATCTTTTAGGATTCGGTTCATGTCATATTGATTCATGCCGGATTGGATCCAATGATAATCCAATTTATTTTGAAGGCCTGTATATTGCAACTCTTTATGATCCTGATATTGACCAAAAACCATATTGCAAGAAACACCTTGAGTCAGGTAGAAAACAAGTTGAGTTGTTAGCTGAAGCCGGTATAGAGCATATGGATATCGCCGATCGCAATCTTTTTGTCCGTGAAAATGGGGAGTTTGTGTTGTTTGATTATAACGTTGTGCGATTATCTGATTGTGCTGTTTCTCCAAGTTTGATGTTGCATGAGTTGTACAGGAGGATTGGGTCTTGTTGTTCCCCTCAGGGTTCTTATAGATTCAGACTTTGAATTCGTGCTGGGTGTTGCACAGAGGTTTACAATTTGAAATTTACATTCTTTTTCTTCTTTTCTAGTTATTGTATAATTAATAGATACATATATACACGTGTGACGTTCATAAGTTTTTAATAATATGAACATTTTCCTCGAAATTCGGTCAGGTAATGTATGCTAGCTATAAATGATTCAAATTTTAGTACATACCACAAACTACTATTGTGACAATAAAACAGGCAACTCAATATATTTCTTCCTGATCAAAGTATAAGTATTCATTAACTGAAGTTACGTACGTCGTTGATATGATCAAGCTGGAATGCATCATCAATGCTCTGATCATGGATCGATGATAGGTCAATATCATCAGCACTTTCTTGAACTTCAGCCACACCAGGAATGAATTTGGCCCAGTTATATTCGTGGGCATGGATATGGTATAAACCCTTCTTGAAGTTTCGTAACACTTTGATCGCAATACCAACCAACACTAGTAATGAAATTAGAGTGATACCAGTTGGGAGATATGATACCACGTAGCCCAAAACATCATTGATGTCAAATCTCACCATGGTCCAGAGAACTGAGACGATCATACCAAAGTAGACAACAAAAAATGTGATAGACCACCAATATTTTTCTCGGGAAGCACAGAAATCTGATGCTAAGAAGATAAAAGGTGATAAACAACATAAATAAAGCCAGTACATGAACCATTCAGAAGCCATTATCATGATTCTAACAGAAAATAAATAACCCAGTAATATGACCAAAGTACGATGAAGCTTGAAGAATTTGTTGGCTCTTATTAAAATTATATTGTTACCAATTTGCTCACCAGTAGCTTTTCTGAAATATGGAATTAGTTTCAGTCCAACCCATGACTGTAAAACGAAAGTCAATCCATACAGTGCATCAACAATGTGAGGAAACACCTTGACAACAATTCCGGTTTCTTCTGAATAGTGAATTCCAGTATACTGTAAAACATCTGGTGGGAAAAGAGAAACGTGTGAAGGGACGGATAGATGCTCAAATATCGAGTAAGAAAACAAAAAAAGCAGCAGCAGACTATATGCTATCAAATGGGCAACATATTTAGTACGAAGCACGATCAACATCAGGATATCTTGATACAATTGACCATAAACATTCGCTACTAAATATTTAATTCATGTACTCCTGAACCACAGATTGTTAAAGTAGAAACCAGCATCATGTGCAAGCCTACCAGGGACAATGGAGAATTTGTAAATTAATATGACATCCGGTATAGGCTCAAAAACAATACCAAGAATGGCAGAAATGATAGAGCAACCAAAAAACATTCTAATCCAAGTTTTATCTTCATACCAGACGTTGTCCTTGAACCTTTGAAACGGTGGTTTCTTCAAAACTTTGACAGCATGTGAGTTCGATTTCTGGTTTTCTTCATCGTTGGCTTTTGCAGCTTTCATCAGCATATCGTATCCATCATCGATCTCTTGATTGTCGAGAATTGGGATACTGGTAGATTCAGCATGGGTCGAAGTGTCTTTGTTTCTACCTTAAGGTATTAGAGATTGGTAAAGCAATGAGTTCATCATTCTGTTAGATATATGTTTTTGTGTGGTGTGATTTGTGTAACGTTTTGGATGGTTTGACTTCTATTAGCTGTTGGACCAGGCGTAAGAAGCATTCAAAAAGACAGAACAGGAAGAGCAAATTTTAACAAGGAAGTTCATAGCAATATATAGAAGCTTTCTAATTGTAGGCTTCAAGGTCAATGGACAACTTTGCCTTCAATGTAATTGTCAAAATGGGCTAGCAACCAACCGGAGATCGAAAAACCAGGCCCATGTTGCGAAATCCAGTACTCCCAATTCGAGTCCCTTAAAAGAAATCAGGCCCAATTGCATCATCACGGATTTTTTTCAAGTCCGATATCCTTTAATATTGAGCCATAAGATATAATGACGATCCATCTTTCAATGTCAAACAACTCAAACTCAGCTTCTTTCCTGCCCAAATTTTCTTCAAAAATAGAATCAAACAATCAAATGATTTCAAATTTCTGTCGCAGTTAATGGTGTATAAGTGGAACAAATTCTTAGGAGACCTACCTTCAGCAATTTCAAATTGAAAATTCAGCATATCTATTTAGCTGATTCATTATTCCTTGAATTGAATGAGTTTTCAGGTAAAGGGTCGGTCATGATTTCCATTTCCATTGACTGAGCATGAGTGATCCGTAGTCCGTACGTTCTATTAAAGCTTGTCGAAGTTTCCAAATCTTAATTTCCTCTCAAAAAAAAAATTATAGAATTGAAATCGACGCGTCGATTATATTTCAGTTTTGAGGTCGATTTTTTGAAGATTGAAGATTGAAGATTCGCGCAGAAAAACAAAACGAAATTATCAAATCTTCAAAGTCTGATCACGATTCGATCACCACATTAATGTTTTGTTGTTTGTTTATGTTTGTAAGGTAAGCAGAACACGACCACCACCACCACGATCTCACCCGTCTTCAACGCACTGGACAAACACTCATTCACTCAATCAACCACAACATCTCTGCAATATGGACAAGCAATTGGCGTCTCCTTATAGAGGAGGTGATAATTCTTCCAGTTTGTCCGAATCCTCTCCTTTGAATTCTCCTCCTTCTGAGGTGGAAAACAACAACTCCAGTAGCATGGATATCACACTACTACGAACTCCCAGAACACCTAGGACTCCAAGAACACCAAGAACTCCATTGACTGGTTCATCCAGAACACCTCCTCTTCCTCCTCCTCCTCCTCCTCCTCCTCCTCCTCGAACACCACATTCCAGAACCCCACCTAACCTATTCGAAAATGAGGCGACTTCTCGTCGTCGGTCCAAGAGTACTGTTCAAACGCCAAAACAAACACCAAAACGGACACCAAGAAAAAGTCCTGGAAAAAGAACACCATCACGAAGAAGTCCAGCTGGAAGTAGAACCCCTTCAAGAAGCAATACACCAAAAAGACAGCCTACAACACCAATTATCCTGAGAGCTTTACAAGAAGGTGCAACGCCCAGAAGACACACGTTGTTGCTGACTCCTGGAAAAAGCAGAATGACAAAGAGATATTCTCCAAGAGGAGATTTGCTGGATTTGGCAGGTTGCCTTATGGCGACTCAAGAGGAAAACCGAAAAAGGAGAAGGCTTTCATCTCCCCGTTCTCTGGATAAGTTTTATCAGTCACTGACTTCCTCTCAAGATGACATTTTGAAATACAGAGGTCAGGACGCTCTTTTGAATATGGAACAGGCAAGAAAAAAAGTTCCATCACGTCCACGTCAATCACTTTCACATATACGCAAATCGATACTTTCAGAATCAGAATATTCCATGTTAGAAGAGCAGGAGGACCTCCAGATTGAGGTTCAATCTCTTAGTGATGAATCATCATTAACTGGCGAGGATCAAAACATGGCATCCACTCTCTTAATTGAATCTCAATCCCAATCCCAATCCCAGTCACAATCTCAATCAACAAGTCTTCAAAGTTCTAATTCRCAAATAGTTGAACCACCACATCCTCACACGTCACAAGATTTGTCTTCAATTCCAACGATAGAGTCACAAAACGAAATTCTATCTCCAATACCTGTATCTCCGACTCGAAATCAACTCTCATCTTCATATTCTATATTAAAGTCTCAAGGCAATCGTTCATTTTCTCAATCCCCTTCGCAATCACATTCACATTCTCAATCGCATTCTGGAGATGAGACATCTCTCCTTAATACCAGAATGGCCAGAAGACACGAAATAGACGATGAAAATATCCAAATACCTTTAGATACGGCAGTTCCTGAAATAGAAGATCTAGATCAATACCAGTACACTGAAGGATCATCAGCCAACATTACATCAGCCGTTGATGAAACCAGTGACCACAGACATGAGACAGACGCTGAAACTTTCCACATACCTTTAAAAACCCCAATGCGTGAAATAAAAGATCAACAACAGCCACAGGAACAGCACACTGGAGGAGCATCAGGCAACGTTACACCAGCCGTTGATGAAACTATTGATCATGGACATGACGAAGGAAACAGTACAACTGTGTCCTCTGATAAGACACCTAGAAGAGCAAGATTGTCCAGTAGATTATCCTGGGAGTCATCATTGCCGAACACTTCCAATCTTGCTATTCCAGAAGCTATCATTAGAGAAGAAGGTGATTATGGATTCAATCTCAGTCAAGAGTTACACAAGGGACAATATTCAATATCCGTTGATGAGGAGGAAGCGTTTGCTAGTCATCTTGATAATGATCCTAATGATGATGGATTTTACCTTGGAGGCGACGATTATGATGATGATTCCGATGGTGATGATGGAATGGGAGAAGGTGAAGATCCGTTTGCTGAATCTGCTCCACGTGATAGCGATGATGTCAATGACGAGACTAATGTGACTGGTACAACGATGATGAGCAATTATGACGATACCACTAACCATGAACTTTCATTACTTGAGAGAGATTCATTGGAACCGCCGCCACCGTTCATCACAGTTAGAAATAAGGCTCTTCATAAGACTCCTGATGTTACTTCAGCTCGTCCTCAATTTTCATTGGCTATGATGAAAGCGCTAGTTAAGTTGATCTTACCTCCAAAACAGCGTCGTAAGTTGATGTCTGAAGAGTCTCTACAGAAATTACTAAGCATCAGTGAAGAATTTTTCAACAACGAGATCAACGATTTGAAAGATATCGCAGAGCATGGCAAACGTAAAGGTTTCAACTATAAAGACGTTCAAGTGCTCATGACCCGTTCACAACAGTTACCTGAATATGATTTCATTCATGTGGATAATGTTAAGAAATTAGATAGTTTAGACTCTGAGGTTTTGAAATTTGCTTCGTCGGTGTTTGATATGGAGGATGTTTTGGAGATTGAGAAGTTGATGTATTCAGATAAGATAAATGAGTTGAAGAAATTTGAAAGAAAAGAAGCTAGACGTGAACTTAGAAGGTTGGAGAGAGCTGCTGCTGGTGAAAATGATACCCATTATGGCATTGCTCCTGAGTCTGATGATGAAAGTGATACCAATTCAAATTATACACGTCGTAGAAGCAGTGTTATTTCTCAGACTACAACCAACGATGACCTCTCCAATAGAAGTACCAGCACTATTGGTTCTCGTGGAACCGCAAATACCGATTTCACAACCAGCAGAAGTGTCAGTGTTGATCCAAATGGTACGAGTGAAGAACTCGAACGCATGACGAATTTGAATATCGGTGAAACCCATGCTGATACCACTGCCGAAACCAACAGTACCCGTTTATATTCTACCAGTGTTGCTTCTGGCATGGATTCCGAAAGAGAAGAGCAAACGGAGAACCATATCCAGGAAACATCCGAGGTTTCTGAACAGAATGAAGAGGGTGAGAGTGAAGGTGATGTTGTGGATTTTTCATTAAGATATCACGGAGATGAAAGTGAAGAGGATGATGATGATGATGATGATGATGTTGGTTTTGACATTCCCCATGAGGAAGATGAAGAAGATAGCGAATAGAGGAGGTTGAAGGTTCACCCTAGATTTATTGTACGTTGCATCTGTTGGGCTGTCATTTTGTTCATTTATTTTTTTATGTATATTACTTCTGTATATTATTGACGATTGCAATGTAATTCTGCAATTATTCTTTTTTTTTCCTTTTTGTTTTGCTTTAAATAAACATGTACTCTGCTTAACTACTGACCAAAAAGCTGATTGGATTGAGTTAAATTCCAGGCAGTGCATGGGCCGGAAATCGAGATCTCCCTCCACACGAGAAAAAAAATTCAAACGGTTCAGGTCCTTCAGGATCTTTGATAAGAAAGACTGAAAGTTCAGCTAGTCACACTACAAACAGCATAACATCAAACCAAGCATTTACTTCTTCATATAACTACATTACACTCATAAGGATCACTATTCACCATGTTGAGAGCCAGAGCCATAATACGATCCAACTTCGGAGCATCTCTTCTCAAAACAACTACCCAAAAAAGAAATCTTTCACTCACAGCAGACATTGAAAAGACGCTCTCCACGAAACCCATCATTCCAACCATAGTCATCGGAGCAGGCCATGCAGGTATCGAAGCAGCATGTGGATCAGCCAGAACAGGAGTGATGACAACATTAATCACACCAGACTTGACCAAGATTGGAACCACGTCATGCAACCCTGCTTTCGGGAGGCATCGGAAAAGGTACGTTATTGAAAGAAATTGATGCCTTAGATGGTGTTGCTCCTCGTATTGTTGATATCTCCGGTATCCAATACAAAGTGTTGAACCGGTCAAGAGGTGCTGCCGTGTGGGGTCATAGAGCCCAGATTGATAGAAAGTTGTATTTGGAAAACATGCAGCGGTTTTTGTCCGATTATGAGAATTTGAATATCATGGAGGGGAAAGTTGAAGATTTGATTATTGATTTCAAAGAACAGAAGGATTCAAAGCAGAGAAACTATGGTGCTGTGAAAGGTGTTGTGCTGGATGATGGACAGATGTTGAGATGTGAACGTGTTGTTATTACCACTGGTACGTTTCTTGGTGGTGAGTGTCATTTGGGGTTGAAAGTTTGGTCCGCTGGTAGAATTGGTGAGTGTGCTTCATTTGGAATAAGTGATACGTTTAGAAGTATAGGATTCGAATTAGGTAGATTGAAAACCGGTACTCCTCCAAGAATCAGTGCCAAAACCGTGAACTATGATTTGGTGCATCCTGAACCAGGTGATGAACCTCCTGAACCAATGAGTTATTTGAATGATGCTCCTTGGATCAAAGACCAAATGTTATGTTATTCAACTTTCACAACTAAGCCAATGCATGACTTGATCTTAAATAACTTGGACAAGTCCATTCATATCAGAGAAACAGTCAAGGGTCCCAGATACTGTCCTTCAATTGAATCAAAGTTAATCAGATTCAAGGATAAAGATAGACACAGGATTTGGCTTGAACCAGAAGGATTAGATACTGATGTGATGTATCCAAATGGTATCTCCTGCACCATGCCTGCAGACATTCAAGATCAAATGTTGAAGTTCATCGTTGGTTTGGAGAACGTTAAGATGTTGCAACCCGGTTACGGTGTGGAATACGATCATGTTGATCCAAGAGAATTGAAACAAACTTTGGAAACTAAACTCATAGATGGTCTTTTCTTGGCCGGTCAAATTAATGGTACAACTGGTTACGAAGAGGCTGCTGCTCAAGGTATTGTCGCTGGTGTCAATGCTGGTTTGTCTTACTTGAACAAAGAGCCGCTGAGAATGGATAGATCAGATGGTTATATTGGTGTTTTGATTGATGATTTGATTACTAAGGGTGTTGAAGAACCATACCGTATGTTTACATCCAGATCTGAGTTCAGAATGAGTGTTAGAGCTGATAACGCAGACTTGAGATTAACGGAGAGAGGTCATGAGTTAGGATTTGTCGGTCAAAAAAGATGGGACTCGTTTAGCAAAGATAAAGCCGATATGGAAAAAGCACATGAGATTATGGTCAACCACAAAATGAGTGCATCTAAGTGGGCCAACAAAGTGCCTGGTGTCACAATTGCCAATGATTACAAGCCAAAATCTGCCTTCGAAATGATGAAATACAACAAGGTTAAAATTGAGGATATCATCGCTATCATGGATAATCCAATCTTGAATGATCTCCCTAGAAGAGTGAAACAAAAGCTACAAGTTCAAGGTTCGTACCAAGGATTCATAAGTAAGGAAAATGCATACATAAGAGCGTTCAAAGCTGATGAAGGTTTAACATTGCCTCTTGATTTCAACTATAGAGATGCCCCTACTTTGTCTACTGAAGTTATTAATCTGTTGAATGAAGTGAAACCAGAAACTATCGGTCAAGCCAGAAGAATTCAGGGTGTCACTCCAGCTGCTATCTTTGAGTTGTATCGTATTTCCAAGCAACAGCAAAGATTGAGCAAATCAGAAAAGAACTAGGTTACTCTTTATGCTTTCTGACCTCTTCTTCATTTATGGATTGTTTCCCTTGTATATATAGTCACCCAATATAATTCCCATGTGTAATTTTTCGAAGTCGAATATTTCAAATTTAATAAATAGAAGTTTATATTAATCTTGGTAATATAACATGTAAATAAATAAGGTTGTGAAAATCAAAATGATGCTAATATATGGATTGTTGTGGAAGATAGAAGGAGCAAATGGATTTGGAAAATGTTTATGATGTAGTTAAACTTAGTTCTTCAACAGTAATTCACCTCTTTTTTGTTCATCGATTTTCTTGAATTGATCATATTTCGTTTCAGCAGTTGGGAATCCCAAAACACCTTGACGCCAGTCTGTAATTGCATCTCTGATTCCAATGTTGAAGTTTCTGTCGGCTTCCCAGAATAACCAGGTTCCCATCAATGTTCCTGCAGCGACTGGTTGTCTCAAAAAGAAGAAAAACCAGACAGCTGGTCTGTATGCTGCCATAAAAGCCATGGTGAAAGTGTTGTAATAATGGTTTTGATGTGTAGTTGATGATGTTTTTCAATATGTTCCAGTTCACGGGATCATCGTTATCGTTATCCCACAATTAATCAGTTTTGATGTTATCAAAATGAGGGGAAGACTAAAGGAGCTGGTGTACGGAGGTGAAGGTGCTAGCTTAGTCACTGATTGCGTAATACAGTTACCCGGCCTGGACTTGGAAATTCCACATGATTCTTGCGACGGTCGACGCGACTGAGCCGCATACTCGCAACCCTTCCTGTACTTTCGAAACACTCGAAATTACTTCAAATCACACCCAAATTGAACCCAAAACTACCACAAACACCATCGATGACCACTTTCCAAACATCACGCAACACTTCCAATTAATTTTCGTTACTTTTCCAAAACAAACAGTTACATCCTCATACTTACAAGTCATAAGCAACAGCGCTGAAAATCTACTTTTTACATTCCCTCAAACACCCTGTTTAGTATCTCCGATACATCTCTTTTTTTATCCATCACACGAAAATACACGAAACATCCTAGGATTTCATCCACTTCCACACTTAGGATACCCAACCCCATATAAACGAACGATACGACCATAAAGCTCTCTCTTTTACGATTTACCCCATCTTTACGCCTCTCAGAAACACACATCTAATTAGCTAATTTTTTTTCCCTCTCATCAAATGTCAACAAGTACCCTCTCATCTGAGTATCTCCAACAACAACAAATGCAATCACACCAACAGCAGATGCAAGATCCATCGGTTCTTCAACAACAGCAGCAGGCTCAAGCAGCAAGTATTCCACAATATTACCAAGGTGATCCATCTCAGCTACCCGTGGACTACATCGACCCTACCGATTATCCAGGCACAGAGCACTCTCCTTTATCGGGAACTCCCCCATCGCCAGCAACCCAAGCTGCTCAACAACAACAGGCTGCCGCTCAAGCATCTGCCCAACAACAGACGGTAGCTCAAGACCAACCATACTATGTGAACGCCAAACAATATCACAGAATCCTGAAAAGAAGAATAGCCAGAGCCAGACTTGAAGAGCTCCTCAAAATACAGAGAGGCCGTAAGCCATATTTGCACGAGTCCAGACACAAGCACGCAATGAGAAGACCAAGAGGTCAAGGTGGTCGTTTTTTGACAGCTGCTGAGATTGCAGAACGTGATAGACAAATGAAATTGGAAGAGCTGAAAAGACAAGAACAAAACCAGACTGCTAATGCTAATTTGAACACCCCTGAAAGTGCCAGTGGATCCACCCCTGCTGAGAATGGTGCTGCCCCATCTAAAGAAGAAGAGAAAATTGAACTTAAAGCTGAAGGGGAAGCACCTAGCATACAAGACAAGCCTAATGATAGTTGATGATTACCCACTTGCGTTTTAAGTGTTCCCCCTTTTTTTTTGTTTTGTTTATTAATTTTGCTTTTCCTAATTTTGAGTTTAAACTCCCCATTGCTAGATCAAAATATTGAACCTTTGTGCATGATCTGTCTTTTTTTTTCACTTCTTTCAAGCTGAGTTCATCTGTCACATCCTTTTTATCTGTATTTTTCACGTTCCTTTACTTAACATTCTTCTCATGAAACAGTCTTATAAACAATTATACAATTGGGTTGGAAAATGGAAAGCAAAAAATTTTGTTTTCGGTTGAAAGTTATAGCTTTTTGTTTTTCTTTTTTCATTCCTGCCTTTTTTTCCTTTCAACAGCTTAACAATTGGTTGTATTCAAGTTGTCAACTCATTTACGTTGCCGTTTTTCTTTTAATATATAATGATTTTTTTGGGTAATTTTACTTTTTTGTATGAATTCAACCTTCTTTGATATAGTTTTCAAACAAATATATGTAGTGAAAGTCACGTATGTGGAGGTGAAAATGAAATCCTTTACTCGGGCTTCGAAGTTCAAACTTGAAAGACAATGAATGATGCGCTTTTCTGAGGTTCAACGAGCCCATCTCAAGTTTCAACTTCTGTCCAACGTGAAATGAAGAGTTGAGTCATCTGCAGACTTGAGATCATACCGCAAACTGGGATATTATCACGAAGCATGGTTTGAACTGCCCCAACAAACTCCAACCAACCATAACACTTTTTGCACTCAACTTCATTTCAGTTTCTTTCTTGTAACTTCTAGCGATGCCGAATTTCTCGGACTTCTCAATATTGGTCTTACCAGGACTCTTGACCTTTGAATTACCTGCACCAACAACAGTGACTTCATTAGCAACACTGGCCTTGTCATCGTGACTTGTCAACTTGGAGAATCACACGATAGATAGATGAATTTCTTACTGATAGTATACATGGGCGTACAAATCAAATACCGAGATGATTCCAAGGCTCGGCATAGAACCACCTCCAGAAATAAGCACCATTAATAACATAACTGAAAAAGAATGAATAATAACACAAATTAGTCAATACTACTGAACAACTGTTCCCCATTATCATGTGATACAGCAACACAGCAAAAATGAAAGATGAACAATAAAGGTTTTCAACGCAACAGACATCATAGCTTACAATGCATTATCTTCATGTTCTCTTTAACTTGGTCATCGTTTAACAACAGTCACTATCCTTGGTTAGGCATAATTTATTTTGGAATTCACTTCTTCACAGACTAATTATACAAGACAAAAAAAATCTCATATATCGTTATTTAGTGGTCTTCACACTCTTACATTTTGACATTTCGACATTTCGGTATTGCATCTTTACATTTTACATTTTACATTTTACATTTTACATTTTACATTTTACATTTTACATTTTACATTTTACATTTTACATTTTACATTTTACATTTTACATTTTACATTTGCCTTTCCCGATTTGTACATTTACTTTTTTATAAATTGGCAAAGGTAAATGTAAAATGTAGAATGTAAAAGGTAAATCAAATCATAAATGTTTAAGGGTAAATGAAATGGTAAAAAGTAAAAGGTAAAAGGTAAAAAGGCAAAAAGGTAGATAGTTTATGTTAAAGTGATATGGTTTGACAAAGTGCATGATAAAAGGTATAATGATGAAAAACAGCGGTTAATGGAAACGGTGTAAGGTTGAGTAAGAGCCCGGGTTTTTATTCACGAAGTTGCTGAACTTGGACCAAAACTGTTTCCAGTTGGTGATGTTGTTGTCTCTTGCTCTAGATGGGATAATGCTGTAAATTTTCCAGTTACTTTCATAAAAAGTTTTGGATGTGCTGTTGAATGATGTTGGTTGGATTGGCGAGCCTGTAAGTTTATGTTGGACATGCGAGATCAGTTCAGCGTCTGGAGGCAGAGATGTTATGGAGAATTTGTTGTAATTGGAGCTGGTGTATTTGGGTGGAAATCACTTCTGGTTGTTAAGCCGAACCAACTTTCAACCAGGAAAGCAGTCTGAGGGCATTAAATAAAACAATAAAACAAGAAAAAATTAATTAAAAAACTATGAAAATTTACAATTAAAACCCTTTCAAACTTTTAATAATTCTTTTTTTGTTATATAAGCTAATAAGGCAGAATTCTATTAAATTTTTATTTCCTTATACTAATAAATATCCAAAAAAAAAGAAATTATAATTTTATACCATTTATTTTCCTTAATTATCATTATATCAATTTACCATTTTTCCAGTGATCATGACATTTATGATTTTACCATTTTTATTAATACATCTTTGTGCCTCGATATATACAGCGCTAACTAATTTTATTATTTCTTGCATCCAGTTAATTTGTTCAATTTTGATTTTTTATATTTTCCTGAATTAATATAATTTCGATCACTTCCGTTTTTTGGTAAAAAAAAAATAAGATCGATCTTTAAAATTGAAAGTAATTGAGAAAAAATTGGAAAATATTGCTTTTTTTTTTATTAATTTTTTTTAATATATATTGAAAAAAAAAGATAATATATATGCATGTGCGGTCATCAAAGTGAAATTATATGGATTGTCATGCAGCCCATTTTGTAAATATATATCTTGCTAATAAAGTAAAATTAATTCTTTAATTCTTTTTTACTTTCCTAGCTTGAGATTTAAATTAGAATTTAGTATATAAGGAAGATTGAAGATAATAGAATTTTTTGCCTAGCCGGTGATTAGTTATAAGCCAGTACTTGTTTTCCCTGCAAAAATCTGCATGACAAATTACAATATAAGTATTTTTTTTACCTACTTATCAGGGGAAACAAAGTTCTCTTCAGATTAAGGTCGAAAACCCCTGGCGTCAATTGCGCTGAATCCGGTCTTGCAGAGACAACGTTTGATCGTTTTTTTTTTTTTTTTTTTACCAAAAAGTATGGGAGCTTATATTAATTTAAAAGAAAAAGGAAAAAAATAACAAGGCTTCATAAGTAGAGTAAAATAGTTAAAGGTAAAGGTAAAGGTAAAGTGGTAAAGTGATAAAATGATAAAATGATAAAAGGGAGATAAATGGTTAAATCATAAATGTTAAACTGGAAAAAGAAAAATATGGTAAATTGATATAGTGATAAAAGAAAATAATAAATCAATAAAAGGTGTTGTAAATTGGTAGAGGGGAGATTGATAAAATAAAATAATAAAAGAGCGGGAGGTTAGTAGGAGGTGGACTGTATGGAGAACTGGAGGAAGGTATGTGGTCATTTAAATCCAAGGAGTAGAAATGAAAATGAAAATTATAGTAATCAAGGAAAGTCAAATCGTAAAATGCGAATAATAAGTAAAATTAGTTTTATAGCCCCGATCTGTCATGAGGCTGTGGTTTATAGTCTTTTGGACTTCAACAAAGACCGCCGTATAATCCAATAGTGACCCCGGTGGAGATCAACTAAGGGCACTCCTTGTGTCGCCTAGCCCTTAATCACTAGACCACGTACAAGACTGGCCGCTGCATATAAAATTAAAACGAGAAATACCACCCGCAGTATTAAGTTTATTGTTTTTTTTTAACCGAAAACAATTCTCCTTCTTTTCACTATAGCTACTCTCTATAGATATTAATTTTAAACCATGAATTTAGAATGGTTGCATGTTTTAAAAATTTAAATTTAATTAAAATTAAATTTTGAAAGCTGAACTAGCTAGCTAGCTGGTTTAATTTAGGATTATCGTGTATAGTGAGACTTTAATTGTATAAATACCCGTTAATACAGACTAATATAGGTTAAAATATAGGTAAAAAAATTATAGAAAATAATTTTACTTGAAGAAATTTAATACTTTTTTTTAAAAAAAAATTTAGCATATATATTGTACAAAAATATAGTGACTACGACAAAGGAATTTGTGATATGAACCGTACATGACAAGATCAAGATTAAAAAGTGAAAAGAAATACACAAAGAGCTAGATTAAAATATAAAGAAAATTTTTAGAAAATGAGATACATAAAAAGGCTGCATAGAGCGGTGTCAACGAAGGGAGAGATGAGTTAAAATGAGAATATATTCTCAGGAAATGGGGGATGTCGTATAAAAAGGGTGAAAAAGTTGTGCAACGAAGCACTCAAAATTAAAATTAAGCTTTATTACAGCAATGAAATAAAGAGAATGCAGACACCGTGGTCACTACAATTAGGCTAGTCCTAATTGCTGCACAACTGCCTTTGCTTCATCATCAAGATTGAAAACCAGTTGCTGTTTGAAAAGGTCATATGAGCTCAACTTCATCTTAAAGTAGCTCAAAAGAGCTTCTTGTGAGCCAATTTCATTCTTAATAGGATCAAATCTTCTGTTTTGGATGATATTCAATCTATTGAAACTTGAACCAAAGGAAAGGTCATCGTTATCTAATTCCAACAGAAGTTCATAATTCTCGTTGATATTCTTGTAGTCTTTGATGGAATCACTGGACACAAGCTTTAGCAGTTGAGAAATGGCCATTGTTGATCTTTCAGCATCAACCACACTTCCATTTTCGGTGACCAAATTACACAAACCAACAACCAATAGCTTCTTGTCCAAGATGTTATTGAACTTGGTAATATATGGAACAATGATACTACCAAATAATTGATTGAAAACACCAGGTTGCACATTATCGATTAACTTCACAGCAAATGTTGAGTTCAACTGATTTTTGTTGTTAACAGTAGTGGAGATACTGAGAGTGGATATGGTACACAAGAAGACAATGAATCTTTTCACAAATTTATCTGTCTTGGCTCTAGTTAATCTTGTCAAAATGACAACACCGATATCATTCAAGAAAGATTGTAAGATACCAATGTCGATGTTCATAAGCACACTTTCTAAGTATTCGAATCCCAAATGGTCATTTGTTTTTGATGAGATCAATTTTTGGAACACACCCAAAATAGGAGTGACTTTTTGGGCAGTATTGAAGAGAGCAGGATTGAATTGAATGATGGCTTGCAACAGTCTCTTTAATGCTGGAATATTTCCACGGAATTGCCAAATGGATGGATCACATAATGGTTTAACTAGGGCTTCATAAAAGTCTGGCATTGGTTTGTCAGTTGGGTAAACCTCCAAGCAGTAAGCCAAAATTTGGAATGAGTAAGGTGTAAATTCTTGAATCTCTTGGCCCAAAATTGCTAGCAGTGTAGGCTTGATGGTTTCTAGTATTGCCTCTATGTTATTGACGTTGTATTTTATCAACACACAAATGGATTCAAAAGTGTAATGGGAGAATTTTGGATTGGATGGGTTCTTTCCTATGATGTCGACAATTCTTAAAAGTTGTTGCAATAATTGAACGGCAAACTCATTCAATGAGTCTTGAGCTGTTAATAAAATTCTCATGATACATTTCATCAAAAACTCATTCTCTGCTAACTTTTCTGGAGTTTCACCTTTCTTGAACATAAGAGTAAATAGACTCATCAATAACTCTTGGCAGACATTAGGTGGGATATCTGCTTTACCAAACAATAATTCTTGATGGCTGTTTGGGTTTCTCATGGCCAATATTTTTTCAATTGTGATTGCTGTGTAAGTGTAAACGACATAGTTGGCGTCTTGAAAATGAAATGACAATAATGGGAATGTCTCGATTAGTTGTTGTTTTGTTAGTTGGTTTCTGAAAGTGTAAATATACTTGATAGCATCAACCTTCAAGATTGGATGTGAAACTTGGTTAACCAAATCTGGAGCAACGTAATTTGTGAAGAATTGAACGACATCAACTAGTAGATTTGTGGATGTTAAACCTGCATTAGTCAATGATCCGTTCGTTGCAATGGCACTAAACAAATACAGAGCCAAATCTTTGGACTTCCAGTTTGTTGGGTTAGTTTGGAAATCTGATAAATAATGGTTGACATATGCCATGACAGCTTGTGTGACAACTTGTTCGTTACCGTCTTTCAAAGCTCTTAAGAAATCGGTGGCTGCTCTTCTTCTTGTATCTGAATCAGAACCTTCCAGATCACGTCTAGTAAATTCAATAGGGTCATCTTCAAACATTTCTTCATCTGATTCTCTCATAATAGCACTTGGCAACAAAATCTTTTCTGTGATCTCTTTAACAGCAGCTTCGTTATTCAAAGTTGATCTGTATGTTTCTAGGCCAGCAATAGCGGTCAGGAAGTTCAAAGCTCTTGATACAAGAATATCATATTTGTTCTGTGCACCTGTTTGTTTCAATAAATCCCAAACAGTTTGAATGAAGGTTGGAATGAACTTTGCAAACTCTTCTCCATATCTAGTGGCATATAGATGGATCAAATCACAGATCTGAGTCTTGACTGCAGTAATAGGATCAACTTCTTCATCATCGTCAGCATCCACTAACAAGGGACTGCTAAATGTTAGATACTTGTGCATGATGTTCATACCTTCAGCCAAATGATCTTCAAAAAATTCTGGAATATCTTGACAATTCAAATCATAATAAATCTTGACTAAAAGTTGCAAATTTTCAAATAAGGAACTCAAGGCGTTTTTGTCATTGGCATGTTCACCAATTGCAGTATCGACTCTTTGTAACAATTGTAAAAATGGAGCTGCAAATTTGCCCAAAACCATGTTGATCTCAGTGTATAATTGATCCGATGGAGTGGCAGGTCTCCATCTCTTGAAAATTGAATGGGCCACTCTTAAAACACCTTTGATAACGTTGAAACCATTTTGATTCAAACTTTCAACTAATTGGTCTAATAGTTCTGGCCATAGTTCAGGGAACTCACTTTCAGCGATCAATGAAATGGACTCACCAATTTGAACTTGTAATGAATCAGGCAATGTAATCATCAATTGAACAATTTGAGCTTTGATGCTTGCAGCATCAACGTTGTTGATTTGATATTCACCTGCTTCATCCATCCACTTTCTCTTGATCAAGTTCTTGAAGTATAATGAACCAGCTAATCTGATAGGATGACTGAACTCGGCACCTGCGACAACATGAAGTAAAGTCAAGGGAAAGCCTTGTTGGATCTCTTGAGCTTTAAGTGTTTCAGCAGCTTGGTTGGCCAATGTTGGGGACAAAGACTGCTCAAGAACTTGGGCAATTGCGTATGTGTCCGTCATGGTGTATTGATTCTTGTTAGATGTGTTGATGTGTAGGCAACAGTGCAATGGTAGGGAAGAAAATTACCATGAAGACGTGTTTTCGTTTACATCTCATAGTCTGTAGTCTGGAAAATGCTAGTTGATTTTCAAAAAATCAAAGCGAATCAATTTTAATTTTTGTTTGATCGTCGCGTCTCAACATCGACGCGGGGTGCCCATTTTGGCATTCTTAGTTATTACGCCTTTTTTTTTTTACTTTTCAGTTAATTGGAAGGTGGTAGGTAGAAACTGTATTTGATCATACATTAAAAACACAGACTTTGAAAAAAATATACACAACGGGTAAAAGAACGGAAAAAATAAAAAAACAGTAATAAAACATGGAAACACAACAATAATTTATGAGCATGCAATAGGAAGAAAACAAGAAGAGCAAAACCAAAAGTACGTACTTACTATATACCAAACAAAAAACAAAAACAACTAATTTCAGAAATCAACAATCACAGTAAACCATAATGCAATCAAAAAGCGCAATCATTTCAATCACCAATCATCATCGTCATCGTCTTCGTCATCACTCTCCCTTCTGGCCTTTTGTCTAATAGCAGCAGCCAAATCAGTAGCCATTGAGCTCTCTTCTTGTTTCTTGTTCAACAGAGCAGCAGCCAATCCATTAGCCATAGCTCCTTGCTGAACAGCGGGTGCAGGGGTAGCAGCAGGAGTAGGTAATCCATTAGCTGGTGGAGTGTAAGGGGCAATGTAAGCAGTTGGAACCCAACCTTCCTTGGTCTCATCTCTAGTCTTAGCCAAAGACCATCCACCAGGAGCCTCTTGGGTGATATAGAGGATATCACCTTTACTGACAGGCAAGGCAGATGGGTTGTTTGGAGCCCCTGGGAAATCATATTGCACTTCAAACAATGGCCATTTTGGAGTTTCAGGTTCAGGTGGAGGAGGTGGCGGAGGTGGTGTAGGCACACTTTGTTGTTGTTGCACTGGACGAGACACTGGTTGAGGATGTGGCTTTGGATGTGGTTTGGCGTGTGGATGAGGAGCAGGAGGCTTGTTACGGGATCTTGGAGCAGCTGGAACAGGCTTCCTGGATGAAGATGGAGGCACTGGTTTTCTTGATGGTCTTGAAGCAGGATGGTAGGCAGACGCAGCAGCAGCGGAAGCGGCACTACGTCCTGGATCAAGTGAGTGATGAGCAGGATCTAGCGTTCTACGAGGAGGAACTTGTTGAGAAGCTGGGACCGACGCTGATCCGTAGCTATGAGATGGAGTTGGAACACTGGCAGGTGAATTGTATCCATTAGACGTAGCAGGAGCAGGTGGAACATGTCTAGGGTTAACCACCGGAGAAGGTGTAACTCTGGAAGAAATAGTTGGTTTGGAGACAGAGGTGGATCTGTTCTTTGGCATAACACTGTTTGCAGCACCAGTAAGACTTAATGTATTCTGATAATGAGAAATAGCATTAGTCAAGATACTCTTACCCTTTGGCTTTGGTTTGGATGTGCTCGACGCAGGTAAACCTTCTCTCACAGTAACAGTGGAAGACTTGTATAAATCACCATTGGCAGGAGCAGTGCTTCCTGTAACAAATTTGACAACATGAGGCTTACCTGGTTTCTTATTGTATGAAAGTGTAGGACCAATCTTAATAGCCAATGACTTGTTGATCTTCTTCATTTGTGTCACAAGTTCAGTCTTGAAAATGGTGTTGATCAATAAATCTGGCTGAGTTGTAGAGTTCAAGCCAATAGCAATCCAATCATCCTGTAAACTGGACATTGAGACACTGCTGATTGAATTAATTGAGAGGTTTTGTTCAATGACGTAAGAAACTTGTCTATTGAGCAATTGTTCTCCAATAATTATGAAACTTGTCTTGGTGATCAAGAAAATCTTGTTCAGTCTCTGGGCAGATCTACCAAACTTTGTAAGCAATTGTTCACCTCTAGCAGAGAAAACAACATGATCGGACAAACCAACAGACTTCATGATAAATTTACCTGGACCAGACTTATCATTACAGTTCAAGTAATCACCCATGTAGGCTCTATAACCAAGAACACTCAATCTTCTTCTTTGTTTCTTATTGACAACCAAAGAAGTACCAAAGTCTCTCAACTTCTCATACTTGTTACCACCACCGATTCTTTCTCTCCACATCTTTTGAACAATTCTGGCAGCATTTTCTCTTCTCTTTAAATATCTTCTGCAGGCTCTTTGAATAACCTTAGCCTTACTACCCCAATAGTTCTCTCTCATTTCTTCCAAAGAAAACAAAGTCTCTGGCTTCTTGATGAACACCTTGGTGACACCCAATTGCCATTCTGTAGTAGCAATACCAGTATCTTTCAAAATCAATGATGTAGCAGTCTTAGCATCTCCCTGCCAGATATACTCACCGGCATACGAGGTTTGAGTAGACAACAAGTAAAATCTCTCAACAAATTTCTCAAAGGTTTGTCTGTAAGCAAAACCAGCTCTTCTAATTCTAACGTTTTCTTGCAAACCCAAATACTTAACTTGATGCAACACGGCCTTTGTATCGTATTCAGAAGGTGATCTATTTTGATTAGGCTTGATTGTTCTAATATAAGATGGAGAAGCCTGGGATAAGGTCTCCACCAACAAATTGGCACTGGTTTTGATTCTATCACCAGCGGTAGGCGGTCTTCTCTTAGAGTTGGTATCGACATTTTGAGGGAAAATGGTGTGCAAGAATTGGTTTTGTGTGGTACCAATCATTTCTAATAAATCTTTCAACATTTGATCCTTGTTCTTATCGGTCATACCATTGACTTCATAGGTGACATCACCGGCATAATGCTTCACGATAAACTTTGACTGTCTCAACTCAAAATGTGGGTTTGATGAAACCATATTCAATCTTTGAGAGAATGATTGATCAGCAGCTGTTGGATCAGCATGTGCAGTGGCACAGGCATCACTCAAAGCTGCAAAAATTCCAGGAGGTCTTTTGGCTTCGATAAGATCACACACGATCTTGTTATTGAAATACTTAATTGGGGTCCATTGAATCTGTTCTCTCACGTATTCATCTTGTTCGGATTTCAATGTCAATTGAATGAAAATTTGTTGTAATTTCTCGTTCACATAGTTGATACACAATTGTTCAAATGAGTTATGTTCAAAAATTTCAAAACCATAGATATCCAAAATACCAATGGACTTGTGAACTTCTCCTTGCATACTTTGGAAGGACTTGTTGACTCTTTCGACAATCCAATCGAACAAGTTGTTATATATACCTTTGGCAAGGGCATCTTTCACAGCTGTAGCCTGAGTGGTGTTCAAAGGCACATGGTAAACTGAACCTCTTCTCATACCATGGGAAGTCTCCATGACTCTTTCAACCAATGACTTGATCAATAATTGAGAATCAACTTGCAATAAATAAGCAACGAAGTCGGTAACACCGGTATCGGCAACTTGAGAGTTACCTTCTTCGTTTTCGACAAATGTGATATTACCTATCCATAAAATGGCAGCTAACAATCTGAAAACGTTATCTTGTTCTTCTTGTGTCAAACCAATGGTCTTCATGGCAGTCAATGTATCTTGGTAATCTTTGACATCATCGATTGTGTCAACACTCGTACAACCAGAGGCGGATGTATAAATGTATTGTTCAGGCATTTGAACACCAAATATTTGTCTGTAATTGTCACTGGCACCTTTGGCAAATTGATAGAAGATATGGAAGTTTCTTTCATTTCTGATCTGGCCCACAACTCTTTGCTTTTCCAACAAGTAATTGGTGATGTTGGCACTAACTGGTTCAAAAGATTTGTTGAAATGGATCTCCAAATACTTACCGTGTCTGGAGGAGTTGTTGTTTCTCAATGTTTTGGCACAACCAAATGATTCCAATAGAGGATTAGTGGCCAAAACCATATCATTAATATGTTGAATGGAAGATGAAGTACCGAAGGCACTGGAAACGGAAGCGATATATTGCATGATTCTCTTGGCAGCTTCAGTTTTACCAGCACCAGATTCACCGGAAATGATAACACATTGGTTATCATTATATGCTCTCATATTGTAAAACATTGATTCAGCGATGGCATAAACATGAGGAGGCACTTCCAATCTGTTTTTATTCTTATAAGAATTCAAAACTTCATCAGTGTAAATTCCCAAATCTCTGAAAGGGTTGACAGAAATCAACACATGGCCAATATAAGTGTAAATAGTACCATTATGGAATCTTTTCTCTAAGTTTTCATTGATTGATTGATCACTGATGGTAGATAACAAGGTCAAATCAGAGACACCAACTTCTTTCTTTTTGGAAGACTCGAATTGAGCCTTTTTGATAGGAGCACCGGATTTCTTGGGAGGAGGTGCGTTACCAGCAGCCTTATTTCTTGCTCTTCTGGTGAACATGATGGAGTTGGAGTTGGAACAGATGATGAGTCAAGGTGGCAAATTGATAAGATGGGGGTGAAGGGATTATGGGGAAAGGGGAAACAGGAACAGGAACAGGAACAGGAGCAGGAACAGGGGGGGGGAATACGGGATCAGCTAAGTACCTGCCAGATGAACTTTCAGTTTGAATTTACCAGTTGTACTCATCTTCTGAATTCTGAGTTTTGATTGTTAAGCGAGTGACAGTGAGTGACAGTGACAGTGAGTGACACTTTGAAGTTTGAAGGGGGCGCATAATTCATAGACACCCGTGCACCAACACTTTCTCATCGGGCTTTCCGTGTTTTGTTTGATCTTGCTCATGCTCGTGGAAACCCTCCTCCCTTAAGGCTTATTCCTCCTCCTCTCTTTGCCTTGGTTTGACGTTTCCCTTTCCCTTCAACAAGTGATCCCCGACCCCCCACACTTTCAAGTCCAACACTGTCATAGAAAGTTTTCACACTTCATACTCATCATCAACAACATGTGGGAAGACTACTTTTCCGTTCAGATCTTTTTCATCATCTTGAGAGAAACCTTGGAAAGTGCCATCATCATTTCCGTGTTGCTTTCCTTTGTCAATCAGAACTTCACAGAAATTGACACAAATGGTAACACTTACCTAACTGTTGATCCAAAACAAATCAGACAACACAAAGCTCAAATTTGGGTCGGTGCCCTTTCCGGGTTGGCTATCTGTTTAGGTATCGGTGGCATTTTCATTGCTATTTTCTATGTGATTGGTAACGATATCTGGTCTGTCGCCGAAAGAATCTGGGAAGGTGTTTTCTCAATCTTAAGTGCCTTGATTATCTCAGTTATGGGTTTGGCTTTATTAAGAATCAATTCGATGCAAACAAAATGGAAATCAAAGTTAGGTAAGTCCTTGCACAATAACAGTCATGAAGACGACGACCATCTATTGCAAGAAGTTGAAGGCGAACCACTTGCTGAAGATATCACCAAACTTGTCTATTACAAAAGAAAGATGGATGAATTCGGTAAGAAGTACGCCCTTGGTATCTTACCATTTGTCACCACATTAAGAGAAGGTCTGGAAGCCGTTGTGTTTGTTGGAGGTATCGGTGTTAATCAACCAGCTACATCCTTCCCATTAGCTATCATCTGTGGTGGTCTAGTTGGTGGTATTGTTGGTGTTGTGATGTACAGAGGTGGTAACAAGATGTCATTGCAATACTTTTTGATTTTATCATCCTGTTTCTTATACATGGTTGCCGCAGGTTTAGTGTCAAGAGGTGTTTGGTTTTTAGAATTGGAACAATTTGTTCAAAAATGTGGCCAAGACACTTCAGAAACTGGTTCTGGTCCAGGTTCTTATGATATCTCAAACACTATCTGGCACGTCAACTGTTGTAATGGTTTGACTGATGGTGGATGGATGTTATTGAATGCCTTGGTTGGTTGGACTAACACTGCCACTTACGGTTCAGTCTCTTCATACATTGCATACTGGATGTTTGTCGTTGCTCTTTTGAAGACTAAAGAATACAGAGAAAAACATGGTCGTTTGCCATTTGTCCCATTGAGATATCAATTGAAGGCTGTCAAGAAGAGAATTGCCTTCCAAAGAATTTTAATCCACGATTACACTGATCAATACCATGACCTGGCCAGCAACATCTCTATCAATGAAGTTAGACCATCTGCCGAGAGCAATGATGTTCCAGTTGTCAATTCTGCCCATCCTTCAGAAGCTGATTCCGAAACTTCTAATTTGATTACCTCTGCTCATTAAACTCCTGAATGATCATGATCAAAGTGATATGGTGTAAAAAAACCCTATTTCCTTTTTTTCCACATTAATTCTTTGTAATTCACTACTATAGTATTCTTTTTTTGTATGTTTTTGCGATGAATTAAAAATTTGTATTTGCTATGACTTGATGAAAAAAAAGATAAGAAAAAATCAAGGTAGGGAGATAACCAGAAAGACAAAAAAAGAAGTTACCTACGAACAACGAAAGTGTGATAATGTAAAACGAATCCCTCTAAAAAGAACGCCAAAAAAATTATAAAATGATAGATTGATACAAACCTAGAAGATAGAGAGGCAAAAAAAGGCAGACATGAAAAAAATGCTTTGGTAAACAGATAAATAAAAAAACAATAGGTAGACCGGTACCAAAGATGAACATTAAGAATGAATTGAAAAGAGCAAAGAGACCCCTATGGTACTTGCCGAGACCGATAGATAGATTCAATAGAAAGACGAATTAAGGAATAGACCGAATCTACACCTTTGCTAAACCATTCTTTTTTACCAAACCCTTAGTGAACTCAGTACGCAATGAGATCGATAATCTTAGCATAACCGTAAGGAGGGAACTCAACAACGGCAGTCAAACAAGTAATCAACTCGTCGTCTTCAGTGTAGGCTCTAGCGACAACGGTATACTTTCCTGGAGGAACCTCATCAGGGATCTCAACTTGTTTAGTCAACTCCTGATACCCTTGCTTGATAGGACACTCCATCTCAACGTTAGGCAACTGTTCACACAAGTCATAAGTTTGATGAATCAACTTGATGTAACCATAAGTGACATCGACATCAACGTAGGCACCTTGCTCAATTGGTTCTTTCAAAGTACCTGCGGCAGTGATGGTCAAATTCTCACCTCTTAATGGTGGGTTTGGAGTTAGGTCAACTTTAGTAAGTTTCAAGAGTTGAGAGTCAGAGGTGTCACAGGTTTGAAGTGGCGACTCACCTGGAATTGGCTTGGTGTCTCTGTCTGGTGCACCAGGGAATCCTAAGGCATAGTTAAGAGTGAAGGCGTTGGCACAGGTGGTGATGGCAATGATTGAAGTGGCTAGTTTTGTGAAGGAAACCATGTTGTTTGATTCTGTTTATTTATGTGTGTGGTTGTAGTGGTTCAGGATAAATGGTGAGTGAAGATGGGGGAAAAACAGTGGTGATTGTCCGATAAAGGTGGGTCAATCTAAGGGCAACGCTCAGCTCAGCTCCACCGTTTATCGTAACGAGTCATTTTTTTGTATGGCTCACTGAGTGCTGCCACTGCAGCAGCAGCCCATTTCTCCTAACTAAGTAAGTAAGTACGTCCCTATATATAGCGCCGAAGACCACCCTTCCAGCTGACTATTTTACAGGTGAACAGACCAACAACAACAAACAGGGCTCTTAGTTTCTAGATAGAACCTTCACTTTCTCAACAAACTATCTATCCCACAAGACAGGAATTCCCCATGGCTGGTTTAAGTGTTCATCAAGCCTGCAAAGGAAGAAATTACGCTAAAAGAAAAGGACCGTAAACGGTGAACATCAACCGTGAGGCGGTACAAATCTACAAGCCACACTAACTTGTCTGTACCGCCACGCTAGTAAAAAAAAAAATCTTAAAAAAATTTCCACCATCTGATTAGGATAATAAACCCCAATGATCCAGCCAGAAACACATATAAACAGAATTATCCATATTCCATCAATAGAACCAAACCCAGCTTGAAGTTATTTTTGAACAAAATGGCTGGATCTCAGTTAAAGCAACTTAAAGCCAGTTTAAAAGCTGCTGGTCTGACAGGACAAACGAACATCAAGAAGAAAGGAAAGAAACATTCCAGAAAGACACCAAATGAAACAAGAAAGGATGACAAGTTAGAAAAATTAGCTAAGATCAGAGAACAGTTCAATCCATTTGATGTGAAAGTGACAAAAAACAAACGTGCAGATGCCATTGCTAAGAAGACTGCCGTTGGTAAACCTGGAATTTCCAAACAGGCTGGTGAAGAAGCTAGAAAAGCAGATTGGGAGAGAAAAATGAGTAAGAAGAACAAAGTTGGTGGGTTAAGAGATAGAAGATTAGGTGAGAATGATTCTAGTTTGACTGCTGAAGAGAAAGCATTGGAGAGATTCACTAGAGAACGACAACGTTTAGCTTCAAAAGCGTCTCTTTATAACTTGGATGATGATGACGATGATGTTGCAGGACTTACGCATTTCGGTCAGTCTTTATCAATGGGATTCACAGGAGGAGACGACGAATCAGACCACGGTGACATTGAAGACGAAGACGATGACGGTGATGATTTCTTTGGCAAGAAGAGAAAAATCACCGATCTTCCAGAAGAACCACAAAGAAAGAAAACTAAAGCTGAAGTGATGAAAGAAGTGATTGCCAAATCCAAATATTTCAAACATGAGAGACAAAAATTACAAGAAAATGTGATGGAACAAGTTACTTCATTAGATGAGGATTTTGGTGACGTGATGTCCGACTTACGTGGAGTTAAAGCACCAAAGACAAATGGAATCCAACCTAAATCCGAAACTGACATCAAGTATGATATGAAAGTCAAAGAAGTTGCATTGGATAGAAGAGCCGCCCCAGCAGACAGAACAAAGACACCTGAAGAATTGGCTAAGGAGAGACAAGACCAATTGGCAAAGATGGAAGCTGATAGACTTCGTAGAATGCAAGGTGATGTGGACGATGATGAACAGAGAGGTGATGCTGATGACTTGGATGGTGATTTTTGGGCCGGTGATAGTGAGAATGAAGAAGAAGGGTTTAGAATCAAGGATTCCGATGATGAAGCTGCTGGTGAAGGCGAAGAGTCAGACGGAAGTGATGATGAGAAGCCTAGTGCTAGAGATAGATCAGATGGCAAGCCTGCTACGATTACTATTGGTGGTAAGGTTATCACTCTCAAAGGTCACAGTTCTTCAATTGGTAAGTGTCCTTCCACACTAGATGAGTTGTTGACATTGACTGAAGGTGTCAGCTATGAAGAAGTCATTCCAATCATCAGAAAAGTTTTCCAGACATATCAACCTAGAATGGGAGCCGGTAACAAGGAAAAGATTGGTGTTTTCTTGTGTGTTTTAGTGAAATACATCTTGCACTTAGGTAACGCTGAATTTAAAGAAGAAGAAAGAGAACACTACACGTCATTGATTGAATACATCAGCAAGATCATAAGAGACGTTGCTGAAAAATACCCTGATGAACTATTGGCTGAATTCAGATCACAGATTAGCTCAATCCAAGAAAGAATCGAAACTAGAGATCCATTGGAATACCCAAAGAGATCCGACTTGTTATTCTACACTGTTGTCGGTCGTACATTTTCAACGTCAGATATGTACCATTTGGTTGTGACTCCAACATTGATTCTCATTGGTGAGACACTAGAGTACCTTAGCCCGGACAAATACCCAACCCATTTATTCTCTGGTGTGTACCTATGTGCGCTATACTTGCAATACCAAAGACTATCAAAGAGATTAATGCCCGAAGCGATAAATTTCATGGAAAGAGCGTTTTTGGCATTGATTCCCGAACCAGAGAAATTGGATAACTATAAGAACCTAGCAACAAGAGTGAGGCAACCCAAGAGAACCAAACACAGTTTAAAATCCACAACTTCCATACCATCAGATTTGAAACCATTGAGAATCTCCAACTGGTCAAGCTCCACACAACCTCAATTGGCCCACTTGTTAGCTGAGTTGGTTTCTATCTTGGATGAATCCAGTTCATTGATTTTCAAAGACAAGTCCAGTTTCTTAGAGATCAGCAAACCATTCATAACGATAATGAAACACTTGGTGATATACCACGCGGCCACACCATCTATTCCAAACCTATTATCGAAACTCACGAACTTGGCAAGAATAGCCAAACACGATCGTGTTCCACTTACACTTCAATCACACCGTGCCATTGCCATTCCAACATACGTTCCTAAATTCGAAGAGAATTTCAACCCAGATAGAAAATCCTATGATCCAGATCGTACAAGACAAGAAATTTCTAAGTTGCGCCATCAAATTAAAGAGGAACGTAAGCAGAACATGCGTGAGATTAGAAAAGATGCCCAGTTTGAAGCTAGGGAACAGATTAAGAGAAAGAAGAAAGAATACGAGGAGTACCATTCTAAGATGGCTAAAATTATTAATTCTATCCAAACTGAAGAAGGTCATGATAAGAACGTTTATGAGAGGGAAAAGAGAGCTAGAAAGGGTAAGAAATGATTGTTGTGTACTGCTGTATTGTTGATTTAAAAGCTATATAGAAAAAGCCCATGTAATTGGCATTTAATATGATTGTCTTTGGAAATCGTGGAATACGGGTAGATATAATATCGTAAGATAAAGCAAATCAATATACTTGTGATAAATTCTGGTCTGATAATCAAGTTATGTGAAAAAAAAAACTGATAAAGAAACACATGGTTCATGTGTCCGCATAGAGCATAGACAAACTGAAAGTCACGCGCCGCTTGTAAACTTCTGCCATGAATGCATGATGCACTACAGCTGCTACAGCTTCCTTCAAGCTTAATTCACAAGAATTTTTATATACTCTTCTAGTGTTTCTGCTGCTTGTCATTTCCACTTCCACCAATCTTCCTCATCATCTCACAGAACATGTCTGAATCAAACACACCACTCTCTAACCCATCACTTCGTCAAGGTAATCCCAGAAATGGCCAAGATGATAATTATTGTGATCCGATCCAGGATTCATTTATTTTCGATCCAGTTAGCAAACACGTTGAATACCACTTACATCAACTCCTATCCATGCCATTGGCATATTGTTTGAATCGTTTTCATGTCGAGTTCAACAACGAGCTCTTCAATTTAGACCTTCAAGACTCAGTGGATGTCAAATCTCTAGATCTTATAAGCTTCTACGATTGGCAGGATTATTTAAGGCAAGAGGACGATGATGATGCTCCTCCATCATTGGGATCAGTGTGTAAAGATTTCCAAAATGAGATTGAAGCGTATAAGAGAATTTGGAGACACAATCATGATCATTGTAGTTCACCTGATGAACAGATCAATGTTCCAAAGTTCTTGTTTTCGGGTGATGCTGCTGGACTTAATAAGGTTATCATGGACACCAGGAATTAGGAGAGAAGAATTGTGTGTGGTTCTTATTTCGTTTTGGAGAAGTTGAAAGGCGATTTGAGATGTCCAAGTTACCGTATTGCTAGTGAATTTGAGAAAACCAAACAAGAGCTGAAGAAATTGAATGATGCTGGGATAATACTTCAAGATGTAGTTCCAGATAGTTTCTTGTATAATGAAACTTCCGATATGATGTCTGGTTGAATATTGATATTTCTCTGGGATTTGTCAACTCAACTCCGAACTTCGAAGTTCCAATTTCCATGCATGCTGCATATTGTAGCCTGTGGATTCTGGAAGCTAACATGATTCATAAGCCACCTGGAGAAATTGAACCAACCAATGAACTTGTAATAATCATAATTCAGGCCCGCTGTCATAATTTGATTCACATACCATGAAAAATACTCGTAGAAAACAGGATCTGTCTCCACACATGGGTTGTCAATTGGCAATTTGCAATTTGCAAAATTCTGAAATCTGGAAGTGTGTAACAACACAGCCTTGATGAAGAGCCCCATCAGACGTCGAAATTTGATGGATGAAGTTAGCCCGGAGCAATTTACAACTGTTTACAACTGCGGAGAGATCGAAGTTTCGAACATGCGAGAATTTACTCAGTTAGTGGGTGCACCAGCCCCTCACCAGCCTCTTCCATGGTCCACCAGCCTCAAGGTTATTAATCGGGACTACTACTACTACCTTGGAAGCAGCCGATCAAGCTTCAGCTGTAAAATTGTTCGTTCGGTCGCGAGTCCGATGACCCGGCCGGTGATGGGCAATTTAGTGGTGATGTGGTGTCACTGTTAAGGAGTGTTCTTCTCCGAGTGTGTGAGTGTCTTGCTTGACTCTTGAACATTGTACGTACGTGATTCACTTTGATCCACATAACGTTGTGGTTCATGGTTCATGGTGAAATTGAAATTGAAATTGAAATTGAAACTGTCCATATATTCCTTGCGAGTACAAGTGACAATATTCTACTGGATCAGTGTCTACCTTCTGTGTGTGACGACTGTACGTGTATTAGCTTGTGGTACGTGTAAATCGGAGCAGTGAGCAGTGAGCAGTGTTAACCTACAGAGTACCGTTAACCACCGGGTCTATTGTGATTTGTATGGCACAGTTCAGCTTACTGTAGTCTGCCTGTCTGCGCTTCAAGATTCGGAGTTTTCACTTTTTCACTATTCACAACATGGGCCAGCCCAGCGAATTTGTGTGCACGTCACAGATTCTCACTATCGAACTTAATTTTTTTACACGCTCAACGCTGCTGAAATCATCTTCATCACTGTCAATTTCAGCTCAAACAATTTGAAATTTGATCACGAAACAAGGGGGAGATGACTCTATGATATCAATTGATCTAGTATACAGGGCATTGAGTGGATCCAATGAGTGTGTGTACGTTGTTTTGTAGAGACAACAGAGTGGGAAACAGAGTGAGGACATAGCAAAAGAGTCCGGGCTGAAGCCTTCCTGAAAACACGTACCTGAGACTTGAGTGAGGGTGCTCCAGAATTTGTGATGAGGCTGGCCGACGTGTGAGTGAGTTGGTGATCAGGGTGAATTGTGGATATAACCAAGGTGATGTAGAAGTTAGAAAAGAGCAGAAAAGAGCAGAAAACAGCACTGAGCATAAGGATAGAAGAAATCAGGATAGCAAGAAAAAGAGGCAGCACATGATGAGGTGGTAGGCTGAAGGCTGAAGCACGAAAGATGGAAACCGGTGGATCGTAATATAATGGTTGTGGTTTGTGGTTTGAGAGAACAGCTGACGTCCACTGTTTACATTGCTCTGGACTGGCCCGTGTGGAAAATGCTGTGGTCCGCTTTCCTCTTTCCCTCTTTCCCATATGGACTCCCCTATTACTCGCTCAGCTATATAAATTGACTCCCGTTCCCACTTCATCAATCCATTTCTTTGCCTCCATTTCGAGTGCCCCTTTTTAATTCTCTTCCCCTTTCTCCACAAGAATCAATTCGTTGTTCTTTTACACATCCACAAACACATCGTCTATTCAACCTACAATGTCCGTCGCTACTAAAGTTTTCGCAAGATACGTCTACGACTCAAGAGGAAACCCAACCGTTGAAGTTGACTTGCACACTGACAAGGGTTTATTCAGAGCCATTGTTCCTTCTGGTGCCTCCACTGGTGTCCATGAAGCTTTGGAATTGAGAGATGGTGACAAGAGCAAATGGTTAGGTAAGGGTGTCTTGAAGGCTGTTGCCAACGTTAACGACCACATTGCCCCAGCTGTCGTTGCTGAAAAGATTCCAGTCACTGAACAAACCAAGTTGGATGACTTCTTATTGAAGTTGGATGGTACTGCTAACAAGTCCAAGTATGGTGCCAACGCCATTTTGGGTGTCTCTTTGGCTTTCGCCAAGGCTGGTGCCGCTGATAAGGGTGTCCCATTATACCAACACATTGCTGACTTGTCTGGTTCCAAGAAGCCATACGTTTTGCCAGTTCCTTTCCAAAACGTTTTGAACGGTGGTTCCCACGCTGGTGGTTCTTTGGCCTTCCAAGAATTTATGATTGCTCCAACCTCTGCTCCAACTTTCTCTGAAGGTTTGAGAATTGGTTCTGAAGTTTACCACCACTTGAAGTCTTTGGCCAAGAAGACTTACGGTCAATCCGCCGCTAACGTTGGTGATGAAGGTGGTGTCGCTCCAGATATTCAAACTCCAAAGGAAGCTTTGGACTTGATTACCAATGCTATCAAGGAAGCTGGTTACGAAGGTCAAGTTGGCATCGCTTTGGATGTTGCTTCTTCTGAATTCTACAAGGATGGTAAGTACGACTTGGACTTCAAGAACCCTAACTCTGACAAGTCTAAGTGGTTGTCCGGTGAAGAATTGGCTGCTTTGTACGGTGATTTGATTAAGGAATACCCAATTGTTTCTATTGAAGATCCATTTGCTGAAGATGACTGGGATGCTTGGTCTCACTTCTTCAAGACTGTCGACATTCAAATTGTTGGTGATGATTTGACCGTTACCAACCCAATCAGAATTAAGACCGCCATTGAAAAGAAGGCTGCTAACGCTTTGTTGTTGAAGGTTAACCAAATTGGTACTTTGACCGAATCCATCAATGCCGCTAAGGACTCTTACGCTGCTGGTTGGGGTGTCATGGTTTCCCACAGATCTGGTGAAACTGAAGATACCACCATTGCTGACTTGGTTGTTGGTTTGAGAGCTGGTCAAATTAAGACTGGTGCTCCAGCTAGATCCGAAAGATTGGCTAAGTTGAACCAAATCTTGAGAATTGAAGAAGAATTGGGTGACAAGGCTGTCTACGCTGGTAAGAACTTCCACGCTGCTCACTCTTTGTAAATCCGGTTATGAAAAACGTTATTTATAAAAATTGTATGAGCTCTCCTAACTTTTGTTAATGATTTGATTTTCAACATTTTTCTTTTCTTTCTATAGTCTTTTCTTATAAGTTGAATACATTGCTAGGTCAGTGTTTTTGTTTTGAAATTTGAAATCAGTAAATTTCAGTAAGTGCAAGTAGGTTTCCTACTATATATATATATTGCAGTTTATATATTGCAGTTTTTTGGGTGATAAATGATGACGACTCTACGCGTACTCTTGACGTTCAACTATAAAAAATGTCTCACTGAGAATCTGCCATTCGTGTGATCGTGCACATAAGAGTCCGTCTCGTGAGAAACGGCATGATCTCTAAATTGAGAGGAAAAGACATGTATAATTCACCAAAAGGGCAGACCCCTTCAGCTACTTTACATAATTCGTTAGTTATGTTTTCAACTATGAAGAAGAGAAGTACTTGAGTTCAGTATTGAAGCGTACGATCACTGATACGATTTACAAATATCAGAAATCAACCCATTGTAATTTGTCCTCATGGGAATTGATACTAAGTTTGCAGAAAGATTATGAGGCCATTTCTAAAGAAGAATGTCTGTTGAAAGGATTGAGTCTCGAGAGAGGTCCGGATTTCTGGAAATTGCGTTTTCGATACTTAGATATCTTAGAGAAATATAATAATGGTGGTGGATCAGGGGCAGAGTCATGGAAGAAATTGGTGAATGTGGATGAATTTGTTCTGAGACATGCTTTCAAAAGTCTTCAAAATTCATCCGGGTATACAAGATGGGCTAAAACCATGCTGAAGAACGTGGACTTGATGAAAGTGAAGCATATAAGTCATTCACTGATCTTTCTGATCTGTTCAATAGAGCAACTGCAAGTCTTGTTGTGATGGATTTTGTCAAGACTGCTGGTGTGTTTGCTTTTTGTTGTTGTGTTTTTAAAAAAGAAGTGGCTGTTTTTTTCACTGGTTGTTATTTGGTTGTTGTGTATTGGTTTGTTTGTGATCCATGGGAAGCGAATAGTGCTTCATGATTAAGTCTTTTATCAATCATGATTCATGACTCACATAATTGGTATACCTGGTTAAACTGTTCGATTCCTCTTTACAAACCTCTGTATTCTCCCAAACTCTCTCTCAGGATTTGAATTTCTAATTTAATCGAATTTCCAACAGCTAATGCACCTACGTATCATTTTACCTTGATGAGTTTTTGTGCTGCGCACGACATTTTTCAAATTTCAAAATTTTTCAAAAGGCTGATGACTCAAAGATGGACATGGACATGCCATTACTGAACCGTGTTGACAGCTGTTTATTAAATTTTACTGCTCAATTTGACAGAAATCCCAATCAAACATGTCTGACGAAAAGAAAGTTGAAGAAGTTACCCAAACTTTACAAAAAACCTATTTGGATGAGGTCACTGGTGAACAAGTGTCCAAGACCGAATTGAAGAGAAGACAAAAATTGAGAGCTCAACAAGCCAAGAAGGCAGAAAAGGCAGCTAAAGCAGCAGCTACAGCACCAAAGGTCTCCAAGAAGAAGAAAGATGAGTTGGCCAACTTGAACCCAAACCAATACTTTGAAATCAGATCATCTCAAATTAATGAGATGAGACAACCAGGTGCCGAAACTACTCCATACCCACACAAATTCCAAGTCTCTACCAAGATTGAAGATTTTGTTGAAAAATACAAGGATTTGAAAAAAGGGGAAACTTTGGAAGATGTTACTGTTACCGTTGCTGGTAGAATTTTAGTCAAGAGAGAATCCGGTTCTAAATTGAAGTTTTACAGTTTGTCTGGTGAAACCATCAACTTGCAAGTCATGGCTCAAGCTCAAGATGCCGATGGTGACTTTGCCAAGATGCACGACTTGTTGAAGAGAGGTGATATCATTGGTGTTGAAGGTTACCCAGGTAGAACCAACCCAGCTAAAGGTGGTGAAGGTGAATTGTCTGTCTTTGCCAGAAAGGTTACTTTATTGACCCCATGTTTGCACATGTTGCCTACTGAACATTATGGTTTCAAGGATCAAGAAGCTAGATACAGAAAGAGATACTTGGATTTGATCATGAACAAGAGTGTTAGAGAAACTTTCAAGGCTAGATCCAAGATTATTTCCTACATTAGACATTTCTTAGATTCCAGAGATTTCTTGGAAGTTGAAACCCCAATGATGAATGTCATTGCTGGTGGTGCCACTGCTAAGCCATTTATCACTCACCATAATGATTTGGATATGGATATGTACATGAGAATTGCTCCTGAGTTGTTCTTGAAGGAATTGGTTGTTGGTGGTTTGGACAGAGTTTATGAAATTGGTAGACAATTCAGAAATGAAGGTATTGATATGACCCACAACCCTGAATTCACCACCTGTGAATTCTATCAAGCTTACGCCGACGTGTATGATTTGATGGACATGACTGAATTGTTATTCTCCGAGATGGTTAAGGAAATCACTGGTGATTACAAGGTCACTTACCACCCAGAAGGTAAAGACGGTAAGGCATTGACTTTGAACTTTGCTAGACCATGGAAGAGAGTCAACATGATTGAAGAATTGGAGAAGATTTTCGATGTTAAGTTCCCACCAGCTGACACCTTACATACCAAGGAAACCGGTGAATTTTTGAAGAAGATCTTGATCAAGCATAAGTTAGACTGTCCACCACCATTAACCAACGCTAGAATGTTGGACAAGTTGGTTGGTGAAATTGAAGACCAATGTATTAACCCAACTTTTATCTTTGGTCACCCTCAAATGATGTCTCCATTGGCTAAGAAGCACAGAAGTATCCCAGGTCTTTGTGAAAGATTTGAAGTTTTCGTCGCCACCAAGGAAATCTGTAACGCTTACACAGAATTGAATGATCCATTTGATCAAAGAGCCAGATTCGAAGAACAAGCTAGACAAAAGGCTCAAGGTGATGATGAAGCTCAATTGGTTGATGAAACTTTCTGTAATGCTTTGGAATACGGTTTGCCTCCAACTGGTGGTTGGGGTTGTGGTATTGATAGATTGGCCATGTTCTTGACTGACTCTAACACCATTAGAGAAGTCTTGTTGTTCCCAACTTTGAAGCCAGACGCTTTGGTTAAGGATGAAGAACCAAAGAAGACTAACGCTTAAGATTGCATTGATATTTCAGTCTGATTATTTTTTTTACTTTTACAGAGTGTATAAATTTTGCATTTTCTTGATCTTCTTTTTTTCATTTTTTCCATTCACTTAATGTATTTATCCGCCGAAGAGATATGTTATAAGTTCCTTCGTTTATATCATCAATTTTTTTTTCATTGACAAGCTTTTCATGAGCACCAAGCTTGTACGCAGTTGGACGGTTGATGTGGCCCACCTTTTAGCCACCCCTGTGGTTGTAAATCTGAAATATCTCCCTTGTGAGTCATATGAGCCTTTGACGTTCAAATCTTGCTGAAAAAATCATCTAATTGTCTATAGATATTGATTGAAAGGTTGTAACTTGGGCGGTATCATACGAACTGAAGAACTGAAGACTGATCTCCGAGACAGCGACTTGAAGCAGCAGCCATGTATGGCGTATACATTTCAAAGGACTTTGAGGCATCACCTGGTGTTCTCATGTTGAATCCTGTAACTTTAATGATTAATTTTACACCGTATCGACACTAACTGAACTGAAATGTACTATAAAACTTGGATTATCTGATTAGACTGTACCTTGGATCTATCAAGGATCTGAATCATGGTACCACTTCTCAGCGAAGTTCAATGCAACCAGGTACAAAGTGATCACATGAAGCCGGGTACCGAGAGAATTTTTCAAAGCTGTAGTACTACAACGTGTAACGTAATAGAGAATTGTTTGTGAGCGTTTATCAAGATTGAAGATACCCGAACATTCCATTCCAATCGTTTGAGAATGCGTGGGCATGTTGAACACGATTTATCATGCCGTGGATGTGAAGAAGGGTACCTATGATTCATGATGATTAATTCTGGAAAATTCAAGAGTATGTGAAAGAACGAGGAAATGAAGTGATAATGTAGGGAAGCTGAGCCTGTTAAGTAAGGCAAAAAAGGTATCCCACTTTGAGAGAGCGTGGGCTACAGAGGCGTCGGATGAGCCATGTACGAGGGATGTTAAAGTGCGGTGAGCTTAACGGCGGTGAGCTTAACGGCGGTGAGAAACTCACTAAGAAAGGCCATGACGGAGATGCGCTGTGAGCTTGTGAGATGGATGTATCTACCGTAGTATCGTATCAACGCCACGGCCCACGGCCACCGGACCAGCTTCTTCCCGTTTTGCATGTAAGCTGTTATGCTGATTATCCCTCTTTCACCTATAAAAGGATTCACTTCTGCCCTTCTTTCCCAACATCTTCGGCTATTCACAATTAACTCTTCATTGTCCATCGTTATCCAAACAGCTGTGTTATACAACTATACAATTCACAACTCATATACTTATAAATTTCACACATTCACAAACACACACATACAATTACAAACATGCCTGAAAAGATCGCATTAGGAAGATACGTCTTTGAAAGATTGAACCAATTGGGTGTCAACACTGTCTTTGGTTTACCAGGTGATTTCAACTTAGCTTTATTGGATCATATCGATGAAGTCGATGGTGTTAGATGGGCTGGTAACGCCAATGAATTGAATGCTTCTTATGCTGCTGATGGTTATGCCAGAGTTAAAGGATTAGCTTGTTTGATCACTACTTTCGGTGTCGGTGAATTGTCCGCCGCTAACGGTATCGCCGGTTCTTACGCTGAACACGTTCCAGTTATTCACATCGTTGGTGTTCCAACCGTCAAGGCTACAAAGGATAAGTTGTTGTTACATCATACTTTAGGTGATGGTAGATTCGATGTTTACAAGAAGATGTTTGCTCAAATTACTGAAAGAGCCGTTACCATTGAAGACATCCGTACTGCACCACGTGTCTTTGATGAAATGTTCAGAACTGCCTATGTTACAAAGAGACCAGTTTACATTGCCTTACCATCCAACTTCATTGAAGAAAAAGTTCCTGCTGATTTGTTGCAAGATAAGATTGATTTGACATTGACTCCAAATGATCCACAAGCTGAAGAAGAAGCCGTTGAAGAAATTGAAAAGATGACCGCTGCTGCCAAGAACCCAATCATTTTGGTTGATGCCTGTGCTTTAAGAAATGAAGTTCAAGATTTGGTTGCTAAGTTGGCCGATGAGACTCAATTCCCTATCTTTGCCACTCCTATGGGTAAGTCTGGTATCTCTGAAGACCACCCAAGATTTGGTGGTATTTACGTTGGTGTCTTATCTAAGCCAGATGTCAAAGAAGCTGTTGAGTCTGCTGATTTGGTTTTGTCTATCGGTGGTTTACTTTCAGATTACAACACCGGTACTTTCTCTTATGAATACAGTACCAAGAACGTTATTGAATTCCATTCTGGTTACACCAAGATTAAGTCTGCTATTTACAATGATGTGAAGATGCAATGGATCTTAGAGAAGTTGGTTGAAGGCTTACCAAAGGTTTTGGGCCACTACACTCCAGTTGACTTACCAACTAGTCCACAAGCTTACAAGTCTCTTGTCGTTAAGCCTAGTGAACCAATCACCCAATCATTCTTATGGAACAGAGTCTCCACTTTCTTCAAGCCAACAGATATCGCTATCTCTGAAACAGGTACTTCCGCATTTGGTATCATTCAAGCCCATTTCCCAGGTCAAGTCATTGGTATTTCTCAAGTTTTGTTTGGTTCCATTGGTTACGCCACTGGTGCTGCTGCAGGTGCTTCATTTGCAGCTTCTGAATTGAACCCAACTAAAAGAGTTATCTTATTCACTGGTGAAGGTTCATTCCAATTGACTACACAATCTGTTTCTGACTGTTGTAGATGGAAGTTGAACCCATATTTGTTTGTGTTGAACAACAACGGTTACACTATTGAGAAGTTGATTCATGGTCCAAAGAAAGAATACAACAACATTCAACCTTGGAACTTCTCTAAGGTGTTGGAATTATTCGCTACTAACCACAAGTATGAAAACATCAAGGTTTCTACTCAAGGTGAATTGGATGACTTACTTAACGATGCTGAGTTCAACGAAGATGACAGAATTAGATTGATCGAAGTCATGATTGGTGAGTTTGATGCTCCTCAAAACTTGATTGAACAAGCTAGAATTTCTGAAAAGATTAACGAATGATCATGATTAATTCTATGATCCCATCAATTTTTGTATTTCTTTGCTTCCTTTTTATCTCATACTATATTATATGTCCTTTATGCCCTTAACGAGTGATAATTACTACATTCCTTTCGCTTATATAGTTACCAAATAGATTTATACTTTTGCTTTTATGTGTATAATAAATCAAATTTTATTAGTTTCAAATTAAACAGATCTTGAATTTGAAAATCAAAGTGATAGTCATACAAGAGATAGAAATCGGAGAAAGGACGGCAAAAATAAAGAAAAAGATGGTTGTACATAATTAAGCAAAGACAGAATGGAGTGAGGTGATATCAACAATATAAATAACAGCTGCATGAGATTGAGATTGAAATCATTTAATGATCTTTAGTTCACCCTTTCTCTTAAGCTCCAAAGCCTTCTTATAAGGAGGAGCAGTAGGCATTTGAACAGGATCTAGACTGGTTCTTTGTAAATCTTTTTCTAGCGTATAAGTAGCATCACTATCATAACTAGTAGCCAAATCACCACATGCGATAAAAGGAGCAACTTTTCTTTCTTCAGCATCAAAGCTCAAATCATCATGTAATTCAGGTCTACCGATCTTCATCTCTTGAAAAAACTCTTCAGTTGACAAATTAGGGTTGAGTTTAGGGTTCCAACCTGCTCTAGGCTGATAACCAAGACAAACGATAAACGACTCCAGTGATGTTCCTCTTGATGATCTAGGTTTGGCACAAATAACCTTGTCAAACAATAGTCCTAGTTGACTGTATAACAAATCGATATCTCTTCCTCTGAAAATCTTAGCCACAAAAGCACCACCTTCTTTTAGCACACAAGTGGCCAACTGTAGGGCACTTAGAATTAGTTGAGCTTGAATGTACTCGTCCAAATCATGCAAACCGGTAACATCAGGAGCACCATCAGAACAGACAAAATCGGCTTTGCCACCTTCAAAAATATCCAGTATCTTTTCTAGCGTCTTTGGATGGGTGATATCAGCTTGTAGCGTGGTGACATGGTCAATTGGAGACATAGGTTGTAAGTCAACGGCAACGATTTTGGCATCACTGTTGTTTTCATCTTTGAAAATTTCACGGCTTAGCACTTGAGACCATGAACCTGGTGCTGCACATAAGTCAACGACTCTTTTGACGCCTTTGAATAGTTCGAATTGTTCATTTAGTTGTAGAAGTTTGAAGGCAGATCTGGCTCTCCATCCTTCTTCTTTGGCCTTTCTGTAGTATAAATCTCTTTTGTCCTTGCTGCTCTTTCCCATTTTTGAGTTGCCTGTATTGAATGAATGTTTTGTTTTCCTGTTTGGTTTATCTTGCAGAATTCAGTGATATCTTGGCTTGATGTAGTCTGATGTGTTAGTTGTCAAACTCGTGTCCTCTTTATGACCTTTCCAGTTCCCTGTTTTAAGGTATAGCAAACTCAGAAATTTTCCACAAGCAAAAAATGCGTTGAGATGTCTGCCAATTTTTGTCGCGTGCACGAAAAAAAGACCACTGTGATTTTTTCAAAAAATGGAGAAGCTAAGTCAAGAAAGACGGACGGACGAATCATGGAAAACACAGGTTTGGGGTTTATCAACAATACCAAACCAACGGCAGTCTTGTTTTAGTTTCAACCCAACCATCAATTATCTATCACACATAATGCTAAGACTCCCATTCAACAACCAGGTGAGGTTAGCAGTCAGAGCTTCCACTTCTGCTGTTAGACCTGCTAGAGCTAGATTATTTTCATCCACCATAATATCAAGCCAGGAACCTGTGGATAAGAGTGCACCAAAAGAGCCTGTCAAGAAAGCAGAAGAACCAGTGAAAAAGTCTGAACCAATCAAAAAGGAAGCTGAACCAGTCAAAAAAGCAGAACCACCAGAACCAGCCAAGAAAGCTGAAGAACCAGTGAAAAAAGCTGAACCGGTTAAGAAGGAACCAGAACCTGTCAAGAAAGCTGAAGAACAAGTGAAAAAAGCTGAACCGGTTAAGAAGGAACCTGAACCTGTCAAGAAGGAAGCGGAACCTGTCAAGAAGGAAGCTGAACCTGTCAAGAAAGCTGAAGAACCAGTGAAGAAGGCCGAAACAGTTAAAAAGGAAGCTGAACCAGTCAAGAAAACCGAAGCAGCCCCAACTGAACCGGTTAAAAAGGCTGAACCTACACCAAAGACTGAACAACCTCAGAAGGAAACACCAAAATCTGCTGAACCAGTGAAGAAGTCCTCTCCAGTGGAACAAACCCCAGAAAAGAAAGCTCCATTGAAACTATCATCCAAATTACAGGAAGAGTTGGAAAAGCTTGCAAACATCAAATTATCAACTGAATCTATTCCATCAGTTGAACCAGACAGAGAAGCCAAAGCAGCTTTGTTGAACACATTCAAACAATATAACCCTAAAATCACAACTGAAGAAACCGAGGTGCCTGGTCTCGATAAGCCATTACCAATCAACACTGAATTGAACTACTATGCTCCGCTCAAACACAAGATAAAATATCACCATTTGAAAGCTGAAGTTACATTCAAGTGTTTCGACACCAGAAACTTGGAATTTTTTAGTGATTTCGCTTTAAGAGCAGCTTACTATCTTGGATTGCCTGCCACTGGTCCAACTCCATTACCATGCAGAAGAGAAAGATGGACTGTGAATAGGGCTCCTTTCGTTATGGCCAAATCCAAGGAGAATTTTGAAAGAAGAACATATGGTAGAAAGATTAGAATTTACGATGCTAACTTAGAAGTTGTTGATTTGTGGCTAGGTTATTTGAAGAAGAACTCTGTTTGGGGTGTGGGTGTTAAGGCTAACTTGTACAAGCAAGAACCATTGTCTGTTACCAGCGATATGAACAAATTCGCTGATGGTGCAAGTACATTGACTGATGTTACAGCTACTTTGGATGCCTTGTCTAAGGAGAACAGTAACAACCCTGTTGCTAAGAGAGTCTTAGAGTTGCTAGAAGACCCAGCTTTCGCTAAACATCTTTCTCCTGAACAATTGAAAGAGGTTCAAGCCAAGTCTGAGTCCTTGTAGTGTTAGATGAAGGTGGAACATTGTTTGTTCAAAATTTTGCATGTACATATAATAACTTCCTACAATTCTACATTTACGTTATATAATTTTCTGTTCGTGTTCCTGTTCCTGTTCCTGTGTTTGTAAATTGTATTATCGAACTAGGAATCGCTATAATATTAGGCAAAAAAATGCTTTGTCTAAAAGTGGTTATCAAAAATTAGAAATAAAAAGAGAAGATAACTCAACCATACATATCCCAACCTTCCTCTTCTTCTTCACTATCTGGTGGAATTTCAATTTTCTTTTTCTCTGTGACATCAGATCTGCAAAGAGGACAAGTCTTATTGATCTTAAGCCAAGGACCAACACAATCCAGGTCAAAACAATGTTTAGCATCACATGGTAATCTGACAATCAAAGGGTAATCCTGTTCATGAAACTCCACAGTACAAATAGGACAACATTTATCTTTTGCCATCTTCTTAACGGGCACTCTTTCCAAAGTATCGAGAAATTCATCATCGACAGCATGCTCAGTTGCATTTGAATTGAACAAGATTGCATTCATATCCTGTATGATACGCAAATCTGGCATTCCAAGACCACCTGTATTAGTAGACACGTATTGAGCAAGAGCTTGTTCCATTAACTGTTGCAATGCCTGTCTGTTATCAGCAGAACCAGCCAAAAATTGTTCGAGGTTTCTCATAGTCTCATTTGCGGGCACAGATTGTCTTTGCTGTCCTTGTTGGCCCTGTTGACCTTGTTGTGACTGCTGTTGGGTATTTCCATTGCTGTTCTGTATGTTGTGTTCATCTTGATAAGAGGACATGATAAGTTTTGTTGTTGGTAAACTTGAAACCTGATTTGGTTTTTTTTGCCACCCTGAACAGCAGAATCTTGTTCCCTTTTTTTTCAGATCGACATATGCTGTAGCGAGCAGTGAACCTCCAGATTTCACTTCAACAAATCCCATCTTCATGGCCTAGAGACCACGTTCCTTAGAGCGGTACCGTGTAGAACGAGAACATCTAACACAACAACCTCCTATCCATCATACTTACAGGCATATCAATGGATGAAATCACTTTCACATTATACACGTCTGTGGCGCTGATATTTCTCAGTGCATTGGTGTTAAGACTGATAATTGTCTTTCCAGCAACATCAAAGTCGCAACGAGAGCTGAAACTCAATCAAAATGAACAAACCAAAACATCATCATTGAACCCAGTTAAGTTGCTCGTTTTATTGGGATCAGGAGGTCACACTGGAGAGATGATCCGAATTCTATCTCAATTCCAAGGGAAATTGCCTCTATATGGGCCAAGACAATACATTATTTCATCAGGCGACTCCACATCACTTTTGAAAATCACCGAGTTTGAGAAGGCTAGCTCGAATAACAAGAAACAAAAACAGAACCCTCAAAAGCAATACATGATGATTCCAAGAGCTAGAGGAATTGGTGACGGTAAATCAGTTGCATTATACAAAACAATTCACTCTTTTGCAATCACGTTTCAAAAGTTGTTCCAGAAGGGTTTACACGGAGACTTGCCTGATTTCTTCCTCTGCAATGGTCCAGGAACCGCTATTCCTATTGCATACAGTTTATTTTTCCTTAAGTTCATTGGATTGGGACATACAAAGATTATCTACGTTGAAAGTTTGGCTAGAGTTAACAAGTTGAGTTTGACTGGTTTATTAATTTTGCCCATTACTGATAGATTCCTCGTGCAGTGGCCACAGTTAGCCAAACAGTATAGACGCTGTGAGTACTATGGCATGCTGGTGTAATGATTATAATGTTTTTTTATCGACAAATCTATTAACTTTGCTGTATATTAATGTATGAAATTTTAATTTATCGGATAGGTAACGCAGTAAAAAATCTATATTTCAGAGTCCTTTCCACTAGGACTTGGACTTCTTAGAAGTATGACTAGATGGAACACCATTTTTGTTCTTCTTCTTCTTCTTGGTCTGGGGTTTATCTTTAATGGTCTTTGCCTCACCTGACTCTTCTTCACCATCATCTGCTTTTCTCTTAAAACCGTTATCCTTTTCAGCTTGTTTTATCATTTGTTTCCTCACGATACCTGCAATCTTGCGTAATTCAACGTTTGTGAAATCACTACCACTAGTGTTCATACTTCTTGACCAACAGACTCTCACGGGAACCTTACCATCAATTAAAATCAAGCATGGTCTATCATAATCTGGAGTTTTTTGTAACTTGAGAATTCTCGATGCGACATCTTCTGCAACAGAACGCGTACCAAACTGAATGAACCCAAAACGACCTTTCTCGTTAACGAATACAGTTTCAACTTTCTTGGAATCTGATCTTTCTTCTAATAAATCTGTGAAGTATTGTTTGATTAAATAAGTCGGCGTTCCGTCAGTTAATCCGAAAAGGAAAAAGGTCTTAATTTGAGGGTTGTTTGGATTCTTTATCAAATTACCATTGAACGGTAGGTTCTTGCAAAGTCTCAACAATTCAGCCTTTGTTATTTTCATTTCTGGCTCATTTCTTTTCTTCTTGTTATGTTTCGATCCTGATTCATTACCATCTTCCAATTTTTGATTCTTTTTTTCAGACATCTTAGAAATTCTGGATAAAATCACTTTTGCCTCTTTCTGTCTTTCTTCATTTTCCGCCTTCAACCCATCTTGACCCAGTTGACTATACTTCTTATCTAGCTGATTTGCGACATATCTCTTGGCAACTTCATTCTTGGGAATGGAATCAGAATTCAGTAATGTTTTGGTGCCGGCTAATTTCAAAAGCTGATCTCTTGTAGTCAAATCAATTCCATATGTTAAATCGAGCATACAACTCTGACAACAGTTCTTGGATCTTGCACATGTTAAACAAATCATCGTTCTCTTAACTCCAGAGCCGCCACTTCCTGAGTTTAGTTTTTCAGGACGCCATCTAAATGTTGTGAATGGTCGTGTACATGTTTTGCATTCGGCACCATTTCGTTCTCTTATCATTTCAACGTATGGGTTTGTACCTAGGCAAGTTTCACACACTGCAGGCATAGTATCTTCTTGTCCGCTCATTTTGATTGAAATTTATGTTGTTCTGGTGCTGCTTCTGATGAAATTTGTATTGCTAAAATCGAAAGCCTGTGAAGACTGTGAAGACTGTGAAGACATCTAAGTATTTATGAAAATAAAAAACCCATAATGGTGGTGTTCCAATTCCGTGAGAAAAATCAGCAAATAAGAAATAAGTGCAGTTGTGAGCCGCCAAACCGCGAAGATGATTGCTGAAAAACGCTCTGAAGGCGCAATTGATGCACGTAAGAACAGATGTCCCAGTGTCCGAGTGGTTAAGGAGCCGCCCTGCTAAGGCGGTGGGCTTTGCCTGCGCAGGTTCGAATCCTGTCTGTGACGTCTTTTTTGCATCTACTGATGGCCAAGGCTAGTTTGAAGTGTCCAGTGAACTTTTTACTAGTTAATTGTGTTAAATATACCCTTCAGAAAACACTTGTTAAGATGAACTTGATGTTTCTATTTCAACGTGGTCACACGCGCCAGATCTTAGTATGAACATTTCTGATTGATTTGGTTAGTTTAATGGCTTAACAATAGCAACACAGCCGCATTGAAGAATTTGTGCTTACCTAAGATATTTGTCAGAATCAGGAGAGTCGTCTAGCAGGAGTAGTCGAAGATCAAGATTCAAGATTCAAGATTCAGAAAACATCATATATATGGGATTTTCAGTTGAATTAAGATAAAATTGAAAGGTTGTCGACTTCTGTTTATATTATGGGGTTTGTTTACTCTTTAGTCCATTAACCACTTAATTGCTGTCATGAAAGGAAAAACGATTAAGCTGCGCTCATAGAGTTCACAATCACAGAATCATCGTAAAGAGAATTGTCTCATCCATTCATATTGAGCTACTTGATCACCATGCTATTGAGAAATTAGATGCCTACTCAAGAGTCAAACCCCAATGGCCCACTTCAAAAGTCATAGTCAATTATTATATTAATACAAAAACGTTAGAGAATCCCAATATATTCCAGTCTCCAAATTGTACCTTAGTCCGGTTAAGTGTTAAAAGAGAAAAAAAAATGATGGATCATCAATTTCCATCCAAACCAAAAAGCCCAGCCAAACCATTACATTGAGACATAACAACAAAGTAATAAAGATGAGGACCAACAACGATGAACTCCTTCAAAAGACCACCCAAATCAGTCAATGCTCTCACCAAGATACCACCAAGGATTTCAATTTCATATTTCTCTTGGAACAAACCTCTAATAGTGATGGTATCAATAGTTTGAGGCAAATCAGCCTTACTGATATAGAACTCAGATCCAGCATGTTCATAACCCATCTCAACCAATGGAACGCAAGGAACAATGTCACCTCTATGAGTGATTCTGGTGTATGTGTTAGGCTCAACTGCAGAGATCGATTGTGATTGCAGTTTAGAGATATAGTCATTGGTATTGAAAACTTCATCGACCCATGCAGCAAGTGAAGGACTAAAGACTTTTGGACCAGCCAATGAAACAATTGCAGGGTTATAGCCCATAAGGTACAGTTCAACACCAGCCAAAGAAGCTAAAGCACCACCTAATGAATGACCGGTAACGATAACTTCATAGTCTGGGTATTTTTCATGGAGGTATTGCAAAACAGAAATGGAGTAGTCGAAAAAGTTTTGAGCTGCGGTTTGGAACCCAACATGAACCTTTGGATCATCAGCAGTGACACTATTAACGTTAAGACCATTAGAAGCACCATAACTTTCGAATGGAACAGGAATGAATGAGAAATCAAGAATCCAATCCAACAGAGATGAAGAACCTTGGAAAGCAATAATGATTTGCTTTGTTGAGTTTTGAGCAAGGATTAAAGCATGGGAAACACTGTTAACGATATCAACAACATAAACATCTTCTTCGGCTTCGGTACATGAGACATCAGTACAAGCTTCATTTAGTTGACCAACTTTAACACCATTAAATGAACTGATACAGTATGAAGCAGCAGCATAGTCAGAAATTTGGACGATGTCATCATATAAGTCAGTGTTGGTAAGACTGAAAGGAGTGGTTGCTCCATCTCTTTGAGCAAGTTTGACAGGAGATGGAGTTGCAATGGTTGCGAAGAGTGATAATAGCAAAAACAAATAAGTCGTCATGGTTGAAAATTGAGCTTAGGGTATAATTTGGTGATTTTCTTGTTTGGATGAGATTTGATGCTGATCGATTTCTGTCATCGTTGTGCCAATTTGATCCTCAAGATGTGGGAAACATGATGGGTATTTAAATAAATGAAGTTCTTGGCTTAACCTTTTGGAAGATATATGAGTAAACGAAACCGAACATTGTTGAGTCTTCAGAGCCTTCAATCAATTGATTCCAGCATTCAATGAACTATTATCTCTAAATTAATCCAGATTCCACCACCACAAGGCCACGGTACCAAAACAACATTGTGACCCCATAAAAGCCATGGAACAATATGAGTTAATGGTGAGCTATGTCCATATTGGATGCCAGCTCTCGATCGACGATGCCCTCTTCAAGTTCTTAAGCTCAGAGCGCATATTCAACATTTCAAATTGTTGGACACCGGCACACAATGAGGACAATATTATCTCCGCCTTGGTATTTCTTGTGTGGGTCTGCTAATTTAAAAACACAAACACAATCATATATCGGACAATTTGGTTATAAGCTATTAAAGCTAACAATTCCATAGATCTGACTAAATGAATACATACTCTGATACGTACACACTGCACAGGTATTGAAATTCGAGGGTTGAGGGGCTACTAAACCGTGAATTAGTTGTACATGTGGGCTACAGCCTTTCCAGTACATGACATGACCGGAATTTTGAAGGATTGAAGGATGAATAGCGCACGCGAATATGTTAAATATGTTATGCACCGATGAAATTTCGAAGTAGAACAACCAAAATGCATGCACTCAATATGGTCACTGAGATCAGCAAGATGAACAAGTTAACTCCAACAAACGACGAATCGAGAGATGAGAAAGATCATTGATCAGGTCTTATCTACACATGTCCTGACATGTATGTGCATCTTTCGGATCTGTCCAAATCTCCAAAAACAGCTCTTCATGCTCATGGTACAGATGCCATCCACCAGGATAGGTTACCGAGATAGCTACAAAACTGCAGATTACATAACAAATGAAAACAACTGAGTGCATGTGAATTAAAAAAAAACATCAACAGTCCAATAAAATATAAACAAAACAACGCAAATTATTAACAGAACATAATCAAAGAAAAGAAGAGGGGAAAAGGTCAATCAAGATATCAAGATTCATTAATTGGTCAAATGGAAATTAAACATTCGGAAAAGAATTCAAAGAAAAACCACATGTGAAAATCAAGCAAGACCAATCAATTGCAACAATCCACTACAAGTGGACATGATGATAAGGTAGTCAAGATGTGGGGCAACAACAATATAGTCTTTCAACAAGCCTTTCAAATCCGTGGCTGCTCTCTTCACCAAATCACCCAAAGTGCTGAGCTCATATCTTTCATGGTACTGACCTCTAATGACAACATTATTCAAGTTTTGAGGAATATCGGCCTCATCAATATAGAATTCACTTCCGGCGTGCTTATAACCCATCTCACGCAATGGAASACATGGAACAACATCCCCCACATGTGTGACTCTGGTGTATGTTCCAGGATTGATGGTGGAGACAGATTGAGCTTGTAAGCTGGTGACATAGCTATCTGTGGAGAATTTTTGATCAACCCAATTGGCGAATGTTTTACTGAACACTTTTGGACCGGCTAATGACACGATGGCAGGGTTATATCCCATCATGTATAGTTCAACACCAACCAATGAAGCTAGAGCACCACCTAATGAATGACCAGTGACGATGAATTTATAGTCTGGGTATTTGTCCTTGAGTTGTTGCAAAGCGGTCAATGAATGATCGAAGAAGTTTTCAGAAGCTTTTTTGAAACCCAAGTGAACTTTAGGATCATCTGCATCGATTGCATTGACATCCAGATTTTTCGTGGATCCATAACTTTTGAAATCAACTGGTAAAGCAGCAAAATCCAAAACCCAATCCATGAAAGTTGTAGAGCCTTGGAAAGAGATGATGATTTCTTTGGTTGAGTTTTGAGTTGTTATTAAAGCATGAGATAAACTGTCAACGACGTCAACGACATAGACATCTGCATCAGCGTTGGCACATGAGATATCAGAACATGCTGCATTCAATTGACCAGGCTTGACACCATTAATTGTGCTGATACAGTAAGCAGCACCTGAAAATTCTGCAATTCTTTTGATTTCATCAAAGAGACCTTGATTGGTTAGTGTGAATGGATCAATCAATGGGTTGTCGTTACCTCTTTCTAGCAGCTCAACCGATTCTGGTTCTGGTTCGGCAATTGGTGCTGACGTCACAAGAGTGATCAAGAAAGTGAAGAGCAAATAGATGGATGTTTGCATTTTGAAGTTATTGTTGAAAGTGATTAATATAAGTATACTGTATTCCAGATCATAACTCTATCTCATGTTGAAGTTTACTGGAAACAGGTTCTGTTTTATAATGATCAGGAAGTTGTTAATGGATTATGATGAAGCATAAATTAACCCTGGTGATGGTCCCTTATGTGTCACTAGGTGTCAACATCAGGGCCCATGTACGTATTTCGGTTTTTGGTAAAACTGTTTTAAAATATGTTCCCAACGGACAGATTTTTCATAGTCCCAAGAGATCATTAAACCCATTCAAAGATCCTTCTTTTCTTCACTAAAACTTGACAGGTCTTCGGCTGCTTCTTTGTTCAAATGTCACATCGATGTTTGAACTACAATCTGGATACAACATGTACATAGTCCTTTGAATCACTAAAGGTGCAGAAAGCATTTACAAGAGGATATATTGTCATGCCGTATGTTTCAATTTCAATTTGTATAGAAGAAAACCTATATATAATTGCAAGTTTTGAGTAATGTATATACAATTCACACCTATAGACAATCGGGCTTGATCCACAGGGCCGGGCCTTTCAGGGCGAGCCCATATAATAAGTCACCAAAGCTCTATAGTATCACGTACGTATATACTCTTGGAGTTCTGGGCATATATACTAATGGGACCACGTATACGATCTATACAGCATACTTCCTTCTGGAAAAATGTAACCCAACAAGTATACATCCAATTGATTCAGGCCATCTTATATATATAACACGTACACTAGTGGAACTTTCAAAAAGGTTCTTTGCTTGGAAGATTATATATACGCGCGTGTACCCTATGGGCCCTGAAAATTGAACATGAAACACATGGGAACAAATTTCCATCGAAAATGGTGGCCTGTCCATCACATCCAACTTCTATATAATATAATGTTTTTGAATCAATTTAACTAGATACCAATTCATTATATAGCAGCCCTGAAATAACAGGGTCCTGTCTTCCAGAATGTAGGCCCATCGTTAATAACGAAGTGCAAACCCTTGTTTCAAAATCCAGGGCCTGATTAAACTACCAGTCTACCACAAGCCGGATTAAAATCTGTAGCTGGATAATCCACCCGCCGGGTACATAAATAGCTAGAGCGTTTACGTTTACCTTAATGGATAGGTTCCATTGCATGCTTGTTAATCCAAGTACGTACCATCACCATAACAAAGAGATGATGTTCGTCTTTCGGTAGTATAAAAAACGTGAAATAATTAGTACGTACGTTGAAACGGAATTTAGGACGTGGACTTAATCAGTTTAATGTAAGGTACGTACGTACATTAATTTGCATACGATATATTTGTTCTATTTGAACGATTCACCGATATGTATGCAACGGTCTGAAAATTCAATCTAAGATGGAAACTTCAATTATACATATATGATGTTCTGGACATGGGTCATGGGCCATGAATCATGATACTCAAAGTTTAAAATCCCTGTATAACTCCATGCTTCTTACAATGAAAGTTTAAATTTCTCAACAAACTCATGCAATGTATACACCTGTGAAAATTATAAACAATATTTGTAATAAGTCCAGGCCGGAGTATATATATCAAAGTAGGTTATATATGATCATTATTCATGCTGGTGGAGATTAGAAGATAAAGAAACGCATAAGTGTATACGGTTGAATATATAGAAGCTAGCCCATATTGCAATCATCAACCGTTTCTTTTCTGTTTCAACGGTTGAATACCAAATATGGTATATTGCATACATTGAACGTTTCTGTTTTCAACTAACTTTCAGATGAATATCATGGATATTAAATTCAAATTTCAGAATCATCCAGGCCTTCTGGTGTGAAATATATCGGTGTATCTACGTGTTGAATAATGAATTGTCATGATCACCGATGATCTATAATTCTGTTGATGACACCAGTTGATTATCTCTCCGCACGATGGTGATCTATATAGCTGCATTAATATCAGCAGTTAATTATATTGTCTTTGGTCACGGATTTAAGATTCTTTCAATGTAATCATCACTTATCATGTTAATTCAAACTAGATAACAAAGCTGAGAAAAGGTTTTAACTAATGGAATTTGATAATATAGAAAAGGATCAATTGTCACTTTCAACGCACATTCAACTGCACATCACAAATTCGTCATCGACCAACAATCACAACCACCAAAATCCAGCACATCTCTGACACTAACCCCATCACCCTATCTGCCTCTCAACAACTCAACAATCACCCAAAGCACCCCACCTCAACCCATCCAACTCTCTCTCCGAATACTCCCGCTGCCAAACATACACCTCAGGCCACTCAACATCCATCTCCAACTGCATAAACCTCTCCACGTCCTCTTTGGACTCACCACCTTGACTCACACGTTCTTCTCGTTTCTCATAGTGCAAAATCAACAGTTTCTCACGACACGTTTTCAACTTTGCTGCTAGTTCTCTTGCTGTTATGTTTGGATGGGTTTGACAAATATGGCTTTTGAAAAAATACGTGTCTTTGTCATCTGCTGATAACGAGGAGGAAGATGGGGATGTGGTTTGGTAGGGGATGGTCTTATTTGCGATCCATTGTTTTCTGGTCTTGGAGTCGGCGGAGATAAAACCATTGATGCTAAACTGTGATCCTGTGCCAGCTTGATGCTGATGAAGGGGGTGTTGTGCAGTGATGGGTAACTGAGGTGAATTTTTAAAACATTGTCTTTGTGAATCAGACAATTTATCTAACTGTTTAGCAAATTGGAAATCTAATTTAGTTCCTTGTTTTTGTAATTTTTGTGTGTTTCGAGAACTATGATATCTGTTGATGTAGTTTGATAAGACTGTTCTTTGTGATGCTGTTAAATTCCCATCAGATTGGCCGAAACTTGGTTCATTTTGGGTAGTTGTTGTATGTCTGTGTTCAGCTGACATCATTTTGATTTAGGCTGTGAATGTGATAAAATTGATTGTACTTTGTCTAAAGTGTATAAGAATTCGAAGGGGTCATCTTTTAAGAGGCAGAAAGATATCTTTGATCCCTATGGGGGAAATGAATTTGTTGTATTTTATCTTTTCCATCAGTTCGTAGGATATCGAATTTCTTATTCCTTGAGTTTTGTGCCAGTGAGAGCGATTTCTCCGAGGCACAAAATTAGTTGGTGAGTCACGTGATTGTGATTACATATATATTATATATCACGTGATAATTGGTTCATAAGCTAGACGGAAATTCGTTTTAAGATTGATCAACAAACATGATTAGAAATGGAATTTTATTGAAATTAATACAAACAAAGATATAGTTAAAATAACTGTTGAAAAATACAATTTGATGAATACTGAACTGATTAAAAGAATATAAGCTAGGGTTCTTGGTGAAGTTATGGTGCAATATGACATTTAAGAGGATGCCTTTCCCCTAAGTTTTGTGAATAATCTTGAAGACTTATTAGCTGATTTTCTATCGGATTCAGATTCAGGTTTCAAATCCTTTGCTTTCAATGCATCTTGGGCATACATCATTACACTTTCCAATCATTGGTACTTTCGGCAATCTTCACAAAAGGAACCACGTCTGTTTCAGTTTCTTTGAGAGTTTCAGTCACTTTGATATCTTCATTTGTTTGCAAAACAGCTGTAACATCTGATTCTTTTTCCTTTTCATCTTCATTATGGACCATCAAAGGCTCTGTTTTGGTTTCTTTGAGGGGTTCAGTCATTTAAATAAGCATATATGTATGACCTGAATCAAATGGAATGTTGAATTAAACTTAATTGAACTTGTGAAATTTTTGTTGACAAATTTGCACTTTGATTTATTTGTTTGAACGATAAAAACCCGTATTTTGACAATTAAGATAAAAGGACCATCAGCCGGGAGAAGAACTGTAGGACAATTCGTTGCTCTTATATAAAGTCTGCAGGTTCGAAAAGCCAATTTTTGAGTCAACTGGCTCAGGATCCGCCCAGTTTGGTATCACGCTAGCTAACAAATTCATATTGGGACAGGGCACAGGTCTAGATGTAAGTGACATACCAACATTCTGGAATTAATTATGAAACACACGAGTTAGCTCATCATTGATATAGATAGGAACAGATTCAAGTGCATCATAAATGACATGTGGTTGTGCCATGTGGTGGTGTAGAATCCTTATTCCGGACCTGTACTCATCCATGTTGGATCTCAAAACATGATCGAAAGACTTAGCCTCAGGAAAGTCAAATTACGGGAACGAGTCACGAGACTAGATGATCATGTGACCGGTATACTTAGTGACATAATGATAAGATGATTTTCATCTTCCTGCAAAATCGCTGTTAGATTACATGATTATTATTGACGCTTAGATCGAATATCACCTAACGTGTTCAACGTACTGTTTATTCATTAAACTAGCTTGAGTTGTAATTTGTAAACAGAATCTAGATAAAAGACTACACCAAAGATCATCGATCCATCCACTCTGTCAATTCAAGTTTCAACATTCAATTTTTTTCTTTGAGAATTTGATTTTCAAATTAATCAGGGTTAAAAAGCTCTGTCAAAGTTAGTTTTCCACATTGAATTCAGGTGAAGAAATTCGTTGTTAAAATGACTTGTTTCATCAGCTTAATATGAAAATCAAAATTCGAAAAAAAAAGTTGAAATTTGATGAGTTGGAATCCAGCAAGACAGTCAAATTCAAAAGTTCGAAATACTTTCAAAATGATGGATTTGACATGTCCTGTAGAGTCAACACTAACGACATATAGGTTTGACAAAACCATATATGACCATAGTTTTGACACGAAAGAGAAGAAGAAGTATTGTGCAGTTGTTTAACAGCTGTTCTTTTTAAGTAGAGGACTGATCTCTCAAGAAAAAATTTTCAGTCACCAGTCTCACAGTGAGAGTCGTGTCCCGCACAAACACAGCTCGCTAACAACGTACAACAGGGTTTTCTTCAAAAATTGAAATTTGAGACATTCGAACCCATTCATGCAGTGAATGAACGGACGTCAGGATTTATGAACAATTAAATTGAATCATTTTAGATAACCCCCTCTTGTGCAATTCAAAGAGGGACAAGTTGGGGTATTGCAGTCAGTGGGGTGTGAAGATGAAGTGTTTGCGGGTTGTGCACGCCTTTAAGATAAAGAGAGGAACCTCGAGAGTTGAAGCTGGTGGATTCGATGATGTCTGAACTGTGACGTAGGTTATCTGTGGCCTATGAGGCCTATGAAAACTTTTGTAAAAGCCCTATGGTATAATTGGCAGCTATGCACATTTTTCAGTTGAAAATGACGTTAATGTGACTCACTCACGCTTCAGTACGGAGGAAGATCAACAGTAGTTCATTCACGGTGGTCCTTAATGTCCATCACAAGACAAGAATTTTGTGAATTACAGACTCAGAACTCTAGCAAGATCACAGTACTGAACATGTTGTTAACGTTGAACATATGAGGAATTTACCGATGACATGGTATAGTTCATCACAAAGATCAATGAAGAATGAATTAACAGTGTTTTTCGCCAACTTCCTGAATCAAGAATCAAGAATAACCAAGCAATAGTAAGGGGCGTGACTCCGGCTTCGGAGTAAGAGACTTGGGAGGGACAAGAGTACGGCGACGGGCTTTAGTGAATTAGTGAATCAAATAGTGCGTCGTGCATCCACCAATTCCCAATTACCCCAGTTTTAAGTGAATTACGCAACGCACAAACAGCCCAAGCGGCACCGCGTATACTTAAGCCAAATAAGGCCAGTCAGTCAGGCCAAATAAGGCCAGTCAGTCAGGCCAGTCAGGCCAGTCAGGCCAGTCAAAAAGCAGCAAGAAGAAGCGAGATTGGCAATTGCTCACTGTACAGTGTACAAGAGATCGAGTGACAGTGACAGTGACAGTGACTCATTCAAGAGCTCAGTAGGTATGATTGGTATGTATGCACCGTATACTAACTGTACCAACTGTACTAACTGTCTGTCACCTAGATTAATCTTGAGCTTCCAGAGTGAGAATTCTGCCGTCTGCCGTCTGCCGTCTGGAGATCTTTTTGAACTCCTTGAATTTGGAACTCACCTTCAACTTCACCTTCAACTTCACCTTCAACTTCACTGCCACTACACACTACACTGATTACTTTTCTAGTTCTCTCTAGTTCTCTAGTTCTCTAGTTCTCTCCACCACTTTCAAAATTCACACTATAGTCCTCATTATACACTGGAGTCACCTTGAATCATCCTATACTTGTCCACCTCGCCCCCCCCCCCTAATCTTCCACTTCCACTTCCACTTCCCCCTGTACATATATACCGCAATTTCAACTTCCATCACACTCAAATATTCAAAACTACCTCAAGTCCCACATTCCTTCCTTTCTTTGACTCACCCCCTATTCCCCTCTCCCTCCAGAAATTCATCACACCATATCAAGACTCCTCACAGTTCAAAGAGTTCCAAGTTTGCTAACAAGCCATGAAGAAATCAACATCTTCTTCAACTTATGTCCCAACTCCGGTGACGAATCCATCATCCAAATCAAAAACCATCAAAGCTCCAGGTTCAAACACAACAAGAGTCTCTGTTGCCTGTGACAGATGCAGAAAAAAGAAAATACGTTGTTTTTATGATGAAGAAGATGGTTCAAATACAAACCCAAATGAAAAGAAACAATGTTCAAACTGTAAATCAGTTGGTTTGGATTGTATCTTTACTGATAAATTGGCAAGAAAAGCTTTCCCAAGAGGTTACACTGAATCTTTAGAAGAAAGAGTCAGAGAATTGGAATTTGAAAACAAAAAACTTCAGAAATTATTAAGTTTGAAATCTGCAAATGTTGATCCTCTGTCTCCCGGAGATGAAATGATGACTGATGCAACGAATAACAACAATAACAACTCGAATGATAGTCCCTCACAGCAACATGATCAATTACAGGCTCCTCAATCAAATGGCAAACCAAGATCAGAAAACAGTGTCGGTGGGTTGAAACTAAATGACGAAAACTTGAATCTTTTAAATCAACAATCTTCCAATACCGGCAACTCCACAGCAAACAATAACAACAACATCCATTCATTCGAACACCATTTACATGACGAAACATGTAATTGTGGAATGTATCCCCATTCAGTTCACAACAGACCTGTTTCCATTGCTGGATCAGTTGACATTGACGGAGGTGAACTAAGTGACGATGACTCCTTCTTGGCTTATCCTTCCAGTAACAACGATAACTTCAGATACACACGAAACGTTGATGATTTAAGAGCCCGATACGGGTACGATTCTTTTGAACAAGTGAATGCACCAGGTGCCGCAGCCACGATCTCTTTACAGAACAAGATGAGAACCAAGAATTTCATGAATTTGGCAACGTTGATAGCCACCTCGATTCCAAGATCCACTGAGGAAACAATGTTCATTCCTACGTTGTTGGCTAAAATAGTCAGTGTTCACGGGTTCAACTCCAAGGCTCCCTTCTTGACAGCCAGATCCATTGCTTTGTTGAAAGAGGCATTCAATGAAGAACATCGGTATACTCAGTTTCCTATTTCTTTCAAGTCTGTGAATTTCAATAAGTTGACAAAACAGGACTCGACTCAGTTTTTCCAAGGGTTGAATTTACCGAACCATATGAATCTGGATCAATGTATCAATTTGTTTTTCGACACGTGGAATTCATTTGTCCCTATTTTGAATAAAGAGATCTTCATGACGAATTATATGAAGTTTAATCAATCCAGAGAACAGAATTTCGAAGATGGGTCTTTGCTCGGGTTAGAGAAATTTGGTGAGTTGTTGATGATCATCACTGCTTTGGTGATGTTATCTCAAGAACGTGATCATACCTGTGGTGCAACAACGGAAAATGCCAATGGTAATGGTAATGGTGCCACTGGTGGGATTCCAATGACTAGCAATGCAGACATATTACAATTCTATGACCATTTGATTAAACAGTTCATCCAATCAAACATCAACTCGGTGTGTTCCATCTCTTCATTACAGATGACCACGATGGAGTTCTTGTATTGTTTAAGCACAGGTGATTTGAACTCAAGTTATGAATTACGTGGTAAGACAATAACGATGTCCCAACAACTAAGATTACATAGATGTCCCTCTGCCGTGTTGGGAGCCAATGGATCAAGCGTGACGAGATTACAACAGGGTGAAAGACGTATTTTGTTCTGGAGTATCTATACATTGGACAGTTTCAGTAGTTTTATTTTGGGTGTTCCTAGACTATTGAAGGACTATGAGATTGAGTGTGCATTGCCCTCATCGACGAGTGCAGCATTACATAACCAGAATGAAAATGAAAGTGATTTGAATATGGTCACTTTCAATAACGTGTCGTTGACTTTAGCCGGTAAAGTGTGTGATTCGGCATTGGGTGTGATGAGATATGCTAAAGTGATGGGTACAATAGTGGATTCGATTTTCAAGAGAAGTAATAACAATATGAAGAAACCAACGTTGTCTGAATCGGCTATTTTGATCTTGGAGGATATCTTGAACAATTGGCGTAAAGAATTACCACCTAGTGTCGGGTTCCAGATGATGGATGCTAATGGGAACATGAAAAATGGAGATTATGAGAAATTAAACGAGGTTCAATTGACTATGTTGTACCTGTATTATCAAGCCAAGGCATTGATTTATATGCCTCTGATGGCCACTGAGTCCACAAATTCTAAGAATTCACCTAGTTATATCAGCATACAACAGGCAACATCGGGGATCTTGACAGCTACGAAATTCTTAAGTTCACCAAAACATCACTATTATTATATCCCATTACCGATGAACATCCCTAGACAAAAGGCACGTTTTGCATTGCTTGCTGCTAAAGGTTCATTGGAATACACTAGAGGTGGTGCTTTGTTTCAAGAGATTAAGAATTTGTTGACTTTTACAGTGAGTGATTTGAAATCTGAAACTGGGATTGGATTGTTGGGTTGTTTGTCTGAGAATTGTGTTAGTCATTTAGAAAGTGCCATTGAAGCTATCATGTCTCAGCCTAAGCCTAACTCAACGTCTGGTGATCCATTGATTGAGTCGATTAAGTCAAAGGATAAGAAGAAGAATGGGTCGTCTCCGCTCAGAACGATGACTACAAAGTTGGCTCAAGTGAATAATGGTCCAAACGGCAACAGCAACAGCAACGTTAATGGCTCATCAGGTAGTGTGACAACACCAATAATCAAGAAGGAAGAAGGAGCATTAAACGATATTTTCTCATCAAAGACACTGTATCAACCACCACAAACATTACAATCACAAAAGAGACAACCTCAACGAACCTCATCTCTGTTCAATACAAACAGCAAAACATCACCTACTGAAGCAGCAGCACAAACACCATCTTTGTTTCAACAATACACCGGTGGTTCATCAACTAGTTGGAATCCAGATAATATGGGCTCCTATAATAAACATGATCAAAGTTATTTACATGCTACTGCATCAACTGACTTGTTGAATTTGCTAGCTGCTCAAAAACAACAACAGCAACAGGCATATGGTAGTTCTTCAATGGATACTTCTGATAACAGCAACAGTAACAACAACAGTAATAATAATTCCACATCAACGACAAACAGCAACAACAATAATAATAACAATGGTAATGGCATGTCAGAGTTTAATTTCACAGATGTGATGAAATCACAAACTGATTTACTCATGTTGAACGATTTCGGTCTAGATGCCTCATTAGCTATCCCATACATGGATTTCGATGGGTTTGGTGATGATTTAGACATGACGAGCACTAAAAAACAAAAAAGATCGCCTCCTTCAACCACCAACACCACCTCCGCCACCACCACCAACAACAATAGCAACAACAACGGTGGATCACCAGGCAGCTCCAATTCTGTGAATGGGAACGGCAAGACCAGTGGAAGAAGAAACAGCTTGCATGGTGGCGCCATGGGTGTTGGGTTGACTCATCCAAATTCAAACTCAACTAGACATTATCATCATGGCCATCATCATCAGAATTCAAATAGACGTGGTAGTTTAAGTGCTGCAATTGCAGGTTTACAACAACAGCATAGTGGCAACACCAATGGCAATGGCAACGGTAATGAATCTCAGTCTTCTCGTTCTCGTTCGAGATCTGTTTCTACTGGACCTGGCAATGGACATGCACATGGGTTTGTTCCGCAACAACAGAGTGCTGGTTCTGGTACGGGGTTGTTTGTTGGTGCTGGTGGTCTCGGTCATGTGAATGGTGTCAATGGCAATGGGAATGGGAATGGTAAGTTTGAGATTGGGTTTGATCCTGATGATTTGGAGATTAGTCCTCCTCCTAAAGAATTCAATGAACAGCTGTATATGTGATGTGATGTAAGATTTGCCAAATGTATTGATTGATTTTGACTGATTGATTGATTGATTGATTGTTCGTTCTTTGTGGGTATCTGATTTCATATATGATAATTCGTGAGTTTGGCAAAAGTTGTTGCCCTGTTGTTTTGATTCCAGGTTCTATTTTGCAAATGTTGATTTGTTATTGCGTCATTCATCATTCCATTTCCCGGAGCTTCGGCGATATTCTAGGCTCCATATGTTAATTTGATTATAGGCTACAATCAGTTCTTAGTCGCGTATATCATGGTCCTTTAACTTGGCACGGGCTGCTTGAATGATTTTTTCCTCCATGATTTTATTTCACAAGTCGGATCACTTTATCTCTAGCTGTCTTTTCTTTTCTTCTCCTTTTTTTTTTCGTCATTTTGTTTTATTTATAATTGAGTTTGAATTTTAATGATTTATTGGGCTAGCTTTCCTTTTATTTTTCAAGCTTTTTTTCTTTTTTCTCGATCTTTTTTGTTTGTTTTTTTTTTTTTGTTTGCAATGTTTGTATATGTGTTTTGTTTTTGTTAAATTGTTTTTTATTTTATGTTTCTATTCTTTCCTTTTTCTGTACACCATTTTTTCTTTTATAGCTTGCTTACTTAATTGGCGTTAATTGTTTCTAATTTTTATTTAATGATACTATAAAAGGTTTTCAAAATTTAGATATCGATCTATAGAGTACCGATATCCATATATAGAATAAATCTCTGCATCGAATGATTCATGCATCATGCTAAATATTGCTAATTTGTTATAAAAATTTTGAGGATGTATTTTAAATTTAAATGTAAATATATTAAAAAAAAGCCAGCTCTGAGCTAGAGAGCTCGATATAGAGGTACGGCAGACACATATACTGCTAATTTGGAGACGATCGATATATATCATAAAAAAAAGGCCATATTATATTAACACTGTATACATGCGTGCGCTTTCAGTATAAAAAATTTTCACGCATGTTTTTTTCTGACCTATATAAAATTTTAGTTTTTTATTTGAACTATAAAATCAATGAAATACAATACGAAATTGTTTGGTATTCCTATAGAAAAATATATATTATTATGTCATAAATTGGGTTACATATAAAGAAAACGAAATTGTTTTTCTTTAAAAGAGGCTTATAATTAATTTATAACAATTGGGATTTGGTGAAAGAAGACAAGTTTCTATATATATATATATATATGGTTTTAAAATAATTAATGAGTTGTGAAATTATTAAAATGTATATATAGTCTTTCATTCATTAATCATCCAACTTCAATTACTTTTTTTACCAAAAAAGTAAGAGCTTATATCAATTTAAACATGACTAACAGAAACTTAAAAAAAAGTTGAATGAAAAATAATTAAATGTAAAATTTGATAAAGTGATAATAGAACAAAGTAATAAAATAATAAATGGTATAGGAAGAATAATGAAATAAAAATATAGTAATTGATGAGATTGTGAATTGCTAGCTTATACTATAAAGTCACTGTGTAGTTTTTTTGGTAAAATATTTTAAAAAAATTGAATTGCAAAATTATAAAAAAAAGAGCTTGATATATCTTACAGCTTAATTTTGATTCTCTTTTAAAAACAAATTATAAGCCATAACTGTCTACTAATAATATTCCTGCAGCATAAAAACAGTAAAAAGAATTTATAAAAATATAACAAATTAAACAATTGTAAGAAATATTAATATAAAAATGTAAAAATGTATACAAAACTGTAAAAATTCTATATATAAGCTTTTTTGTCTTGCAAAATAGTTCTTTTCAAAATTTCCTATAAAAACATTAGTACAACCTCTGAGAAAAGTAGGCAAATCCAGTGAATTTAAGCTGCATGATAAAAACGTACTTTTATTCAAAAAAAAAACGAGAAAATTCATTTCAGATCAAATTCAAATTCTAAAAATATTTGGGTCACTTATAAATTGGAGATCTGATGATAATTTTAAGCTTATTGTTAATTTTTTTCTCAGAGCGTAAACCATCTGTAGAAAAATAGCTGTAAAACCGTGATGGATGATAGAAAGTGGGAGGTTAAAAAGATTAGTTGGAGAGCTCACAATAAAAAAAACAAAAACTTTTTTCTGAAAAATTCGATTAATATTTGAATTTAACAAAATTGCAGACATGTAGCTGCACATAATATTTTATGTGTTTTTTTTAACCTATAAAATTTCAATTTTTTACTTCAAAGCTATCAAATCTATATTTAAAATTTGAGTTCATATATAATTTTTTAAAATCCATAGTTATACTCATTAAACCGATATATTTCGTCTATTTTCAAATCAAAACATATACACAATTATATATCGATGGAGCTAATTCCCAAACATTGTTGGAGATGCTACACCGATGCACGCTCTCGATCGTTATTTTTTAATTGGCCAATCTTTTTTTAACCTATATTAGTTCAATCTGTATTAACGGATATTTACAAAGTCTCACTATACACGATAATCCTTATAAATTAAACCAGTTCAGCTTTCAAATGTCAAATCCATGGACTGTCAATTTTCGATGATGAAAAACCCTTCTAAAAACACCACCCGAATGTCAATTTAAAGTGCCAAGTGAAGCACTGTGTCAGTGACCAGTTTTTAATTAACTTCACATGACTTATCTTTTTTTTTTTTTTTTTTGGAAAATTCAACACGTATATACACTGGGAATTTGAAGGCTAGCTAGAGCCAATTATTGTAGATTGTGGTAGGCGTGTCAATTTTATGGCTGAGCCGAATCAATTATCAGACAAATGTGTGCATGGAATTTTGAATTTTGAATTAATATAAATAACAATTTAAATCAAATATGGCCACATATAGCTAATTCACTTTTCTAGTTTTTAATTAACCTCCACCATGTGTATCTGAAAAATCACATGTGTGATTTGTGCCCACTTTTTCATATAGTTCGTATATAGAACGTGTTCTAACAAATTCTATTGCCGGTCGTTTAATCGATAAAAATTGCCAGTGTCGTTGTTAGAAATTGACACGTCGCCTTTCACTTTATACGTTCAGATCTGAACTTTTGTGTAGATTTATCTCTCAGAATTAACTTATGTTGTTAAAGTTCAATTGAGGTGATAAACATGCCAATTGATGAATTGAGTCTCTGTGCATGTAAACAGGCTACACAATTGATCAGAACAGATCAAATTATACGTTCCTGGGCTTAATATGAGATCAATATGGAAGTGGTATCAGTCTCGGAGGTTAAGAGCTGAACACGTTAATTTAGCAAAATGCGGGGTGGAAAGCAGGGCTTTAACAGGTGAATTTTCAGCCTATAAAGTTGCTCAAACAGCCCTTCTCCCGGCGATATTTGCCACAGCCCATCACTACGTGCCAGCACCAGCCACAAAACAAACACACCGCCACAGGACTAATATGCGATTACGTAGTGTACCACAACGAAACTTTAAAAACACTCGGAGTTTGCAAACACTGAGCAGCAGTAAGCTGTGAGTGTCTGTCTGTCTGTGTGCCCCTCCATTACTACGTGTATGTGACACGATTTGTGTGGACTCAATTGATCCAGTTCCCACTAGAAACGCAAGTCTGTCATCCATTGAATAGGTAACATCGCCATTGAGTTCATAGGAGCAGTGTTTGCATACGTAGACGTTGACATGAAGAATTCCAACGTGTGTGAGATTTGAGAATTGAATGAGTAATACGTCGACTTTGAGCGAGGTCATTTCGGGGGCCTGTGCTATCCTATTGTGTACGGGCATTATTGGAGAGAGTAAGAACCATACCGGCGCACTGCGCGATGACCGCCGTGGTACACTGCAACCCGGAGTATGCCCCGTAGTATAGAGGTTGTGGTGGTGGTGGTGGTGGTGGTTGGTTGGTGGAGGCATGGTATCTGGAGGCTGGAGGCACCGGTATAGTGGTAGGTACTGGAAAATCGGTCCATGCTCCATGCATACGTTTGAGAGAGATCGAGAAACCACGCAGCTAAGCTAGTACGTACAGCAGGTACTGCCAATTGGCACAGCGGAGAAGCTAGAGTAAATCAATTGAATTTGTTGGCAACAACAGTGTATAAAAGCATCCCCGTTTCCCCTTTTCTGACTCTGATCAATTAACCGTTTTCACTCTTACCCCTATTTTTCCTCCTTCTTCATCAAGTTTTTTCATACAAACTTACTCACAACACTCACACATAAAACACATATTTCACAATGGCTGTCACAGTTGGTATTAACGGTTTTGGTAGAATCGGTAGATTGGTCTTAAGAGTCGCTTTGACCAGAAAGGACTTGAAGATTGTTGCCATCAACGATCCATTCATTGCTGCCGAATACGCTGCTTACATGTTCAAGTATGACTCTACTCACGGTAGATTCGCCGGTGATGTTGAATCCGATGGTAAGAACTTGATCATTGACGGTCAAAAGATTACTGTCTTCCAAGAAAGAGACCCAGCTCAAATTCCATGGGGTAAGTCTGGTGTCGATTACGTTATTGACTCTACTGGTGTCTTCACCACTTTGGAAGGTGCTCAAAAGCACATTACTGGTGGTGCCAAGAAGGTTATCATTACTGCTCCATCCAAGGATGCTCCAATGTTCGTTGTTGGTGTTAACCACAAGTCTTACACTCCAGACTTGAAGATTGTTTCTAACGCTTCTTGTACCACTAACTGTTTGGCTCCATTGGCTAAGGTTATCAACGACAACTTCGGTATTGAATCCGGTTTGATGACCACTGTCCACTCCATCACTGCTACTCAAAAGACTGTCGATGGTCCATCCCACAAGGACTGGAGAGGTGGTAGAACCGCTTCTGGTAACATTATCCCATCCTCTACTGGTGCTGCTAAGGCTGTCGGTAAGGTCTTGCCTGTTTTGGCTGGTAAGTTGACTGGTATGTCTTTGAGAGTTCCAACCACTGATGTTTCCGTTGTTGACTTGACTGTCAACTTGAAGAAGGAAACTTCTTACGAAGAAATCAAGGCTGCCATCAAGAAGGCTTCTGAAGGTGAATTGAAGGGTGTTCTTGGTTACACTGAAGATGCTGTTGTCTCCTCTGACTTCTTGACTGATAACAGATCTTCTATCTTCGATGCCACCGCTGGTATCTTGTTGACCCCAACTTTCGTCAAGTTGATCTCCTGGTACGATAACGAATACGGTTACTCCACCAGAGTTGTTGACTTGTTGGAACACGTTGCCAAGGCTTCCGCTTAAGTGTATAGTTCTATTGATTAGTTCTTTATTTACTTTGAAATATAATTCTTCTCTTCTTGTTTATGTTTGACTTTTTTCATTTGAAACTTTTGGGTTTATCGTTTTGAAAATATAAGCCAAAAAAAAAGTTTGTCTTTTCAATCTTCGATTGTAAAATATGGGAACCAACTAAATTGTAGCAATCCTTTCCATAAGATAGAAAGTGATGTACTGGAATTTACGGATATTCATATATCGCCATAAGCCATGCACGCATCGAATTAGCCGGACTGACCGCCGGTCGGAGAGTTAAACTGGTTAACGAAGTTAACGAATATCTGATGCAAACTTCTCGTTAAAAAAAGTTCCCTGGACCCTGGAACGGGTACCAAATAAAATAGATAACCCAATTGAACTCCCCGATGCATATATCATCATGTGATATAACAGTTATCGTTGTTTATCAGTTTTAAGGTTAGAAAATCCTGTTGAAAACATCAAATTTATCAACTGATTGAGTGTTCTCAGTATCGCTCTGTTTCGGACCATCGGTGATCGATCGTACACTTTGCAGTGTGCACGCTGCAATTTTCAAGCAATTTTACAGAATAATGTAGGTAGTCATTCACAACAAGATTACCAATCATCAAGTATAGAGTCAATTACAGCTAGTCAATTGAAAAAGGAAGAAGATGTTGATTAATCAGCAATGTGTGTACATGGAACTCAGAGATCAGCAAGTTGACAGTTGTTTCTTGGATCAGTCTGCTCCGAGATGGCCATGGATCAGTCGACGCCTTCATCGTCTCAATTTTCAAATTTGGTTGCGCACGAGTCCCATCCACGGCTGTGCACCACAACACCTGTGCACCTCGAACCTGCATTCACCAAGATCAAACAGGCATCTACTATCTGTACTACTAACTGTTCTATGTGATCTATCATTCTGAACATAGCTATGACGATTCATCATTCTTCACATCTTCAATCAACAACTTACAAAACAACTACGTTTCCAAAACATAAATACACACGAAATGGCCACAGTTGAACAAGTATTGAATCAAATCTCAGTTTCCCTACACACTGAATCATCCTGAAACCTGAGGTGACAAAACAGAGATTAACGTACACGGAGATCGGCATTTACCTTTACAACTTCAACCGTTTCCAAATTTCACCGATGGCATCTCCAACACTCAACCATAAACAAGGTCCCTAAAGAAACATCATGGTTAGGTATTCATGACGAATTCAGTTGGTCATTGTTGAAGCACAAATTACCGTCAGCATGATTTTGATGCTTGAAGCTTGAATTGAAGCTTAGTATACATACACTCAATCAAGATGCTTGATCCAATATTTCTAATTCATTTATGAAGATTTAATTCATGCTTTAGGGTTTATGTTTGATGCCGTTGCTTTAAGTGAATCATAGTCGGCTTACCACTTTGAACTGATCGAGTACCGAGAATATGGGGATACAAGATAGTGATATACCGTTGTCTTTTTGTGAAAGAAAAGAAAAAAAGACGATGAATTGATTGGATTTCAAGGACCAACATTGATATTATTTTTGGTTTTAATAATCTCATTTCAATTGGAGGATGTTGATGATATTCCGTTTCTTTATGTCATTTTATCAACATTTTTTTACACACACATATACATTTCAACTCAATTGGAGGAGTTTTTGATTGATGAATCAAACTCGAGAGTAATGCAAAGACATTTGTTGAAAACTTCAAGCTGGAATTCAAATTCTGGAAAGAATGTTTGATATTTGAAAAATCACTATTGAGTTGTTACAAGTTACAATCCTTTCCACTCAGCTAGTTCATATGAATTTTGAGTTTTGATTCTTGAGATTCTTGATCATTGATGCGAATCCACCACTGCTGAATCTTGTTAATATTGTGAGGTATCTCATGCCGATGATGAAGAGTCAACTTTTGAACCATTAAACTTAACCGAACTGTGTCCATTGATTGAATCCCCCTTTACCAGAACCTATATAGATCACATGAATATCATTATCATTTTCATTCACAGTTGCAGTTCAAGATCCTTAAATTGAAAAAAATGTCAAACGCGTTTGAAGTTGTGTCGGTATACCATATCATCAACCAGGCCCCAGATGGGAAAGATTCAACGTCTGTTTAGGTTGAAGGTTGAAGCTCAATTAAGATGTATACACCATGAGTAGAAAAATTGAAGTAGAAAGGCACACAAGAAATGAAAAGGCTATAAGTGTAAGAAATAAAGTATACATTAGACAGCTGGATTATCCTCATACCGCGGTGATGATTCATGAATGGTGGTTTTGTATCCAGTGTGCTCCACCAACTTGAAACGACGTTCACGTAGTCCAATGCTTATAGCCGCCTCTTTCAATGCTAGATCAGCAGGAAGGTCTGATGCCTCCAAGAGGTTTGCCAACTCAGTACTGTGCATATTAGGTATCACCCTACACATCAGGTTATTACCTCTGACTTCCTTACTCAATGGCCACCATCCTGTCTTACCACAATCATAGATCTCTTCATAGTTACCGTACCTCGATAGTATACTGCTGGCTAACAACTTTTTGGAATAATCAATGTCATGAACTAGCACTGCGTCATCTTCAATGATCAAACAAAATTCTTTTTGACCTGCGGAACAATCTCTTAACAATCTGACGATTTTTCGTGTGTAAACTGTTTCCTTTTTAACGTTTTCAGCTATGGCTTCATCTTCTGATGGTGAGTTTGGAAATATTGTTGTGTCATCTTCAACTAGTTCTTTTAATTCAGGATCAATGGATCTGCTACCTGATGTCACTATGTAGGCTGAAACTATTTTACCACTGAGTGTCTCACTGATATTCCTCATGCTTATAAAGCCAATATTGTTATAGGCATTGAGATAACATAACAAAATTACCACGTTGATGGTGATTGATAATACTGTAATAACGGAAAGTTTGGTGAATCTCATGGTTTCATTTTGTAATTATAACTGTTTGGTTTATTGCTGACTGAAGCAGGGAGAGATAATATAAGCGTTGTTCTGATGTCAAGTTTGTTTTATGTTGGTGACGTTGAGGTCTATGCTGTTTTGATGTTGGGGTTTTTGAAGAAGGAGCAGGATACTATTTTTTTCAAAGGGATTTATATGAAGTAAGCCGAAAAATATAAGGTGTAAACTAAACTCAAAATCAGGGGAACCATGAGCTCTTATAAGTATCGACATGGCTCAGATTTGACACAGGCAGTAACATATCGAAGACAGAGAGCTTGACGACCAGGTTGTGAAAAGGTACCAAGCCGGCAAAATGAAACAAATCAAAAGTTAAAAAAGAGAGATTATTTTGCTGATATTAAAAAAATAGTAATGGCCACTCGACCAATTAAATTTCTGAAGAGCTACTTCTGATGATGATCATACCATCAATTTTTCTAATTTTGTAACAGGGCGCATGTTATTTCATTTTACCGGACGTCTTTCCGGGTCGATCATGACGTTAAAATTGTTAAAACTTGGCCCTGAATTGATGATCTAGTAGTATAGCTATCGATTGGACTTCTTCTAAATTCAAATGTTAGCCAGCACGGATTGTAATTTGTACTCAGTTTGGGATTCAGCACGCGTAAAGATTCATGACTATATACTACTACTACGGTGGCTGGCCGGAGTTGGCGTCGATGTACGTAAATTTGGACTCACATGTAGGGCTTTTTTCGTATAAAAGTAGTGGAATATATATAGGCTGCTGTAGATGTCTCATCATACTAAGTTGGTCTGAGCTTTGAATTTTGGAAACAGGAGAGAAGTAGTTACCCCATTCATCCGAATTTGGCAATTTGTTTTTTTTTACTTTTTTAAAATATTTTTTAAAAACTTTTCTAATTTTTTATAGCACGCAAAGTTTGCTATTTCTTTTGTGGAGCTAGGTTACATATGGTTACATATGGTACGTGGTTTGAATGAGCAAGCTCTAATTCTTATAGTTAATTACCAAGAAACTCAATTATACCCTCGACCACGAGGTAGGTACACGGGGTCGAGTTCAATATTAATTTTCTCATACAATTTTTGATGATGATGATGATGATGATGATGATCAGGAGTTGAGGTGAGGTTTGGATTAGTTTGCTGTAAACGGTGCCCACCACCATGCGTGGCCAGCTGCAGTAGGCAGAAACAAGAACTTCAGATTGCCTAATTTGTCACTGATGAAGCTTAATCAGACGGCCTCTTGAAATTTGAACGACGACGAAGCATCATCCTATGGTTCGGCCGTGGCCCGCGTGAAGAAGTTTTTTTTAGAAAAGAAATTGCTTTTTTTTGTGTGAAATTGAACAAAAAATCAAAAAAAAAACAGTGTTGAATGAACGCCGCATACTAACCAATTTGAACAATAAACAACAGGGCGTTGTGGCCCAATTTGGAATTTTGATAATTAAAATAAGTCGGAGTAGTTTTTCTATGACGATCTTGCAATGTTCAAACTGAAGGGAGGCCGCGTTACGTGTTGACAGACAGACAGACTACAGTAAGTGCCAAACAGTTGAGGAGAAGAAGTCTTCTGAAGGGATGGATCTATGGGACGTGCCCAATCCTTGATCAAGAAACTAGAGAATTGATTTAGATCAAATCAACTAATCACAGCTCATTCCCGGGAGAATCTGGACTCTTGGAATGTAAACATCAGCTATATATAACATGACAGGTGCATCTTTGTGGAACGCGTAAATGTGGGTATGAACAGTTAAGAGGCCAATTAAACTTACGACATGGCTATATTAAACGTTGAAATATTTTGATTTTATAAGATCAATAAATGAAAGCTAGCCATAAATTGAAAGTTTACAAATTTACCTTATAACTTAATTGGGAATTCTGATTTTTTTTTTGATCCATATGGATCATCAAGTTATTTGACAGGGATTTTTCAGCCCCAAAAAGCTTTTCTTGTATATGATCATTGAGGAGATGTGATCAATTAGGGTCCACATCAACCATGGAATTGTCCAATCGTGAAGACCGAAGTACGTTGAATGGTTCCAAATGATCCATAACATATGATTCGTTGGATGTGAAAGGTTCAGAAAAAGTACGTGTCATACTATAACCAAATAGAAGACGTTCTTGTTCTTTTAGTGTGATCAACGTATAGCTTGGTTTCAACATTTGGGTGTAGTCTGCATCACCGGCTAGCTAGCTCTTTAATTTAGTTTGGCCACAATTTGAGATATTGTTCAAGGCAAGTTCAACTCACTGAGTTGTTTGAAATTCCCAGCACATAGTATGTCAGAGGTACAGGTTTCAGCAATTGAATCATTGACCTTTCTTTCATACATGCAAATGATTGGCAAACATCTTAGAGAAATGAAAGATTACAATCGATATGTCAAACGGGAAGCATATTGAATCAATCAAGGTATGAAAATTATTGTGTCAAAAGCCATTAGCTCAATAGTTTGTCCAAGTACTGTGAAGATCTTCATTTTCATAATAGGCGTGTTGGATTAAACGAGGTCTGAAGCAGCTCCTGAAGAGCCTGAGGTCTCGAATTTTCGTGAGAAATTCAAGCTCATCCCATATGCGAAGATGGCAGGATTCAGATGCCCAATTTGATCAACTCGTCACCGTCTCTATATGAACGGTTCTACATCTCTTCTAATTTGCTTAATCATGGAACAACGGCCACTCCCAACTTTATGTACATCACCTGTTACTCTAAAAAGTGGGTTGAGTAAACAGTGAACGCAGCCACTACACGACTCCGTCTACCAAAAGAGTCGGTCCATGGCCAGATCGGGATGATATGAGTTTCAACATCGGAGTAGACGTACTTTAGTACAATTTAGCAAGTCCACGACCCAAGAAGTTGAATAGTTCGCGCAATTTTCTCTTCCAAAAAGGTGTTTCGCGCAGAATTAGCAGCAAAACTGTATATACGTGGTGCATCATGAACAGAGAGAAGTGTACGGCAGGCGGGCGATTTCGTGTACCAGAAAATTTCCTTCCAGTTGCAGAGTGTACAGCCTGGAGAAAGCGGAGCTGCACCTCCTGGTCTGTAACCTGCCTGTTCTGTGGCCTGGCGGCCGGCAGCATCTGGCTATGTGAATTTCATTAGGGAAGCTGTGCAGGCCTGTACCAGTACACCAGGGCACAGGCGGCGGGCGGCCAGCATGTACAGCATATTGATCGCAGCAGAAAGAACGGGACCTGTGTTTCTGTTCTGATTTCAACTACAGGGGATCAATTGATCAGACCGACTAGCGCTGGGAATTTGTCGTATTTGTCTGGGCAGAGGAGCGTGGGCGGTGGGCCGGCCGTAGTAGTAGGGTGGCTCTGGCATCTGGCTGATTTCCTGATTCCACGTACAGGGTACAGAACGTACGCTGATCGAGAGAGAGAGAAAGAAAGAGGAGCTGCACTTTTATTTTTATGTATGTTTAAGTGGAAGGTTCAAACAGATCATCTCCCATGGGCCACGTACTTGTACTTGTAAGTTGTAAGTTGTAAGTTGCTCTTTCTTAATCTTTATCTAGCTCAACTAAACATTAACTATAACAAACAAAACACCCTACACTATCCAATCGCTTGACCGTTAAAGAAACAAGACATCAGTTACCAGATACCAGTACCAGATACCTTGCTCAGTGCTCAGTGCTCAGTCCCAGTGCGTTTGCTTCATTCTTTTTTTTCCCGCCTGCTTGAGCTGTCTGAGTCTGACACGTCCTCACAGTCCTCGTCCTATATCCTGAAATTTTGAGAATTCCATTTCCATTTCCATTTCTTGTTGCCCTGTTTCCTGTTGCCCTCAGACTTCAAACTTGTCTCTTGTGATTCATATCTCATATATCATCCTTTTTGTTACTTCCACTTGAACGTTGGATACTTTCTTCGTCCACTTGAACCTTACACTATTCTCTCGTTAAAGATCCATCAAATTCCATAAGCTCAGCTTGTCTGCTTGAACAACAACCCAACCTTGCTTGATTTCGTCCTTTTCCCTTTCCCTTCACTTGACAACATTCTTCCTCGAGACTTTTCTTGTTTGCCATCTTAGAACAACCATAGCTATAGCTTATTCATATACTTATTACAGACTTCTGACAGCCTCCGTTCTCAAACACTAAGTCAAAGTCCAAACTACCTTCTTTTTCCCTGTTTCATCACAACTGTGCCCTATTTATAGATCTCATAAGCTTGCTTCGAGTTTCATAAATCCAAAACCAGAACACAAACCACATCCACAACTCCCAACGAAGTTCGAACAGCAACTCCATTATTCCAAAACATATCACAACACATAATACAGTATACTCTCAATTCCTCTCTCTTCAATTCTCACTATGTATCCTCAAACTGTCATAAGCGAACAATCCTACAACCACCACCATCACAACAACAACAACCATAGTCATAACCGATCTTACTCACAACAGAACCGTCGTCCTGCTCCTTTATCCATATCAAATCAACATTTACAAGCTGGTTATTCACAGATGCCTAACGGTACCCAGGTTTTTTCTGTTCCAGTTTCTCAAGTTCCAGGTTCTCCAACCACCCCCTTTGACGTTGCTTACGCCACTGGTATGCTTCCAAGACAGCTTCTTGTGAGTTCACCTTTTATATCATCACCTGGTGTTGGCAATATGAATATCAACTGTTCACCTACGAATGATCGTTTTAAGATCCCAAGTTATCAAAGTTATCAAACAAGACAATATCGTGCCCCTTCTGCATCCAAGAATTCTTTTTCAAAAAATTTGAAAACTAAGTTGAATCAAGTTAGCAAAAGTAGAGATTCTGAAGAGACTATATTTTCAAGACGTGATTCAATCACTGATGAAACTGCTACAAGTGATGAAAATGAAAAGATTTCTTTGATGGATCATCAAAATGTTCCAAATAACAAAAATGATGCTATTGAGAAAGTTGACACGTCAACAACGTCGAAAACCAATGGAAATTTGAAAGAAAGCGATTCAAATGATGAAAACATAGATACAAGAACTTTGAAATTCACTAATCTCCGTTCTGACATTGAATTGAAAGAATTTTTAGATTTCATAGAATTTGGTCCAATAGAAGAGTGCGTTTTCTGCAATGAGAATGAAGACGAAAAACATAAAGTCATTTTGCTGTCGTTTGTCTATATCTTTGAAGCCAACAAGTGCTATTCCCAATTCATATCAATTCTTGATCAAATGCGTACTGCTTTAGAGTCTCCAGAAATGGAAATTCTCCCAATAGAGTCATCTGAACTATCTGATGAAGTGCAATCAGCAATTGAAAATGATGGTGCTACAAGGGCTATTCACATAAAGAATGTCAAGAATGGTTTACCTAAAAAGGTCATCACTTCTGAGTTGGAGAAGTTTGGTATCTTGGAAAGCTTGAAATATGTCCCAAATAAGAATGTCGTGTTTGCTACGTTTACATCCATCTCAAGCGCCATTAAATGCGTTGAACAGTTGGCTCTAAGCGGTTCAACAACTCTCGGTACAAGCAATGTCTCTTATGGAAATGAATCAAGTTTGAGCACTGCTACACAAGACAATTCTCTTTCAATCAATGGCTCTCGTGCTAACATTGGTGATAGCACAAACGCTTCTGCTATTGATTACCTTAATGACTACAAAGAACCAAACCCAAGATACATTGATATTTGCTCCACACCTTCCACATCTCTTTCTCCTCCTGCTGAAGTGGCTTCTACTTACTCATTGAACAGAGAACCTTCATATTTCTCATCTGCTGGTTCGGTTCGTCAAATGGAGTACGCTAGTCCATACAGTGGAATCATGGACCACATGCCTTTGGCTGCTGCCTCAATGCAAAGTTTACCATCTTTATCATTGTCTTCATTGCCTGGTAGTAATGTTGGCAATAGAACTGTGTATTTGGGTAACATTCATCCTGATACTACTGCTGAAGAAGTTTGCAATGCTGTGAGAGGTGGTACACTTGAATCTGTAAAGTTGATCTCTGATAAAAGTGTTTGCTTTTTAACTTTCATCCTAGCTAAGGATGCTGCTCATTTCTTTGCTAGAACAACTGCTGAAAGAATAACTATACATTCAAGAAGAATAAGAGTCGCTTGGGGTACCCAATCTACTCCACTGTCACCTGAAATTCAAGTGGCTGTGAGTAATGGTGCCTCTAGAAACCTTTATGTTGGTGTTATTGAGAACGATGAAGAGAATGGAGATGCAGATGCTACAGAAGCTCACAATGAAGATGATGAGGCTAACGAATCCGTTTCTACTACTCAAAAGGTTCCAGATGCTGATACCCTTAGACGTGATTTCTCTGTCTTTGGTGAAATTGAACAAATTAATTTCTTCAAAGATGGTCAATGTGCCTTTGTGAATTTCTTGAATATAGTGTCCTGTATCAAGGCCGTCAATTATTTCAACTCTGAGGAAGCGTCAACTAATCATCTGTCATTTGGTGATGCTTACAGAAATTACAAGATCTCCTATGGTAAAGATAGATGTGCTAACCCACCTAAGACAAAGAAATCAAAGAAGAAGAATAAGAAGAGAAAGGAGAAGTTATTACAACAGAAACAATTATTAGAACAACAGAATGATAGTGAACAGACAGTTACTGATCCTGCCAAGGCACCTGCTTTCAAAGGTATGGGAATCTCCTCATCTGTCATAACCGAACAACTTGAAGAAGAAGAGGACGACAGTGATGTTGAACTGGTGACTGGTCCACCAAAGGGTTTCAAGATTGAAATCAATGGTTCTCCATCCGAGGTCTCCACTTTGGCTTCATCTTCTGAAGATTTACCTAAGGAAAGACGTCAACATCGTAATGGAAGACGTGGTAGAAGAATGTCAAACACAATGTCTAATGGTTTCTCTAGAGGTTCATCAGTTTCATCGTTCCATAATGGTTACCGTCGTCCTAACTTACCAAGAGTGTCATCAAGAGGCTCATTTTATCAAAATGATTACAACAATTCACAGCCACAATTATATCCACCACAACAAGTCCTTTATCAACATCCATCAACCACATCCTTACCACAATTGGTCATGGGACAATCAATAACTTTGACTCCTACAAAGCAGCCCTTGAACGCCACGATAAGTTCTCCATATCAACAACAATACGTGTATGCTACTGCACCAGTTCAACAAAATCCTCAATACTTCACCGCTCCTGCTCAACCATATGTGTATTCTCAAGGTGGATATCAGTATCACAATAATCATCACAATGGTGGGTATAACAACCAACAACACAGAAAGGGGAAAAGAGTCAACGAGAATAATGTCAGTTACATTAATGGAGATGGGAACTACTACGCAAGAAATCGCTAACTAATCGCCGAGAAAAAAAAAGTGTACGAAGCAACTGTTGTGTTCCATATTTAAACAAAGAAGCTAGAAGATGAAGAGTTATTTTTTTAATACCACTAATGCTGTTTCTGTTTTTATGTTTTTTAATTGGTTCACTATTGTCTTTGTTCTTATTTAAGTTTTTTTTTATTTCTATTTTTGTTCTGCCAGTTATCCTCATTTTTTATTTTTAATGTACTAATCATGTTCCCTTTGCTGCGTGCCCAGTTTATCGTTTTATTTCTACTTCAATGGTTTCAATTTCGAATTTTCTCTTCTTTCTGTTCTTCATTGGGTATTCACATCCTCTTTGTTAAGCTCTCTTCCATCTGTCTTCTCTGTTTACACTAATCATTCTTGTACTATATAGCTTCCTCTTTGCATTTCACACACCATGTTTGTTTTTCATACTTATTCTTTTTTTTATTTTTATTTCCATTTGTTTGTTCTATTTCTGTTTTATTCTATTATATTTTATTTATGTTTTGTCTAAAAACCTACCCTACATTTCTACAAATTTTCTTTCTTATTCTACACGGCTTTTGTTTTTTTTGTCTTTTACTATACCTTCTTCCATCTGTTTGAGTTCAGTTTATTTGAAACAAAAAAATTGATTTGCACTTAGAGTATCTATAAATAAAAAATCCTGCTAATATGTTTCTAGATCCCCTCTATATACCACAGAAGCACAAACAGTTATGACATTAGAAAAGAGTTGACTGAATTCAACGTTGCTCTGCTTGGATTACATTTATGCTTTTCGATAACCTTCACCAAGTGTCTTCTTATAACGTTCTTGCTAACGTTAACTTTTGAACCTTGCTTGAGCTTAACCCAACTTTCGTCATAGTATAGGTTAAGACAACAAAGAAGCATACCGATCGATAAATCTTGAGAGTTGTTGCAACAGATCAATATCTTTGATGAATCAGAACTGTATAGTTGGGACTCGATTGATTTGATCATTGGTACAAGCTGGGTTCGAAGTTCTTTAGAGCTCTTCTTGGATCCTGATGATAACTTAAAATGGAGCAAATTGTTTGAGGAAGGCTTAGTGTGATCATCGTTCTGATCGTCTGTTGTTTCTGTTGTTGTGTCTGCTAAGGTGAACGTTTCTTCTAGAACGACAACCAAGTCGTATTTCAAATGAAGTTTAGAGGAGTCATCAATGGTAATGTTTCTTTCAACTTTAGCGACTCCGAGTTGATCAGTGATCCAAACTTCACCTGTCCAAAACTGAAAATTGGGATCATTATTGTCTGCAAGCTTAGCCTTTTTCAATTTTTCACCCATGATGATTTCATCAATGAATGACAACACTTCATCTTCAGTTTTCGTTTTATCTTTGAAAAAGTCAACGTTTTCCCAAAACAGCCCCGGTTCAAGCCCATTTGACCACAATTCATGATCATCTGCTGCGCCTTGAACATATGTGTATCCGTTTGATTTGTTGGCTCCATCTTGACACATTTCACTTGCCGTCACCAAATAAACAGGTAAAATGTCTTCTCCAAAATTGATCGCTGATGAAGACCCAATGCCAGGATACATCCAAACAGGTCGAAGTCTCTTGCCTTGTAATTGATCATTCAACCACTGTGAAGTGACGGCATTCACATCTTTCATTTTCTTGATCAGTTGTGGTAGTTTCTTGCTGATTCGTTGATGTTCTGATGGTGACACTGTTCCAGGTGGTGTAAACAACCACTTTGCTGGGTCTTCATCGACCACCTTGGTCTCATCTGTTGAACTACCATTTGTAGTATTGAGTTCTCCATCATCCATGATATTGTTCAAAACGGCACACCAGATAGGAACGGTCTTGCTTAATGCATCAGGCATCCTCTTACCTCTTCTCGTCGAATCAACAATGGCTATTCCTCCATGAGATGCAATGACAGGAATCAAATGTAAGTTCAAACGACGGGTACTAATATCCCAGTTGTTAATATGACCATCTGTGGATTTGAAATAACATGTGGTTTCGTATGTGGATGGTGGTAAGTACCATTGACCGCATCTTTCATTTGGTATCACTGGGATAGTTGATGGAATGGTTCCTGTTGATTGAAGCCTTTGAACATAGTTGCTGTCTTTGAGTATCGAAAGAAGTCGATTCCTCGTTGATGTGTTTGACTTGTTGAGGATTTTTGTGAGTTCTTGAAGGTCTAGTTGTAATTCTGGATCCAACATATTGGTTTGGTTAGAGATCTTTAACAATTCAATCTTTACCAGTCATGCATGTCGAATCTTTTGTGCTCTTCTCTTCGAATTTGTACCGCTCTTTTTCTGTTGAATTCTGGTGGTACTGTAATAACCGAAGCTGTACAGTCTGTTCCCCTTGACAAAACATTCAACAACCACAACAACCCCATGTCTTTGATATCATACATTAAAGGAGACTTATTCCAAATCACCATAAGTGCCAGAGAAGCAGCCAAAAGACCAATCATCTTAGCACATGCCTGCAATTGCCGTGGTGTTTGGGGTGGTGGTATTGCCTACGTTTTCAAACAAAGATTCCCATCTGCCTTCAGTCAATACAATGCTCATTGCAACCAATACAGTGTTCTTCCATCCAAATTATTAGGTACTGCTTTACTTGTTCCGGTTAATGGCAACGATGTGGGTTTTGTTCCTGGTATCGGTGAAGATATTTTGATTGCGTGCCTCTTCACAAGTGATGTCGGTGATGATTCACCTGAGGAGATTGCCCATTATACCGAACTTGCCATGTTGGATTTGAGAAAACAATTGGAAAATCCTAAGTTGATCCAGGATAGAAGGGCTCAGGCGGTTTTACAAAGAAACAAGGATAAGGATTTTTTGATCAATATGCCAAAGATTAATGCTGGTATTTTTGCTGTTCCTTGGGGGTTAACTGAAAAAGCGTTGAAGAAGTCAGGTTTGGGTTGTAGAGTTTTCGAATTATAACTTTTGCTAAGTTTGAATTACAATTTTAAATTGGGATAGTCATAGGATTAAATATGAATGGATTTTTTTAGAAACCGAATAAATTAACACAAATGAGAAGAAAGGAAAGAAAAGAACTAATAATACCCATAAATGAAGTAAAGAAAAATAGGAAATGCAAATAAATGTGTAGTTAAATAGTAATAATACAGATGCGTTTCAAAGATTCAGTGTTGACTCACTAGATAAATAATTATCCAAAAAGCTTGTACTCGCAGTGTACGAGAAGCCGGAAAATATGTCTTCAGTATTGGCCGTTGAGGCACTTGAGATAGGGATACCATTTTCAGTAGCTCCCAAAGTACTCAATTTCATGTTTGTGAATCTTTCATCAAAGTTTTCAGCCTTTTGCAAGTCTGTGATTGTTGGTTTGATAGGTGGTTCCACTCTTCTGTTTATTAAATCGGTGAATTCGAAATAGCGAAAGAAAGTCATCTTTGTAAACTTTTGCCATTGATTATCAACATCAAATCTCTTGTTAACATTTTTGTTGATTAGTTTATTCAACAACCCTTTAGCATCACTGGTAATATAATTTGGATACTTTGGCTTCTTTTTTAGAATCTTATCAATGATATCTTTGTGGTTATTACCAGTGAATGGAGGTGCACCAGTCAACATGTCATACATAACACAACCTAAGGACCACCAGTCAGTCTTTGTTCCATAGTCTTCACCACGAAGAACCTCAGGTGAGCAATATTCAGGGGTGCCAATGATGGAGTTGCACCAGTTTTCTGAGTCTTGTGTAGTTGATTGTTTAGCCAGTCCGAAATCAGTCAGCACCAAGTAGCCATCCTTATCAAGCAAACAGTTTTCAGGTTTGAGGTCTCTGTAAACAATACCCAATCCATGAAGATGTTTTAAAGCTAGTGCCATTTGAGCAACATAAAAGCTAGCACTTCTTTCACTGAGAAACTTCTCTTTGGCCAGATATTGGAAAAGTTCACCACCTGGAATGTATTCAAGAATCAAATATAGTTTTCTGGAGTCATGTAATGCATAAAACAACTTCACAATATTTTGATGTTCGGTAACGGATGCCAAAATATCCCTCTCGGATTTGGTTCTCTCTGCAGTTTTCCCATCAACAATAATGGAAGCCTTTTTCAATTCTTTCTGAGCAAATAATAAACCAGTGTTTTTGTTTTGAACTAACACCACTTTCCCATAGGCTCCTTGACCTAATACTTTGATTGGCTTGAAATCTGAAATCTTGGGTGGGCGATCTTTATCATACCCCTCCTCCTCTTCTTCTTCGATATCATTGAACTTCAACTCTCCTGTTTCTTGATCGTTTTCTTCTTCCTCTTCTCCATTTTCCTCAATCATTGCATGTTCATACTCAACAGATGCCAAATCAATCTTCAGTTGTGTACCAGAATTATCGGATGACTGGATACTACCAACTGACATACGACGCAAAACACTGGAACGTCTTCTTGGTCTTTCATCTTGTGACTGTATGTTGGAGCGTGTTGGAGTCCAGCTGTTTCCATTACTTTTGACTCTCTCAAGCGAAGACCTTTGTGGAATAGAAACAGAAAGTGGGTCTGGTTCATTGGTGACTCTTTCATCTATAGTAAGTAGTGAAAATGATGGTAAAGGGGCATTTTCAAGGTCGTGTTCTTCTGAGGTGCGTGATTTTGATGTTGGAGGGGTTGCACTTAAAAATGTTGTTGTTGTTGTTGTTGTTGTTGTGCTGAGAGGAGAAGTCATGGTGGATGCTGTACGATTTATGGTCTCATATTTTTTCTAGATGAGGTGTGTGTGGTTGGTTTTGTCCAGTTTCAAAAGAACCTTACACAATACAATCATTACAAAAATCATGTTGGAATTAAAAACAGGTCAAAGTTCAATTCTCAAATTTTGCGCCGTTCGCTGGCCGCTCAGCCAAAGAATTTGGCGTACTTCATCTTTTCGGTCAATTTGGCGTCTTCAACGATTTGTTTCACTCTTTGGTGCTCTGTGGCAATGGTCTTGTCACTTGGACTGAAAAGAGAGGCCTTCTCCAAGATATCAAGAGCAGTGTCGTACTTTTTCAGTTCAGCGTACGCTTTTCCTAAACGGTAAAACACCTTGGCAGTCTGTGTGTTTGTCAACTTAGCATCATCCATCTCCAATAAAAAACCACAATAATCAATACATGTTTGGTATTTTTGTAATTGCAACGCCGTCAATGACAAGTTCAAATACAACGTCTTCTTCAAATCCAAAAACTTTTTGTAATTAGTCTTGTCAGAGTCCTCATCAGGAACCAACTCAGTACAATATCTAAGAGCTTTTTTGTACTTGAGGAAAGCATCTCTAGTTCTTTTCTGTTTGAACAACAAAGTGGCTGAATCTTTGATTGTTGAAGTAATCTTCAATGTGACATCACCTTTTTCTAGATCTAATCCTTCGTTGTCATCAGGATACTCTTCATACTTATCAYCTCCAATTGGATCGGTACAAGCAACGTTATTTGGTAGATCATCACCGTCCTTCCAAATTCCAGACTCATTTATCACAACAGCTTGTTTTTCAACCGGGATCCAAGCATTAGTCTCGTTGTTCTTATTGCTTATGACTTCGACTTTCTCAATGTGTCTGACAATACTCTTACCGTGCACAACTTTACCAAATACCGTATGTAAACCTGTTAAATGTGGTGAAGGATATGTGCTAATGAAAAACTGTGATGTGTTGGTGTTTGGTCCTGAATTTGCCATGCAAACCAAAAATGGAGTGGTTATAGGATAGTCTGAGTTTTCATCTTCAAATTTACCACTTGGATCATCTTCTGTCTTGTAAATGGAATATCCACCTTTCCCGATGTTTGCTGGAGGGTATTCTGATGGTTTAACTGTTTTTCCATTGGTCAAATCACCACCCTGGATCATGAAGTTCTTGATCACTCTGTGAAAGTATGTATCTTTGTAAGCATTTGATTGACAAAGTTGGTGGAAATTTGTTGTGGTCTTTGGAGCTGCTGCATTGAATAATTCAATCACAAGTCTGCCAATACTTTCTCCTCCAATGGAAACATCTAAGTAAGTATAGTTTGATGTCATTTTTCTCAATTGTTTAGTTGATAATCAATTTGGTGATTGTGTGAATACATGTGAAAGAAAAAAAAAAGTCTACTGAAACGTTTTGTAATCACCGAAAAATTGAAAAACTTTCCAGAACATCCTTACCAGTTTGCACGTGATCCAGCACATCAGATGATCAATCATCACGTGCTTCTCTCATCCCCGCTTTGTACTTTGTATCGACTCGGCATCTTCGATCTCATCCGAACATCAAATCAGCTTTCAGGTAAATGTGATCAAGATTCTGCTATACCCATTCTTCCTTGCCACCAGCATATATTCAAGAAACCTCCTATGATACAATCAAGAACATCATTACAATTTCAAAGGTCAATACACAGCACACGACAATTGTTTCTCCGAAATTCTGCCACGCTGAGAGAGATACAAAAACCACAAAAGTATACGTTCCAACAGGTATACGAGACCAAAATAGAAAGGGCAAGACAAGATTGTGTTTCGGTGATCAAGAAATTTGATGGTTCGTCCTTTTTGCTATCCAAATTCTATCCTGGATTTTTACAAGATGCTTATTTGGGAATAAAGGCTTTCAATATTGAACTATCAAAAATATCCCTAGGTTTCCAGCCTGGTGCAAGTTCAAAAAGTGAAAGATTCAATGATATGAAGTTTGCCTTTTGGGAAGAACAGATTGATAAATGTGAAATGTTAGAACAAGATCCTAATTCACCTAAAGTGTTGACTGGTGAACCTGCTACTACATTACTCTCTGACTCCATAAGAAATGGTGTGAATATCAATCTTGAAACCTTGAGACAAATGGTGAAAAGTCATCAATATTTTTTAAAAAATGAAAGCAAGAAAGGTTTTGACACTGTGGAGAACATTTGCTCCTTTGGTGAAGGTACAAACTCCCAGGTTAACTATGCTATCCAATCTGCCTTGTTATCACCTTCTTTGAAAGAGTTTTCAGATTTTTCCATTAGATTATTAGAACTACCAGAGAGCAATGATATAAGAAACAATCTCAGTGATATTAGTGCTCATTTAGGTCAAGCCACTTCTGTTTGCTCGTTTGTCATTGCATTGAGATATTTCGTTGATACAAAGGGTCAACTAATGTTACCATTGGATATTCTCATCAAAAACAAGATTCCACAAGAAGACGTTCTAAGATTGATAAAGAATGGACAAACTGGTACTCCTGAGGTTAAAGATGCTTTGAAAAACGCTATTTTTGAAACTTGTACAACTGCGAATGATCATATTCTTACTGCAAGAAGCAAGTTTGACTCCTTGAAGCAACAGATAAACGATGTCGTTAAGAACTCCAATGACGCAAGGCTGATAAGTCATTTAAAGGCTTTGAATCATGGTGTTCCGGATTGTATGTTTTTACCATTCATGAATGGTATCCCTACCATATTATACTTGGAAAGATTGGAAAAATATGATTTTGATGTGTTAAATCCAAATTTGCAGTTCAAAGAGTGGAGACTTGCTTGGCGTGCATTCAGAAGTCATCGTGGGCGTTTTTTCTAGCTTTATAGCCTGTAAATATTTTTAATTCGATATGAGCCTTCAGACTTCAGTTTGATAGTAGTCACTAATGAAATCAGTAAAATGTGTGTATATGTGTAGTTCAGACACTGTAGTACACCCAAGAGAGAAATGAACATCGATCTCCTGAAAGATAAGGGCAATTTTCCAATGGTGCGCCATGTGTGGCGTGTGTGGTGCGAAGGTGGGGCGCAAGCGGAAAGTGCTCATAACGCAGTTGACAGCTTTGTCCTACGTGTTCCTGTTGATGTCTCTACGAATTCTGAACTTCTGAACTGGACGACCCGTGAAAAGTCAAACAGGCATTATCAATCACACTACTTTTCCGAACAACAGTTTATCCTCTAAACTTACCCCTTTAAAAACAGTTTCACATCAACCAAATTATTTGGAACAACGTTGACCAGTGACCACAGATCAATCCATCAACGGCCTTTATTTTCTGCTTTGATAACCTGTTTTCTATTACCACAGGCTTAATATTTTCGTTTCCTATTCTCTTGTGTTTCCAGCAGACATTGATTTCATTGTTTTACATCACATATTTGCTTCCACTGTATTTTAGATTTACCTTTCACACACATAGCGATCTTGACATTCTGATCAATCATGTCAACAACAGCAAGCATTTCAAAGTTACCTCAAAATGGACAGATTGATCTAGTTTCATTTGTCGTTGAAGAGTGTACCCTGATTGCATCCTCTATGAGAAAGGCAAATAAGGCTGTCAATGGTCCTTTGGCTTCATTCATTTCTGGTCAATTTATCAAGGATGGCTCTCCTTTCATTGATGATGATGCGACACCTAGAATTCCAGGTTTTTTGAAGGCTACACCAAAAACAAGAGAAGATGATCATTTGCTTAGTGGTTTTGTTGAGCTTAGATCCATTTTGACTGGTACAGGAAACTTACAAGAGATTGATGTTTTGACATTACTTCAGCCATTTTTGATTGTTATCAGATCATCCAACACCTCTGGATTTATCACGGGAATTGTTGTCAACTCTTTGACCAAACTCATCAAATATGGCATTATAAATACAAACAACAAGAATATTCATCAAGGTTTAGGCCAAACTATATCAGCTCTATCACACTGCAAATTTGAAGGTTCTGATCAAACACAAGACGACATTCTACTGATCAAAATTATCCAGTTGATTGAACTAATTGTTTTATCAGACTTGGGTGATTTGCTTACGGATGATTCCATGTATGAGTCCGTTTCAACTTGCTTTTCCTTGGCTGCCAACACCAGAAGAAGAGACATTTTAAGAAGTACTGCTGAGACAACACTTATTAATATTACTCAAAAGATGTTTTCCAAATTGAAAGATATTGAATCCACCCATGATGACCATAATGTCAAGGGTACTTCTGTGGAGCTGACTACTGGAGGAGAAAATGGTGTCATTAACGAAGATACGATAGGTGGAACTGAACCAGTTGAAGTTCCAGAGACGCCTGAAACCCCTGAGAATACGCCCGCTGAGACTCCAGTTAATGCCACCATTGAAGAGAAAGAAGCAGAGGCTGCTAGTGAAGCTCCCACTGTTGTTGAGGAACCACCTGATAGTAAAGCAAAGTCTGAATCCAATAGTGATATTACAGTTGATGAAAATGGGCATGTCAGTATCGCTTCCAGATTTGATGATGATACCCCATTTGGTCTTCCAAGTATGAAAGAGTATTTGATCCACACAGTTGAAGTTCTCTCCCCAAAGAACGCATTCAGATACTCAGAAAGCTTGAGAGCCTTGTCATTAAACATTTTGAATACCATTGTTGAAGTCTCTGGTGGTGTTTTACCTGATCATCCTGCTTTGTTCCAATTGATTTCTGATAATGTTTGTCATCATATTGTGTATATGCTTCAGCACACCGATTCACCATATTTGCTAAATTTAATCCTGAAGCTTTTCCTACATTTGTCTATCAACATGCCTCATCAGTTAAAAATCCAATTAGAGTTAATATTCAACACATTGATGCAAATTGTCATTTCCAAATGGGATGAGTTAGAGAAAGATTTGGAGAAAACCGATCAACATATTTTCGGGATGTCTAAAAGGGGAAAGTATGAAACAGAGGTTTTGACTGAGAAAGATATTGAAGAATTATCTAAAGAATTTCACACGGGTAAGATGCCAAGTGTGAAGGAAGTTGTCATTGAAGCTTTGAGTGCACTATGGGTGCGTTCGCCATATTTCTTCATCAACTTGTTCAAGTGCTATGATTGTGACTTTGATAGAACAGATTTGACTGTCTCATTAATCAAATTGATTTGTCGTCTATCTTCATCTGATGCTAGTGTTTATACAACACAGAATGTGCCACCTATCTGTATGGAAGGATTACTTGCATTGGTTGATGGTATGCATGATAGAATTAAAACTGCTGCCAAGAACGATGTTCAAATAAATACAGTTGAACCACATCCTTTGATTTTACAACATAAGAAGAAGTCAGATTTCATCGAATGCGTTAAGCAGTGGAACAAGAAGCCAGCCAAAGGTTTGGAATTGCTTTATGAAAAAGGTTTCATCAAAGATAAAAATGATCTTGAAGAATATGCCAAGTTCCTGTTTGAGAAGTCTGGAAGAATTGATAAAAAGAAATTGGGTGAGTTGTTAGCTAAGCCTGACCATGATGCCAAGAAACAGAAGGGCAAGAAGAAACAGAATACACCAGTTGATCCAAACAAGAAAACTTTATTGAAAGAATTTTTGAAACTTCTCGATTTCAAGAATTTAAGACCAGATGAAGCTTTAAGAATGATGTTGAACAATTTCAGATTGCCTGGTGAAGCACAACAGATTGATAGATTAGTTGATGCTTTCAGTGAAAGATATGTTGAATGCCAAGAGGTCTCTGAGGAAGTTGATCTGGCTGATGGTGAAGAAGAGGATGAAGAAAAGGTTACTCCAGACAAAGATTCTTTGCAAATTCTATCTTTCTCCATTATTATGTTGAACACTGATTTGCACAATCCAAACATCAAAAAGCCTATGCAAATGGAAGATTACCAGAAGAATCTTCGTGGATGCTACAATGGTGGTAAGAGTTTCCCTCCTTGGTATACCGAAAAGATCTACAGTAGTATCAAAGAGAAGGAAATCATTATGCCTGAAGAGCACAAAGGAACTGCAAAATGGTTTGAGTCTACTTGGCATAATTTGGTTGCTGAGCAAGAAAGTAAGCTTCTTTCAGAGTTTTCTGCTATTTCTTTGATTTCAGACAATGGTGAATCCGTTGAGGAATTGTTACAATTTGATAAAGCTATATTTGAGAAAACTGCCAGATATATCATTGCCAACTTGATTACCATGTTTGATGATGCCACACACGATAGTATTGTCACAAGAATGATGTCCACTGTTGAGAAGACTGCAACTATTGCTTCTTACTTTGGTATGACTGAAATTGTTGATCTAATTATTGAAGTTGTTTCTCATATGACAACATTAACTGGTATCAAGAAGTCTGAATATGCATTAGAGTCAAGAGAATATATCCCAATCACTGAACTCAAGCTCGAAAAAGAAAATGAAATCATCACAGTCAGTGACCTGGCTGTTTTGTTCGGTAGAGATTTTAGAGCACAATTGAGCACAGTTGTCTTGTTTAGAGTTATCAAAAAATCCAATTATAGAGTTACTTTTAAATGGGAAAATGTGGTCAAGATTTTCTTAACTCTTTTCGAGAATGGTCTCATAGAGCCCGACTTTTTCCCAGAATTTCAAAAGAAGCTTGGTTTGGAGAAGTTGACTAAGCCTAAGCCAGAATATCAATACAGTAGAAGCAAAGCTTTGAAAGATAGTGGTTTATTTTCTACTTTCTCTTCTTACTTGAAGGGTCTATCTGATGATACCCCTGAGCCAACTGAAGAAGAAATTGAATGTACTCTGTCTACTATTGATTGTATCAAATCAAGTGGAATTGATTCTCTGTTCAATACTGTTAGCAAGTCTTCACCTGAGAATCTGAATGCGTTGGTTTCCCTTTTGTTGAAAGCTATTCCAAAGAAAACTGTTGATAATGAAAGATTCTTCATCAATGAAGTCATGTTATTACTTGAAGTCTGTGTATGCTATTTGCTGCTTTCCGGTGATCAAAGACTACTCGTTGAGGTGATTGAAAAGATCGATGAAGTGTTCTCTCCTCCTGAAGACTTTAAAGTGCAACAATTGGTGAGAGTGAATGCTTATAAACTACTTTTGTTACATAGTAGCGATGAGATGAATGCCTCTTATTTGGCCAAGACTATTGATTCTTTGTTCAATTTAGCTCAAAAGAATAGAGAGTCACTGGTCAGATTTGGCTCTACCATTTTGCAACCTTTACAAATGCTGGTGTTGACTAAAGGAACGTGGTGTCAATCTGCCCTTGCTAATAACCAAAAATACTGGTCATTGATGAGAACTCTTGCCTCTACTCCAAAGAACACTGATACAGTTTATCAATTTATCTCTAACTTATTCTCAACATATCCAACATTGGTCACCCATCAAAATTATATGGACATTTTGGGATTATTGGATGAAATATCAGCTGTTGGTGCTTATGGTGCTCAATGGGAACAAGAATATGACAAGCTTACGTCAAGTGGTTTGAAGGTTGAGAAGAATAAGAATCCATTCCAAGAGTTGGTTATTACTGCTACTAAATCTATCACATTGACCGCCAGTTTGTCAAGTATCATTGAATCTAAAGAGTTTAGAGAGTCTGTTCCTGAAACTGATAGAGAAGGAAATCCACCAACTTCTTCCTGGTACCCATTGATTGAAGCTATTTCACATCAATGTTACAACCCATGTAGAGAAATTAGAGCTCATGCTTTGAAATCTTTGAAGAATTTGTTATTGGCTGAGGATTTGCCTGTTCATGAGTTATCGCCAGACTTAGTTTTGGAAGCTGGTTGTATCAGATTGCTTGTTGAGTTGATGAAACCAGAAGTTGAAGGAACTGATCAGAAGGGAATGATCAAAACACAAAGGGACGTTTTAGATGTGACTTCAAAGGTGATATTGAAATATGAGTTTGAAAACTTGAATGGTCCATTTTCTAAATTGTTGACTTTGGCTTCCACTTTACTAGCAAAGAGTAAGAACAAGTCTAGCTCCTTACAAGAAGAAGTTTTAGAGATTATAAAGAATGTGTTGTTGGTGGAAAAGGAGAAGTTGGATTTGAAATCACTTGGTGGTATGAAGATAGAACCATCACTTAAAGAAATTATCAAACAGGTTGATACACCCACTGAAGCGAATGAGGTGGATTAAATCTACACCGAATCCCAATATAAATCTTTGTACAATTTAACTATCTGCTTTTATTTTTCTTTCGTATATTTGTGTTTTAGTGTAATTTATTGGCATATCCATGTTTTTTGTTAGTTTGTTAGTTACTAATTGTTGATGAAAAGACATGTTCTGTTCCCAAGTTCCCACTGCCGTCCACACGAGTTGAACGTGGACATCGGACCAGAGGAGTGGGCTGTGTATAAAGTAACATTAAGCGAAAAAATGCGTCAAACTGGCAAAAATTCAAAAATTCCACCCAGTGAGATGGCGTAAAGGCGAGATTGCACTTAGAAGATTCCATTGATCAAAAGACTCACCTGGACACCCCTCTGCAAACTTGCAAACCTCTTTTTATCTGTGCATCTTCCTCTGCTTCGGTACTCTTCATCAGCAACAGGCATCTTCTCCTAGGGTCTGGATATTGGTTCAGCACTCATCAACAACATCACATCTTTCATCTCCATATCCATCAAATTTTTATGAACTACCTCTTCGATAAGAACAAAATACCTGAAATTCCAAAGATACAAGAAACACACAACTCAAAAAAATTTGCCCTTTTCAACCTGATCAAAGCACAGCTATCAAGCGTTGATTGTTTATGAAAGATCAAGACAAAACATATTCCAACATGGATATGGCACATTTTTTCAGTCATGAAAGTCGACTCCGACCACTGTCCTCCAGTGAAGCCGAAATCGGCAATGGTGCTCTCACGTTAGACAACTCTGACAAACCTTTAGATCTGACACCCAATGGTACCATCACAGCTGTCAATAGTGCCAATCAACTATCAAAGAGAAATACACAAGTGGTGTCGGCCTCATCAGCTGGTATCCGAGCCCTCATAATGCAGTTTACCTCTCTATATCTAAGAAACCCGGCGAAGTTATTCAGACCATCCAGATTTGATTACCTTACAATGGCAAGGGTACTAATGCATGGAGAACTAGCGGCAAAACCATACAGTTTCAAGACCCATTCAAGTTTAGCTGTGCTATATCATTCTATCAAAAGAGAAGGTTGGTCATTTATACCCAGACAAGTGTTACCTCCGCTTGTAGCGAATTCGGCCGTTGGTGTCATTTTATACTCAACTTATCTAACATCATTACAATATTTCAATGGGAAAAGTCAAAAGACGTTGGAAGATCCTCATCCGATTGATACATTCAGAGCTGGGTTTCTCGCTGGTGCTGCTTCAAGTATTGCAGCTTCTCCTATTGATGCATTATACGCCAGATCCACTTACTCCGAATTGGTGAGTGGGAAACATAACAACCTTTGGGAATATTCTGTTCATAAGTTGAGTCAAATTGGTTTAGTTGGTGTGTTTGCAGGATTCAGTTTGAATTTTGCCAAAGAGAGTTTAGGTTTTGCCTTCTACTTTTCAGTTTTTGAGTTTGTGAAGAATCAAGGATATCATAAGACACGGGATCTTATCCATTGGTATGATTACTGGAAAGCTAGAATTATTCATCGTGAGAAAGATCCACAATTGAAAAGTTATCCAAACTCGGAAAAAGCATTGCAGTTGTCATTCATTCTTGTGGCTGGTGCAAGTGCTGCTTCGGTCTTGCTTGCAATTCAACATCCAATCAATAAGATTCAAAAGATTCATATGAGCAGATTGGAAGCGTTGGATATTTACAATGAGATGAACCAAATCGAGAGAAAAAAGTTTTTCAAGTTGTATTATAACTCCTATATCGAAACATGGGAGATCATAGTGAGCAGATATTCCAAATCTGGGTTATCGTGGTTGGGTTTTTTCTACAAAGGTTTCATAAGAACAACATTGACAAGTATTCCAGCTACATCTATTGGTCTGTTGGTGTTTGAGATCAGTAGACAGAAGTTGTCCTTAGACATCCAAGAAACTTTGGCAGCTTAAACAGGTCATTCAAGCAGCCATGTCTTTTTTCTTGGAATTTTGCATATACATAGCATAGAATGGTTCTTGTTCATAGATTGATGTACATATTAGACGCATATATATTATTCATTTCTTCGGTTTTTTCGTTTGTTTATTCGTTAGTTTGCTTCTCTTTTATCTCTTTTATTTCTTCCGCCTTTTTTTTATATATAGGTTCGTTTTTATAATGATATGGAATCATTTGGATTATATTACATAATTGAAAGCAATTAATAATATGTAAGTGAATATATAGAAAACAAAAAGCGATCGAGACTATCCAATTAAGGAAAATCGTAAATTATTAGTAAAAAGAAGAAATGCTGTAGGAAACGGGATCAATTGTAGGATCCGTCACGATAATAGTTGATATATCTTAGTTTTTTCTTGTAACGATTAATGAAAAATTTCTCGGATGTATCTTCTGTTGTAGCAAAGTATTTCAGCTGTTGTAATCTTTCAAAGTTTTTGATCTTTGTGTAAGGTGCAAGTTGGCAATTTCCGTCATTTAGAATCTCCAACATTATAACACTAGAAGGAACTGTAAATGACCCCACGAGTGGACATTGCTGGAAAGCCAATCTAGAGACAGACTGTGGTATTCCAGACATGGATTTATCAGTTGGATAGAAACCAACCAATTTAACATATCTCAAGAATAAACAGTCTGCAAGATTTAAAATGATGCATTTGCTATCATTAAACTTAGTTGATGAAAGCTCAAAATATTCTAATCTCTTGTGGTTGATGAACAATTCCAATTCTGATTTATCATCTGTAGTGATAGTGGAATCATATTTCAAGATGAGTTTATATAATTTGGGGAAATTGGAAAGGAACTTGTTAAGTTGTGGGATATCTGACCGGATAACTGGGAAATGCAAAGAGGTCAACCATGGAGTGAATGTGAATAACGAAACCATTTCATCCAATCTGAAATAAGGATGATGTGGACTATATGGAGGCAGCACCTCGCCTAACTCCAACTTGATATTCAAAGATGGGAACAATTGGGCAACTTCTACAAGGCATTGTTGAACAGGTATCATGGTTCTTGAAAGTAATGGGATAGCAACATGGTCCGATGGGTCCAACACCAATCTGAAAGTGGATTTTGGTCTGAATTGTTGGATCAGTGGTAAGATCTCAGCTATTGAGACAGTTGGACACATCAAGCTTCGAAGCACGAGGTGTTCCAGCCAAGAAAATTTCAAAAGGCGGTACCAGTCATCTGAGTATAGGAATCGCTGATGATGAATGGTTAGACTCTTCACCTTGTCAAAGGTACTTGGCCCATGACGAAAGATGATAGGTAACCAGAGCATATCACGAACGATGATGTTTTTGCAATGTGAGAACATCAGATCAAAACTTTCAGAGGAACGGTAGTATAGTTGACTTGCTGATTGAGGTTGTGGAACATGTTTCAGGTCCATTGTCATTTCATTGATGATTGATTTCAGAAATTTGTTCTTGGAGTCTTCCTTCGTTGGACGGAATCCAAATAGTTCAAAATCATGTCTAAAGATGAAAACTGAAGGTAACGTATGATGACTGTACATCTTTGATTGTCTGAGGGCGGATTTCAACACGTCTAATGCAAGCATCGATAGCTCATCGCCTGATTCAGCCTGAGATATCAAGAGACGAGTTCGATCACTTGTTTCAATCATCGGTGTTGAGAAACTTAGGAAACTTGCATAGTATGCCTCTTTCAAAATGATCAGTGTTACTTCTAATGGATATCCTTCTAGTAGTTCAATGATTTTGGATGATTTCTTGGGTTTTTTCTCTTTGAGTTTTTGTTTCAACCGTAGCATAATATAATTGTTGTGATAGGATGACTCGTTGAAAATTTTTGAGCAGCTGGAATACAAGTTGGGAAAATACGGTGGGTAGTAAGAGTGTCTGTGGGTCAATCAGGAAAATAAAAGGGGTTGTTTCTTGGAATCTTGGAATCAACAGCACATGATTGAGAGGTCAAAGGCGGCAAGGGATAGGCAGATTTCTTCGATACGAACATGACCATATCGACGACAGATGAAACCACCAAAATCCAATTAACCAGGGCCCAGATGAGGACGGCTCCAGCTCCATGGGTTAAATTTGAGTTAGTAATCATCTCGTTAGTGATAATACTACAGCCTTACCCCACCGGCGCCCTCCAGTGCCCCTTAGTGCCCTCCGGTGTACGGCCGGATCTCTACGCAGTCACCAGCCCCCGCTCGCCGTTAGAAAACTCAAAGGTGACAGACTCCCTGGGCAGCCCCCCCTCCCCGCTCTCATCGACGTCACACACAAATCACCCAGCTTACAAAATTTTCACTGTTCTCGGCCTGTGTTATCCGGCCCACACCCCATTCACGAGTTATCCCACGCACCTTTTTTTGTATAAGGGAGGATGATCAAACTTGGCTACATATGCACGCCCATTTTCAATTTTGACTTTTACTTAACAAGGTTTTACGGTTACTTACATACGAGTAATTAATCAAATTAGTTCAGAAAACAAAACTTAAGTTATATAACAGTACAAAAAAGTTAGAAAAAATAACGTTGAAAATTATAAAAGGGGAAACGAAGAAGTGAAATTGAGACAACCATGGATGAAATGTAAACGATTAACGATATAGACAATTGGATATAATAAACGGTAACACACTGGAAAATATTGGAAAACAAAATAAAAAGATATGCACAAAAATATGAGAGAAGAAAAATGGGCAATTGTAAACTATAACAATGAATTTACGATAACGAATGACAAGCAAAGGAATAGAAATTGTTTTGAGAAAAACTATTAAAGATCACACAATTGAATTAAGCAAAAGGGTTTATTAATTCACCAATTCAAACTTTTCACCATTCTTAGTAGTTGTTGCTGTTGAGTCATTAGAGAGAATGGATTCAGTATCAGAGTGAGTATCATCTTTGGTAGATTGAGATTTTTTGGAAATGGAGGTGTCTTTCAGACTGGAAATCATGTCATTGACCTGCTTCAACTTTTCGGAAAGTTCATGTTGTAGAGCATATTGTTTCTTCAACTCATCGTTTCTTTTCTTTTGAACTTCATTTGACTTCGCCTTTCCAGTTTCCTTTGGTTCGTTCTTCTTGCTTTTACTGACAACCTTTTTGATAATAACTGGGGCTTCTTTTTCCTCATCAACATCCATTTCAGAGTCAGAATAATCTTCATCATCAGTCTCAGACTCGGTATCAGAACCGGAAGAACTGAAGTCGCTTTCATCTTCAGACTCAGAACGAGAATCAGCATCAACCTTCTTAATGACAACAGTTAAAACAGTACCATCTTCATTTTCTTGAAGTTCAAACTTGTCATCAGCATCTTTCTCTAACTCGAAAGTTTCGAAATAATGATCCATGATTGATCTAGCATACAATGAATTACCTTCCAACATGAACTCATAAGTATCAAATGGACCTTCAGATCTCTTTCTTTTACGAATGTTTCCAACATTGACTGAACGAAGTGGCACTTCTGGAGCCTTGGATTTTTCAAACTTCACATAGTAATTGGCATCATCTTCAGAAGTTGTGGAGGTTGCTGGTTGAGGTTGAGGTCCAAAATGATGGTGATGATGTGGTGGTGGTGGTGGTGGATAAGAGGTAGCATGACGAGAGTGACGATGATGGTGGCCACCTTTTCTTGGCTTTGAGCCTGACTCTTTTGAACCAAGCTTTTCAATTCCTCCAAATGGTGGTGGCGGAGCTGGGCCATGATGATGATGATGATGATGACGACCACCCTTTCTTGGCTTTGAGCCTGACTCTCTTGGACCAAATCTTTCAAATCCTCCAAATGGTGGTGGTGGTGGTGGAAGAGGAGGTGGGTAATGGAACTGATGGCCATGTCCTCTTGGATATGGTGGTGGTGGAGGAGGAGGATAAAAGTGTGATGAGCCTCTTGGAGGTGGAGGAGGAGGATAAAAGTGTGATGAGCCTCTTGGAGGTGGAGGAGGAGAGAAATGACCTTCTCCTGAGAAGAAATCAAACATGTCTGGACCTGAAGGTGGAGGAGGAGGAGGTGATGGATAATGATGTGGTGAACCATGTCTTGAGTAAAATGGGCCTGGAGGAGGTGGTGGTGGTGGGAAGCCATGCTTTCTATGTGGACCATGGAAGGGATGTGGACCTGGAGGTGGAGGAGGAGGTGGTGGACCTTGGAAATTTCTTGAACTAAATGGGTGATGTGGAGGAGGAGGAGGTGGTGGTGGGTGGTGGTAAGGAGAGAAACCATAGTTATCGGATTCATCAAAGAAAGGTGGTGGTGGTGGTGGTGGGCCGTGCATTCTTGGACCTGGATGGCCATAACCGGCGAAGTCGTTGTAGTCGTCTTGATCAAAATAGTTGGAAAAAGGACTTTCTCTATCAAACATCATTGGATGTGGAGGAGGAGGAGGTGGTGGTGGGTGGTGGTAAGGAGAGAAACCATAGTTATCGGATTCATCAAAGAAAGGTGGTGGTGGTGGTGGTGGGCCGTGCATTCTTGGACCTGGATGGCCATAACCGGCGAAGTCGTTGTAGTCGTCTTGATCAAAATAGTTGGAAAAAGGACTTTCTCTATCAAACATCATTGGATGTGGAGGAGGAGGAGGTGGGAAACAGTGGTAGTCAGAAAACATAATTGTAGTTGTTTGTTGTTTGTTGTTTGATGTTGTTGTATATGTAAAGCCAGCTTAGAACATCAAACGGCAAATGACCCAGATGGGAGGGATTTGATGAGCTTCTTATAGTACACGCTTGAGCAAAAAAAGTCAGGCCAAGAAGAAAACCAGCTAGATTACTAAAATGATAAGAAGAAGTGGTTGTATAGTACATTAACCTATGTAGCTCGCCGAGAGAGGCAGAGTTCTGTTTGTCACAGAACCCAATATAGCTGTGGAATTGTAATTGGAACAAATTAACTCTACGGTTTTTCTGTTTTGAGCCGCTCGGGAAATGAAACAGGTGTTGTTGGGCAGTGGGCAGTGGGAAGTCTCCGTTGCAGCCAATTAAAAATGACCATATTCACCACACACGCAGCGACTCGCACGGTCACAGGAGTCACGCAGATGCAGAGTTTATTTTTGTTTTTTTCGATTTCGATTAGCGCACAGCTTCTTTTGAAATCCCGTAAGACAATAAACTCTTGAATTTACGCTCGGTTCTCACCAAGCCTGGGATTTGAAACTGGCTTTTCATTGGCTGTTGAAAACCCGAACAATGCCACTTGATCATTTTCTGCTCATGTCTCAGATTCTACAATGTTCCATTGAACATCTAACCCTTTTGGCATTGTTTATTTGTATAGGTTCGGGATTTCAAAGAACAATACATTTCATGATTCATGAGGGATTTGATTGGAGCAATCAACAGTAAACTATTCTATAGCCCATATACATAGCACATGCCACTACTTTGAGTATGTGTACATGTTTGAAGTTTCTAATTTCTGTTAAAACTCGGATAAATTATAATTCACCTCAGATAGATATACCGAAATCTAGAATCAACTAGAATAATGCTTGTAAGGTAGTTTTTCAGATCCACGTTTCAGTCCCTAAGGTGGTGTGGTCTCGGTTCTTGTGCTTAAGTGCAGATCGCTGGCAATTGAAATTCAAGTTTGGAACCCAGATAGCCAATTACGTAATTTTGCTGAGTAGGGCCCGTATAGGTTTTCGGCTTATGAGTCCCCGGCCAAGATCTGTTTGATTGCCGGCCGGCGGTAAGGCAAATTTGGAGCATGCATGTGAGCAGCAACTAAATTCTAATTAATTCATATCAGCATATATATACGGCAAATTTATATTCAAGAACGTGCATATATGTGGGATCCAGCTAGGCTATGCTTATAAGATTACATTAGCTAAAAAATAGAAATGTCAAGCTTAGAAGTTGTACGCTGCATTATAGAACAAGAATGAATTCATAATTCTGTTTACAAATCGAAATACTAAAGGTTGGGTTATAAGCTGTAGATCGTGAATAGATCGACGTACGTTATATATATCTATCTAAAGATTTCCAAATTTGAATTGCTTTTACCTATATATATATTGAGACTTTATTATAATTTATTGAGCAGGTATATATATATATACGTTGTACGACCATGAATGAAGAAATAGACCATGTATTATTTTGGTAATTTGATGGAATGAGGGCGTAATATATATATAGCTCTAGAGAGGTCTCCCAGAATACTTTATGAATTAAAATTGATCGGTCGGCCGCTAATATATTCCAGTCACCTAATATTCTTAAAATTAAGTCGGTTTAATTTTATAGTTTTAATTATTATAAATTTGAATTTTGCAATTATGTAATTTTAAAATTTCGATATATTTATCGGGAAGACCATATATTTTTGCAAATTCAATTGCCAAATTTCGAGTTCTACATTTTCCTGCTCAGTCCTACGTTCTTGCCATAATTCTAGCTAACTAATTTTACTTTTTTGTATATTTTGAATTCTTTCACTTACAATTAAATAAATATATTTTTTAGTTTATTTTATATACAATTAAAATTTATTATTTGATTTTTCCCATTTATTTTGGAAATTTCCACCTTTCTACGAAGGTTATTTATATGCAAACCATGGATATTTTTTTCCAGATTTAATTGAGCTTTTTTTTTTTCATGCATATACGCATGTACGATTCTCTTCAAATGAAAATATAAAAAGAATTAAAAGTTCTTGAAATTCCGGCCTCTACAGGCTGGCCGAATCTGTCCTCAAAAAAAAAAGAAAAAAAAGAACTTATATAAAAAAAAATAAATGACTGAAAATATTTAAGGTATTCAATATACAGAAAGTATTTAGGCTTTGAACTCTTAATTGTATATATGCTTTCAAGTTTTTATCCATATTGTTTCATTTTTACATTTTTGATTTTTATATATTTAATTCCACTTTTACATTTTTGTTTTCTACTTTTTACAAACTTTTATATATTTTTACACGTTAAATTTTTTTTCTACTTTTTACAAATTTTCCAAGGTATTTTGTCTTGATCAATCAAAGTTTATTATAAATTTTTATTTTTACATCTTTACATATCGCTCTTAGAGACAGTAATTTGTTTTCAATTGTTAATTTACATTTTTGAGTTTTCTCCTTTTTAAACGTTAATTTATACTTTTTACAATGTGAAAAAATGTAATAATTTTTGCACAATCCACATGTGTGCATGTTTTTAAATTTTTGTCATCCATGCATTTATATACGCACGTAAGTATATCTGTTTTAATTAATTTTTACCTACATGTACTTCGATAGCTCTAGGGGAGACAAGCTTTCTTTTGAGATTAAGGCCGTCAAAAACCCCTTATATACATTTTTACAATACTTTCCATGGACCATTCATGTTTATACGTTTCACTCATGTTTAATTTTTGCATTTTTACATATTTTTTTTTCACATACGTTTAAAATTAGTTATACAAAGAACAAATAAAGTTAAAGAACAATAAAAGAAAGTAGATATTAAAACATTAAAAAAGTTCTTTGGACATCAATAATAGCCATGTTAAATAAAAAGGGAAAAATGGAACCAAAAAACACAATTATAAACTTTTTTTTTCAATTTGTTAAGTTAAAAATTTAAAAAAAAGGATATAAAAAGTTAATGGGTTAAAAGGAATTATTCATCAAAGTAAATAGGCATTTTGTAATGTTTTATTAATTTGAAACAACATATACTAATTTAATTTTACATTTTTACACTAATTTATATAGGTGCATGATATTTCATGCATGCACATATAATATTATAACATTTTAGGCGTTTAACCTTTCACATTTTTAAAATTTTTGCCATATATATGTTATCTAAGATCTTGTGTGCATGTTCATATATAGCTATAATAATTAGTTAAAAATTTTTAAATATCTTGAAAAATTTAAAATAATTATTTCACAAATTTCACAAATTTAACAAATTTTTATTAATTATATAATTTTAAATTTATATCCCATGTGCATGCTCGCTCGTATATATATGATATTTTATGAATTAATCTTTTCAAACCTGTGATTAAAAGCTAGCTAGCTATACACACTTTATACGCAACTTAATTTTCAATTTTATAATTTTAGAAATTTAGTCAGCTAGCTCTAGCTAGCTTATTTCCTAAAAGTTAAAACCATATGCATGTTACATCCAGACATGCACATGTTATTTAGTTTACCATTTCAACATTTAATTCATCTTATTAAAAATATTATAATTTATACCCAATTCATCTCTTCATCATTTTATTATATTTTACTTTTTATCGAGCTTTATCATACACATTTAAATTTTCTATTTTTTTTTTTTTTTCATTTTAACATTTTTTTTTACCTAATAAAGTTCAAAATTATATTAAAAAATTATAAAACAGGAGAGTCTATTTGAATTCGATTAGACTTTCAGGTATAAATATATGTTATAGGGTATTGTTAGTATTGAACCACTTTTTTTACCACTTTCTTCAATTGCGTCGCTGTCACATTAACTGGAATGTCTATATGGAACTTTGGCGATGGGGAAAAATGATGTGTACTTATTTTTATTAATATCTCCAAGTAAATGTTGATTTTAACATAATGTTGTGGTGGCATTAACTTTCCCATGATTTCTTGTTGTGTAATGTGTAGTGGAGCATGTTTGGAATTTATTTTGTGGGTTGTGCCTTGTTGAACATTTATTATTTTATATATCCATTCTACCAATTCTCAAATTTTATTATTCTCCTAGCATTTATCATTTTATCAACAATTAGCATCGTGTATATTTTTAAAATTTTTATAATATTCATTCATAAATTTAAACTTTATATCAAATTAATTTAATAGTACTCGCTAGCTTTAGATCCTTCATTATAGCTTCTATATCATTTTATTATACAATTTACTAATTTAATTTTTCATTCAACGTTTATATCTTTAAAACTATCCATATGTGAATTAATTATAGGGATGTGATTCATTAGGTAAAAAAAGTTCTTTAATAATATTGTAAACTACAAAAGAATATAGAATATGGATGATGAAGCTATATATCAGTTAAAGACTCTTTCCAAATAAGCATTCCAGCCAGCCTTTCTATATCTTTCACCTTCAACAACAGGGTCTCTACCCTTACCGAACAAACCTCTTCCCACAATAATGATATCTGTACCAGTCTTGAACACTTCATCAACGGTTCTGTACTGTTGACCCAAAGCATCACCTTTATCATCCAATCCGACACCAGGAGTCATAATCAACCAATCGAAACCTTCATCGTGGCCACCCATATCATGTTGAGCAATGAAACCGATGACAAAATCTTTATCACTTTTAGCAATCTCCACCGTCTGCTTAGTGTACTCACCATAAGCCAATGAACCTTTGGATGATAATTCAGCCAACATTAATAAACCTCTTGGTTCTTTGGTGGTCTCTTCGGCAGCTTGTTTCAAACCAGAGACGATACCCGAACCAGTGACACCATGAGCATTGGTGATATCTGCCCATTGTGCAATCTTGTAAACTCCACTCTTGTATTGCAATTTCACCGTGTTTCCTATATCGGCGAATTTTCTATCTTCAAAGATCATAAAGTTGTGTTTCTTAGCGAGTGCAAGAATTGGTAGAATTGTTCCTTCATAACTGAAGTCCTCAATGATGTCAATGTGAGTTTTCACTAAACAGATGTAAGGACCAAGTTTTTCCAATAGATCAAGGATCTGTTTTGTTGTTGGGAGGTCGACTGATGCACATAGATTGGTCTTTTTGGTTTCCATCAAATTTAGCAATCTGGATGCCACTGGAGATGGATGAGCTGATGCTCTTTGTGAATATGACTGGAATTTGACACCGGTTGACATGGCTTGATTCTCTTTTGTAGCTTGTTGTTAGTAGAAAGTTGTTTGTTTGTTTATTTATTTGTTTGTCTCTAACTAACACCACTCATGAATGTGATCCAGTAGTCAGTTATCCAAAGTTTACAACCCCCACAAATGATAAAAAATTACGCTAAATAAATTTCGGAAGACGAGCTGCCAATTTAAAGCGCGTGTCGATAAGCCTACAGGCGAAAAATTTGAAAAATCGGATTCGAGCTGAGTTATCAGACCGGCCGCTATTGGAGAGATTGTGAAAGAGAGGGAGACAATTGGTGTTGAACATGGCCTTCTGAAGATTCACTTCCTTCTAACCACAACCAAACAACCCACAACCAAATCTATTAACACCTAATACAATCAAAAATGGATCAACTTAACTACAAAGAACAACAAGAGTTCCAAAAAATTGTGGAACAAAAGCAAATGAATGATTTCATGAGAGTATGTTCAACCCCAATCGTTCAAGTGGAAAGTACAACGGCAACATCCAGTTTTCTATAACCCATGCCGAACAAATACATCTACTTGAATCGCCCTTTAAAGTGAAGAAATATCCAGTTCTGAACATGTATACTAACAAAGATAACGATATTTTTTTTTTCTTGATTTGGTTCAGTTGTACACTAATTTGGTTGACAGATGTTTCAACGACTGTGTGAATGATTTCACCTCTGACAAGTTGACTTCCAGAGAAGAAACCTGTTTGAGCAGATGTGCTGAGAAATTCTTGAAGCATTCCGAAAGAGTTGGTTCTCAATTCCAAGAACAAAACCAAAAGTTGATGGACCAAATGAGAGGTTCTAAATAATGAACGAGTTTCGGTGATGGTTTTGCTTTTTAAGTCCCACGCGTTGTAAATTATAGAATTGCCTATGGTTGAAGAAGAATCACTCAAGCACAATGGAAAGTGGTTGTATATACATAAGTTCACCTTTTTTCTTTTCATTTTTTATTATCTCTGTTTGGCTTTTTTTTCGATTCATTTTGGTTTTTTCAACTCTTCTTGTATTTAGTTCTAGAGTGACGCACTCTATTTCAAATGAAAAAAATAATATCGAAATAAAAATACAAACTTCAAATTAGTATATAATACATTACATTTCTTCTCAAATCCAGGAGTCAAAAAATCGCAGTTAGATATATAGATAGAAAATAAAACAAACCCAAGTAAACATACACACATTTCAACCCACTCAAGACTCGTTAACAGTCTTACGGAACATCTCAATCAAATTCTTTGCCTCTTCCATCATCTCAATTGTCCATTTATAAGTTTCAGCTTGGTAGATATCATTGTACATGACAGCATTACTAAACATCAACTGTAGCTCAAACTCCAACTCTTCAAAAGTTTCAATCTTTCCGGACTTGATATCCCTAGTTAAAGTCTTCAAATCAACAGGACGTTTAATAACGTTGTAGTATCCTGGTTCATCAACTTTACTAACCGGATGTAAAAACATAGATGAAAATTTGTTTTGAGCTATCTCAGCTAGCAACTGTGTAGATATCATTTGGAATCTTTTGTTTTTATGAATTGGCGATTCTGGTGACTTAGTAAGATGATCGTTGCTTTGACCTTGTTCCATTTCGTCATGACCACGTTTTCTTTGGATTGATAGCTCGACCTCTGATGGTGGTGTTGCTGGCTCTGGAGTAGGTGCCGAAATTTCATCCTCTTCTTCCTCTATGAAGGTCTGTCTCATAGAGTTAAGAACTTCGTCATCATCATCTTCAGCATTGGGCTTCTTGTGATCCTTTTCGTTAGTCTCAGTCTTGTCTTTATCAACTGGAGAAGCCTCCTTCTTGGTTTTGACTTCAGACACATCAGCATTCACATGGCTAGCTTGTGGAACTGGCTTGACTGTTATGAATGGTTCTTCTGATTTTGCAACACTTGTTTTCACAGCATCAGTGGACGTTTGACCTGATTTTGTTTCAGTTTTAGCAGATTCCTCAACACTTGCTTTAACATCAAGAACTTTAGACTCAACCACTTTAGGTTTCACTGCTTCAGCAGTAGACACAACAGCTTCGTGTTTTAAAATACTAGTATTAGACTTTTCCACAACTACCTTTGGTTGCTCGTCTTTATCAGAATCAGTAGATTTAGCCGATGTCACTGGCACATTCACACTCTCAACAGTAGATGTTGCAGGTGCATTCTCCACTTCATCAGGAACAACCATCAGTGGAGCATCTTCAAAGACATCATTTTCATCATCTCTAGAATCATCATCCACCTCCATTTCAGCATCCTCCTTTGAATTTTCAACACTAGACTCAATCTTCTTAGAATTATCCACAGCTGCCTGTACATCCTTCATTTGAACATCAGTGTCAACTTTCACAGGTTTCGAAACAGTTGGCTGTTTTTGCACTTCTTCCATCGACTTGGCTTTATCAACATTCTTTTCATCAGTTGATATACTAGCAATATTCTTCTCTTTCGTGGACTTGACTTGAATTATCTCAGCATCAAGATCTCCACTCTTCTTAGTTTCCGAAATAGCTGTCTCCTTCTTTTCTTCTACTTTCTTAGACAAAACTTGAGGAGCATCAGTCATTTCAACATCTCCATCATCTTCAAGGACAATAACCTCATGCTCTTCAATTTGCTTCAGAGGAACCTCACTTGATTTCTTTGCAACTTGAACTGGTTGTGCCGGCACTTCAGCTTTCTTTGGAACATCGGCTTTAGAAACATGTTGCAATTCATTCTTTTCATCAGCAGTGACAACCAACGTCTTATGAGCGTCAGCTTTTTGTTCATCAGTGACAATCGATGCTTGAGGTTTATCTGCACCAAATGGAGCCTCTTCAATCTCTTGTGATGTAGCCTTTTTACTGACAGCATATTTAGTGGAAGATGGCGAATCATTATCCACATCTTCCAGAACAAGATCAATGGCTTTCTGCACAGTCGATGGTCTCTTCAACACCTTTTCAGGAGGTTCCTCTGATCCTGACTTAGAAAGTGATCCTTCAGATACCACAGGTGAGACCACTTTCGGAGTATTATTACTCTCTTTCAAGGATTCTTGTTTATCGCTAACAACACTGACTGGTTTTTTGATTTCAGGGGATGATGCCTTTTCTGTTTTCAGGGCAACCGACTTTTGAGGTTGTGGTTGCTGTTGTTGTGGTGGTGTTGGAATCGTTACTGGTTTGGATTGAGAAGAAGTAGCACCATTTGAAGGTGAGACTGTCTTGGAATTAGAAGGAACGGAAACTGGGGCAGAAGGTATCGATGGAGTAGGCAATGAATTGGTTTGTTTTTCTTGAGGTTTCACTGTCGAAACCGGCTTCGAACCAACCGCAGTAGGAACAGTAGTGATATTCACAGAAGTTTCTTGTTCAATAGCCTGTTTGACAGGCTTTGCTGGGACAGAAGAAGGGGTTGTGTTTGCATTTGGCAATTGAGAAATCTGTTTCGACGATACCTCGGGTGACTGTGACTTTTTTGGTACGCTTGCCTGTTGTACTGGCTTATTTGGGGTTGGCTTCATCTGCTGTGAGTTGGTATTCGATTGAGGAGCAACTTGTGGAACCCTAGAAGCCAAAACTTGTTTGCTTTGCTGGACCTGTTGATAACCTGGAGCCAATTTGGGATTAGTTGTAGGAATTGGTATAGGAGTTGGCTTTGGCTTTGGCTTACTGTTATTTGACGTTGTTGCTGCAGGTGAGGTGGATCTATTTGAAGTATTTGTATTTGAACGTAAAGCTGTTGTAGGAAAACGAGACGCCACTTTGACTGGCATTTGCTGTTTCGATGCTGTTGAAGAAGCTCTCATTTGGTTTTGAGTGGCAGCTTGCTGTTGAGCTTGAGCTCGTTTCTGTAGTTGCTGTTGTAACTGTTTTTGTCTCAATTGCTTGATTCTTTGTTCTTTGTTTAGTTTATCAACAAATTCCTGATATAACACTTTGTCCTCAACCTTCCCATTCTCTACCAGTTCAATCTCGTTCTTCTTAGCTTTATAGTTGGTCTCCAAAGCAGTAATCTCTTCCAAAGTAGTATTCTTGTATTTGTTCAAAATCTTGATCAATCTATCCTTAACTAGATTGGCATTAATTAAATTAGAGAGTTTGAAGACAGTGGTTTTTGGAACTTGTTGTATGGGAGTCTCATGGACCCCATTGGGTCCTTCGATGGATAAAGTTTCCGTGATGACCTGAACAATCTGGATAGCATTTAAGATATTTTTGATGGCACCTCCATTCTGTCTTTTGAGATTGAGGGCATTCAAAGAGCCATTTATGTCCAAAAGATCAAAATCTGGGTTGATTAGAGGGTTATTGTTGATCATTTTTTGAAGTTGCAGGATGTTAAAAGAGATGTCTCTGTGGGGAGGCTGGGATTGCTGGGCAGCCAGGTAAAGAGAATGGATGTGCTGTAAAGTGACAATTTTCTGCAGGATGGTGACCTGGCTGTACATTTGCATGAGCTCCTCTTGAGTTGGCATGATGAAGATGACGAGTGTTGTTGAAGTTGAAGTTGTTAAGTTGTTGGTGATGGGCACTTCAGCAGAAGAAAAAGGTGTTTGTTTGTATTTGTAACTCAAGTTCAAACTTCAAGTGTCCAGTGTTCAACTCAAATATTGTTGTCATTTTTTGATATTCCGATTTCGATTTTTAAATTTTTAAATTTTTAATTTCCAATTTCTCTCTCGCAAAACTTGAACCAACTTACGAACTTAGGAACTTACAAACTTAGGAACTCCGCACTTCGCAAAAATGAGAAGAAATCATTTTCAACGCGTCAACGCCAGAAGTTAAAACCATTTTGTTCTTTGTGTATCCAAAGAAGCACATAAAACAACATAAAACATCATAAATACACATCATAAATACACAACAACCAACAAGATGACAAGAGATAGAGAGGAGAATATCACTGAAATGTCTTCACAGGCAATACAACAGGAAATGCAGCTCCCAAATTACTACCCTTTGAACCATAATAGTCGTTCTGCTTTGAGGCAAATTAACGTGTCTGGAAAATCTGTTGAAATCGGTGGTATCTTAAATGATGCAGCAAGTCCACTGGAACAATCCGTCTATGATTATATCAATGGAAAGATCACGTATGAGCATTTCAAGTTGCTGAATGGAAAAATCACATTACAAGAATTCGAGGATTTCAAGAAACAACTGTACAACAATGATCCAGTTATTGAACGTTGCCGACAACTATCCAAAACGGTTCACGATGCAAAATTGAAACAACACTATTTCTCTCGTGCCTATGCTAAGTTCTTAGGTGAGATCGAAGGAAGACGTGAAAATGGGTTGAATCTCGATAACTGGGAAGAATACACCGGTCGTGACGCCAGTGAATTACCACAACAGCCTTCTGATTTGTTGAAAGATGAAATTGACCGTGCCATGGAAACTATGAAAGATGATGCCAAAAAGAGCACTGATGATTTTGAATCGAAAGTTTTTGTCTGCATTCACCCAACTGAACCTTTGCCTTTCAAACTAGATGGTGAGGAAGATGATGATTTGGAAATTGAAGGTGGTAAGATCAATTTGAATTGTCCTATATCTGGCCAACCAATGGTGGATCCTCTCATCAATGTGAAATGTAAGCATGTCTATGACAAGTCCCATGTTAAAGATTATTTAAGAGGTCTTCGTGAGTGCCCTACCTGTGGTATTTCGATGCAATATTCAGATTTAAGACCTGATCCATTGACCAAGAAGAGAATCATTTTCAATAATCGTGATTTGGAGCTGGAAGAGATAAGAAAGAAGACCATTGATAATAATGAGGTTGATAAATTGTAGTTTCTTTCCATTTTATGTATATTGGCTTTTTTTACTTTGTTTTCTGAATTTGTATTTTTATGTGAGCTTTCCCATACTTAATTTTTTCTACTCGAATGAATAAAAAATTTTGAATTTACTATAAACTATACAGTTATTATAAAGTTTATTTCGGGGAGGGAGGTTTATGAAACTTTATATAACAAATTGAATGTTCCTAAAGTACAAAGTTGATAAAAACAAAAACAAAAACAAAAATAAAAATAAAAACAAAAACGGCTTCAGTTATCGAAACTCTCGTTACCAAACACTGCATACCAATGTTGATTCACCCAATATCCCGTATGTGGACCAGCAGTAATGGCATTTTTGGCAACCAGCCAATCTAACAACAACTTAACTTCAAAGTTTTCAAGGAAAGGAGTTAATCTATCGAGTAAACTTCTAAGAGTAACACCAGGATAAAAAACAATCAAACGCAAGATTGTAGCCACTGATCTGAAAAACAACTTTCTGTTGAAATCACCCGTTAAATCAACCCAGATTCTTGAACATGGGATTCCGGTAGGCGGAGGCACAGAAACAATTTTTGAACTTTCATCAGGCGATCTATATTTGGAAATAATAAAATCACATTCTAAAAGTGTTCTCTCTTGTGATTTCGTACTGTATGTCTCAAGCTTAGGTGGTTTTTGATCAATTCTGGTTACTTCAAGCTGGTTGTAAGCGAAACAGTTGAAAATTGGAATGAATGCACCGTCAGGGGATAACGTTGATAAGATGATACCTTTGTTGACACTTTTGGCTTCTTCAAGAATCTCCATGAATCTTGAAGCATTTCTAAATAATGACTCTTTGAACTTAACGTCAATAACAGCCATTAATTTTTCAGTTAACATAAACTTAATCTTTGATTTATCACCTAAATAGGCGATTGCCTTCATATCTTCTAATTGAGATAAGGCCTCTGTGTAGATCTCGCTGGCCATTGAGCCAAACAGTCTCTTTGCTTGTTCCGAATCAAACTTGTCAACACCAGTAGCAAAAAGAGCCTTCAACTTGGTCTTTGCAATTTCAACTTCCGTAGGCTCATTAACCCTTTGTAAAACATATTCTTCTTCATTGAACGAAGAAGGATACATAAATTGAGTGGCCTCCAACTGACCTTTTCTCTCGAGTCGGGAGACCCAATCTTTGAAATTATCTTGACTGGCTAAAGGAGTAAAAGGTTGGAAGATCTTGTCCTTCAGATTTTCATCGTAATTCTTCAATAACTCAAAATCTTTGCTACTGAACTTGCTTATGTCCGCAGATTTCCAAACTTCCACCATTTTTTTCAAATCCGCAGTTATCAAATCCTGCACACTAACCTGACCCTTTTCAATAGCATCAACCAATATCTTTTCCCACAATCTTTTAGTTCTTTCAAGAGCCCTATAACCAATAGTTTTCTTGTATCTTGGCCATACACGTCTCATGAGATCTGCATCATATTTATCAGAAAAGTAGTCTTGTAGCTTGGGCCAATCAATGGAACCTTTCTTATTTAAAGATTGTAAGATAATAATGCATCTGACCAAAACCATGACGTCCTTATTCTCCAAACCAGTGTTTGTACGTTGTCTTCTTGCTCCTGTCACTGGCGCATAACGTCTCGGTTGTCTTATCTTTCTTTTCCGCTCTGTCATGACTTTTTGAACAACGTCATCTGGATCAAATTCAGAAGCCTTACGTTTTCTTCTTCTCTTTTGAGGTTGCGTTTCATTATTTTCTAGATTTTCGGTAGAATTGGAAGCAACTTCAACCTGGGTGGGTTCATAGACATCCTTTTGTTGTGATGAATGCCTAACACGTTTCTTTAGCTTACGACCACGTTTCTTTCCTTCCATTTGTTCTAACATCTCAGGATCAATCAAGCTTTTAGCCTTTCCAACAAGCTTACTCTTCTTGCCCTTGTTCAAACGTTCTTGAGCCCTTGAAGCAGCTGCAATGACTTTCTTAGCCTTAAAAGCAGGATCGCTTCTTCTATCCTCTGGAATGGTGGGAAGCTTGAAAAAGTGGACTTTCTCCATATCAACCGTATTCTCAATATGTTTTTTTGATGATGGATATTCACGGTTATCAGTACTATAATGCTCATCAATACGGGCAAAATCTTCATCGGTTGGTGGGTTGATAACAGATTTGATCAACATCAGATCAGGATTATTATGTGGTGGTGGTGAACTGTACGTACCAAGAGTAACTAAACCCTTTTCAGCAACTTTCCTAGCATCACTTTTAATCGTTTTTCTGTCAACTGTGTAGTTCACCTTTATTCTCTCAGATAATATGCTTTGCAAGGCCACGTTAACCACCACACAACGCTCTTCATTCACTAGTTCCACAAGTGCTTCACGTCTTTTTGTTGGACCGTAATCAAGATCAACTTGTGTGATAGTAATATTTTCCAATGACATGTCTCCAAGAGCTGAATTGTTACCTTCATCAGAATTCTTATCCTTTTCTGAAGAATTTATATCACGAACAATTTGACCGATCTGTATAGGCTCCTCTTGACCCAGAACTTGTTCCGATGCAGCAGTTAGGTGTTGCAGCTCTTCAAAATTTGGTGCGCTCAACTCCAGGGATGTCTCTCTTGAAGGTTCATCGAAAGCACTATTAGCAACCAACTTCGGACGTTCTTTAATACTGATAATTTTGTTTTTCTGAGCAAGGACTTCATATGTACCGTCGATGGAAATATATTTGCTTATTTCTGCTGAACGTGGAACCATGGAACTCAATGTCACATTATGTCTCAATTTGAAGAACCAGAGAATTGATCTATTGCCACTGAATTCAATAGAGTATAAACGACGAGTAAATGCACCTCTTGAGAACACATCAGAAGAATATTGAATAATGCTGTTTTTGGAGTCACCTTCAGTGGGAACAGGCAATTTATTCTCGGTATACTCTTTTCCAGAAATTTCAGCATATGATTTCATTGTAACCAATTTGGAAAACCTGAATTTACCAACCATTGCTGGAAGTTTCATAATGTTAGAACTCGAACCATCATACTTTGTGGTAGCCATCATTTCCATAACATTGGCAACTGCTTTCGAGTCCTTGGTTCCAGTAACCGCTTTCTCCATGTCTGTCCTACTAACTGATGGAAAAGACTTCACATAATCACGAACCTGAACATGCAACGGGAAATAAGTATTGTAGGTGATACCTTCTGCAGTATTATCATTGGTAATCAATGTGGCAAATTCTTGGTCCATACTGGCATTGTCATCGTCATCATCATCTGCATTTTTCAACATAGCACTCAAAGTATGACCTTTGGGAAGATCTTTTAATAACTTGACTCCCAAGTATCGTCTTGAAGTTTCAGAGTTGACGATGAGAACGTACTCAATAATTCCATTTCTGATCAACTTTCCTGTAAGACGAGCAAAACGTCTATTTTCACTTCTTGTGGCTGCAATTCCAAGCTCTTTTTTCAAGTCATCATATGATCTAATTGAACCAGGGGCCTTTTGCAACAACGTAACAATATTACCAGCCGTTCCAACATCTTGGAACACGGGAAATCCCTTGAAATCTGAAAGGTACTTAGTATGGACACTAATAAAGGTTCTGACTTTCTTGATGTAAACGAATTTCTTAATCAAACCAGCACTTTCTAAAGTTTGCAAACGAGCTGTCAAACTTCTCATATCTTGTCCAGTTGTTTTAATCAATTCAGGGGAAGTGATACCTTTCTCTCTTGATTTTGCAATCGCCTTCAACAACTCATATGGTAAGGCCCCTAACTTATTATCATCCAAGTTGCATCCTGTCAAAAAAATGGATTGTTTGTTGGGATCTGCTTTCAATCTAAGCTTGTCTTCCCCGTGTTGTGCGATCAATTCTGAGTAGTCCACGAAAACAACTTTGTTGAAGGTGTCAAAAATAGTAACCTTTTTGCCTTTTCTAGCTGTCTTCACACTATTGATTCTGCAAATTAAGAAATCTGGGTTCTCATATAGCCATCTCCAAGTCAATTTCTTAGTGAATTCATCAATTGTTTCCTGGTGAGTTTCTTGCCGGATAAAAGACCATAGTTGGGAGAATGTGAGCCCATCATCACTGGTCACACACAAATGCTCGATGACAGACTTAACAATCTCATCTGGTGCCAACAAAACCATCTTGTGACTGAACTGTGGAACGATATTGGATGATGTGATGCTCTTTGGTGATTGGAAGCTAAGGTAGTGCCAAATTCACCGAAGGAAATGTTGAAATGACACAGTTGCAGACTCGAACGCGTGTTATTTCTTCAACTTTTTTTCTTGCAAATTGCAAATTGCGACATTTTTTTTAAAGATTTACTGAGGGTTGTATTACGTAAGTTGACTTGGAAGTTGGGGACCGAAACCGAAACCTCCTTCAAAGAGTACATTCATCGGATTTAGAACTAGAGTGTACATGCGTTTAATATTACCATATATCAAGTTATAAATTGTCCATCTTATTAGGCAAAATGAATTTCACCTGAGTTTTTGAATCTATGCTGGACAATCATACAGAGTGATCCGCTCGAGTGAATGGTTAATCAACCATTCATATGCATCATTTGCAATATCACAACTGTCCCGTTCACTTTGTCTTTCAGAGATGTCTTCACGTCGTAAAAGACTTCCAATAATTGAAGATGTTCTATTACGGTTCCTTTGTTGATAACATCGATTCACTAGAAACTCATAAGCAATTCCAAAAGAGCTCATAAGAGGCATTAAATTGTAACTGCTTGCTCCTAGATTGTTAGTGAAATCGTTGGGGTCTTGTATAGTCAATCTATTGAGTTCCATACCATTAGTGAAAGTCAGACTTGCCTTATCAATAAAAGAAGGGATTCCTACGGGTCCATCAAACACAAGGGCAGTCTCCAAATATGGGAATCCTGGGCCATAGAATTTGAAAAACTCCAGTAACAGTTTTCCTAAACATTCTGCAGGTTTCTTGTCTTTAACAATTGATTCTCCATGCATCTTTAAAAATGCATAGACCAGACAAGCTGTGGAATATCCACCGAGACCACCATAGCGAACATTATGTAAATTTCGACTGTAAAGAAACATTTTCAATACCAGCAGCAACTCTCTGAATACTGGTGTTGAATCCACCCAAGAAACAATCAGTCGAGCCGACCGTAATCCATCCGTTCTTTCAAATGAGATATCAATGGAAATACCAGACTCTTTATCACCAAGTTTAATTATCGGAACACGCGTTTCAATAACAGCAACAACATCATAATATAAACCGCAACTCTGCAAATGGTTAGCCAACTCAGTAATCTTCTCAGAATTTTTATATCTATGATTGGTGGTAGCTGAAAGAATGCAAACGTCCATATCTGACTCTGGAAGAAATAGGGCTGTTGCAAACGAACCAAAACAACGGGCTTCGGCATCAGGCCAAAGCATCTTGAGTTGTTCATTCAATTGCCTGTATATTCGGTTTCTTGTTGCCAATTCTATAGATGTTGGTGCAATGGCATTCACATATTCTTTTATCTCTTCTGTCAGTCCATTAAATACTTTAGAATTGGGGCCATGGTGCAGAGATTGGTACTTATCTTCCACTGTCTTGGCTTTCAGTATTCCACTCCGGCTATGTGTTGTTTTTTTTGTTTTGTTTCCCATTTGAAATAACTGAAGCCTCAAAGTTAAGTTTCTGTTCAATTGATGTCCAATTAGGGTGCTGTGAGGTTCATGTGATAGATTCAAATGTGTTATGACCATATTTCTTGTTTATTGAGAATGCTCAAAAGGGGGCCCTAAAATCAAAATGTTGTGTCAGTTTGCTTCAAGGCTTCTCAGTTCAGACTTTAGGCTTACCATCAGGTCCGCGAAATCAAAATTTCGATCATTTAGTTACAACTTACAGACTACATTTTATTCCGATTTTCAGGCGATAGCTACCATTATTTTCTATTACTTGATGTACAAGTGCATGCCGTAGTATACATATATGTTATAAAGACAGGAATATAGACTAAAACGTATTACCTGATTTCTGTTGCCAATACTCTCTCTTCTTATTTTTATCCAGTGATGACGAGCTGGTTGATTTTTTCAAATTTGCAGCAGGATCATACTCACTGTCATCTGAATCAACATAATCTGCTTCATCTTCAACATTCTGTTTTGCGGTTTTAGTTGACTTCAAGAATGTTATTTCTGGATCCTCACTCTTTTCGGTATTTTCAAGCCCCAACAACTCATCGATATCCCCTGACTTCTTTGATTTTTTGTCCTTCTTGGACTTCTTTGATTTCTTTGACTTTTTGGAAGACTGTGATTTTTCAAAAGTCTTGGCTATCTGAAGTTCATCTTCTGTATCTGAATCAGAAATCACAGTGTATTCATAGTCATCAGGATCAAGACCAGCCTTTTCACTTGGCAACAAAGGCAGCCCGGGAGGGGACTTTGCTCTTCCACTGGCAACTTCGTAGGCCTCATTTGCCACTTCTCCTCTTGCATCTTCAAAAGTTCTCTTCTTACCTTTGAATTTGATGATATCACCCAAAATGGATTGTCCCAGCCGCTGCTTATAAGTAGCAGTGCTCATATCATAACATTTGTTCACTAGCAATTGGAAAGCACCACCAAATGATCTTTTGACATCTCTCAAATTGAAAGTACCTCTTGAGATGTTGTTACTGGAATCATGTGGGTCTTGGATAGCCAAAAGGAATGGATTACGGCCCATCAGATCTGGATTTCCACGCTTGGAGACATACATTGGATCACCATTCTCTTTGAAAGCAATAGCAACTTCATCATATCCAAAGTTGTAACCATAGAGTTCAAAGAACTCTATAAGCAAAACACCCAAATTGTCCATAGGGTTGATGGTATTGGTGACTACTCTAGGATGTAACTTCAAGAAGGCATACACTAGACATATCGTAGCAAAACCACCAAGACCACCAGTATGAACGACATTCAATTTTCTCACATCCAAAAACTGCTTGATGATCAAAACTAGTTCTCTCAATGCTGGCGTTGTCTTAATCCATTGGATAATAAGCTCGGCAGCAGTGATACCGTTGGTTCTCTCAAATGAAATATCAATGTGAATTTGGGTTTCTGGATCCACAAATTTGATAATCGGCACTTTTGCCTTCGCTATCGTTTCAATGTTTTTGGCCAATTTATTCTGTCTCAAGTAAGAGGACAATTGAAACAAAGAGCTCTTGTTATCATACTTTCCGTTTCTCTTCTTTGAAATAACAACCATATCTATATCCGAACCGGGCAGATACAAGTCTGTGGCATAAGAACCAAAACAATGTAACTCTGCATCGGGCCAAAGTTGCGTAATATGATACCGTAGTCTTTCAACACAGTTGTTTCTAGCTTTGATTTCATCGGCTGCTGGTGAAATATACTGAACAAAATCTTTGATTTCAATCGTGAGCCAATCAGAAATTTCAATTTGTTTGGAATGATCATTGTTACGGATCCAAGGGTATTGTGAATTTTTGGCACCAACTTTGTGTTTTGTTGACTTGGTGTGATATGTTCCTTCATCATTACTCAAATACTCGTTATCATCTGCATCATCATAATCGTCATCAAACTTATTCTTCTCTTCCTCTTCATCTGATGAAAGATCAAACCCTATGAAGTCAACATTATCGGACATATCATTGTGTTCTTTTGGCTCATTCCCTTTTCCACTTGAGTTGTTATTGTCATCATCAGAGCTGTCGGAATCGCTATCACTTTGATCGGAATCAATCAAAATAATATCATCATCGTCACTGGACCCATCTTTTGCTTCACTAGAAGAATGTTCTTCACTATCTTCATCACCGTCATCATCATCGGAAGCATCAGAAACGTTGATAATTTCATCGTCGTCATCGCTAGCCATTTCCAAAACACCATAGGAATTCGTATGCGGTATCACTTCATTCTTTTCTTTATCTTCTTTCTTTTGCTTTTCAAGAGATTTTTGTGATCTTGATCTTGCTTTCTTCCCTTTCAATTTCGGTTTTAAATTGTTTTTGTCTTGCTTGTTTTTCTTAGATTTCTTTGGTTTCGATGGTTTAACCACTTTGGAAGGTTTTGTTTTGTTTGGAGTCACAGCTGTTGCTCCGGAACCAGATGTCTTATTTGAATTTTTTCCTTTCGCCATGATGCAAACCTGATATATGGTTGGTATTCAAACTCGACGTAGCTCAAGATAGTATTTATCAAAACCACTTACACTTGAACTAAACGTCTTTAACGAAACAGCATCGACGGACCAAAACTTTTTCACGGCAGTGTTGGGAACTTGGGATTTTTGACATCTGTGCACCACCATTTCGCCCAGCTGCCATATGATGAGAGACTGAGAACTCGTTTTGCCACTGATCAGTTCAAGAGTTACCAGATGGCACCCTGTAAATGACTTTCACCAGTGATATATCCAACATTACAACTTCTCACAAATACAATGGCTGATAGATACTCCTTCTCGTTGACCACTTTCTCCCCAAGGTATGTTCACAGGAATTAATTGTTTCAATTTGAATGATTACGTGTCTTGCTTTTTACTAACACCTACTCATCTTTACTATCTTGTTTTTCATTATTCTACAGTGGTAAGTTAAAGCAAATTGAACATGCATTGGCAGCCGTCAAACAAGGTGTCACTTCATTAGGTATTAAAGCCACCAATGGTATCGTTTTAGCCACTGAAAAGAAATCTTCTTCTGTATTAGTCAATTCTGAATTTATTGAAAAAACGGTGAAAATAACACCAGATATTGGAATGACATATGCTGGTATGGGACCTGATTTCAGAGTCTTGACTGATAAATCCAGAAAAGTTGCACACACACGTTATAAGAGAATTTACAATGAAGACCCACCAACAAAGATTTTAGTGACTGATATTGCCAGAATCATGCAAGAGGCAACCCAAAGTGCTGGTGTTAGACCATATGGTGTTTCTTTGTTAATAGGTGGACATGATGATAACAATGGATTTATGTTGTACCAAGTTGATCCATCTGGATCGTATTTCCCATGGAAGGCCACCGCTATAGGAAAAGGTTCTAATGCTGCAAAGACATTTTTGGAAAAGAGATGGAATGAAGAATTGGAGTTGGAAGATGCCATACATATTGCTCTTTTAACATTGAAAGAATCCATTGAAGGTGAAATGAATGGTGATACCGTTGAAATTTGTATCATTGGCTCTCAAAATGATAACCTGTTAGGTTTTGAAGGTGCTGAAGGCGTGAGCGGACCAAGATTCAAGAAGTTGTCACCACAAGAAATCAATGATAGACTTGATGCTTTATAAACATAGTTTGATATATATATCTGCCTTCGAATAATGTAAGAGTTCCATGTTTTTGTTTGTAAGTCGGGTTGAATTTTGAATTTGTCACCTCCTGTGAGAGTAAAACAATGAAGTCATCATGTACTGAAATGTAATTGTGATGAATCATTCGAGAGATAAGGAGTTAGGTAGTCCAGCCCTAGCAGATAACGTAGATTAAGCACATGTGGGTTGATTGCAATTGCACCTAGTCACAATTGTTGGGAGTGAAGAAATATGCTAATTACGGTGATCGGATTCGGATTCATCAGAAACGTGTTAGGCTGTTAGCGAGATCATCTAAAAAAACCCAATCACATGTGGGTGTGAATTGTTTCCAATGCCCGCTGTGGCGGTTTTTCGGTTGGGTACAGTCACAACCACCGTTTCTGACAATTCACCAACTCCTCATTTAAGAACAACGTACATTCCAACTCAGAGACTCTTTTCTTCAAGATAGTTCGTTTCATCCCCAACAAGTTACTCAGGTCAGCCATCAGAGGTACCAGCAAAATGTCCCAACAACTTCCACACGAATTCAACGAACCAGTCACTTTAGCCATCATTGGTGGGACAGGTTTGTACAAATTGGACTCATTGACTCCAGTTGCCCACTTAACTGTTTCTACTCCATGGGGTTTTCCATCATCTCCAATCACCATCTCTAGAACTGATGATGGTTTCCCAATTGCGTTTTTGGCAAGACACGGTCAACATCACCAGTATCTTCCATCTGACGTGCCTTCTCAAGCCAACATTGCCGCTTTGAAGAAGTTGGGTGTCAAGGCTATCGTTGCTTTCAGTGCCGTTGGTTCATTACAACAACATATCAAGCCTCGTGATTTTGTCATTCCAAATCAAGTCATTGACAGAACCAAGGGTATTAGAAAATCAACTTTCTTCGAAAAAGGTTTCGTCGCCCACGTTGGTTTTGGTGAACCATTTGACTTGAAGCTGAACAAGTTGATTGCAGACTCCTGTGCCGATGTTTTGGAAGGTGAAAACGTCAAGTTGCACAGCAGACACACTTTGAAAGATGATGTGACTTTGATCTGTATGGAAGGTCCAGCTTTCTCAACTAGAGCTGAGTCCAGACTGTACAGATCTTGGGGTGGTTCAGTGATCAACATGTCTTGTCTACCTGAAGCTAAATTGGCCAAAGAAGCAGAAATTTCATATCAAATGATATGTATGTCCACTGATTATGATGCTTGGAATGAAACTGAGGAACCTGTCACTGTTGAAACCGTTGTTGGTAACTTGAAAGCTAACAGTGCCAATGCCCATCGTGTTGCCGTCAAGTTGATTGAGGTTCTTGAACCAAAGTTGAAGTCTGGTGAAATTGGTGAAGATCTGAAGCATTCCATGAAGTTCTCCGTTAGTACTGCTGACAGCGGTAAGGATAGAGCTCTCTTAGAGAAGATGCATTATTTATTCCCAGGCTACTGGCCATTGGAAAACAGCACTACTAGATAAGCAGTTGTACCATATATCTTGTTACATCAGCAGTATTTTTTTTACTAGTATAGACTTTACACCAATAAAACTTTTTTAAACCAGGTCGATAAAAGAATAAACAAAAAGCTTTTTGAAGAAGAAATGAAAAGGGGGAAAAACAGGAGGGTAAACACTGAAACATGAGGATGATTTTCCAAAAATTCATGATTTTGAACTAGATCAAATACCCACGTTTTAACTGAAAAATCTGAAGTAACCCAAATAAATCGTATTGGATAAAGGCATCATCCAAGTGTTAATACTAGGTCCAATTATCAGAGTACCATTGAAAGCCCAGTTGTGATAGAAAGATTGACTATATGAATTGTAAATCAATCTTTTGTGCATTCCATCAGACATATTATCAATTGCCTTCTTGACTGCTCTTGTGCTTATCTGTGTGGAACAATCTCCATCAAATGGGTAATACTTGTAGTAATAAGGTCCAACAGCACCCATTTCAACTGAACAGCCTCCCAATGAAGTGCTCATTGCCAAATCATAGCCAAGTTGCCAGATGTTTGCACTTCTTGAATGTGCCACTCTGTATTCGTCGATGGCCTGTAAATGTGATGCTGAAGATTTGTCATCTGAGTTCAGTGAAGGCGGAACAATGGAAGCTGGGTATGGTAAATTTGATTCAAATTCTAGCACTGGAATCAATGTGTTGAATCTGACAATACTGAAGAATAGCAAAGCATGACGAAATTTGGCAAATTTGATGTTGAATGAAAACTTGAAAAGGTAGAATAGAAGGAGTGGACTGAAGAATTTGATGAGGTAAAAAATCAAAGGACCTAAAAAATGGAAATGGGAATCTGGGTTCATTTTGTATTGACCGATGATGGCTGGATATATTAGGTGGTAGTAATGGGTATTGAATCTTGATGTAGGTTGTGAATCAACCAATCGATTTGATGCTGTGATTAGAACATATGACAAGCATGATGCTAGATCAAAAACCTTGGTTATACGATGTGATATGGTTGATGCGGTTTCCAGGAGCCAGGAACTGAACAAGGAGTCAGAGACACAAGTGACAACACGCTAGAACGCTAGAAGGAGGTTCAGAGAATAAATTATCTAGAGAGAACAAAAAAAACAGGCCTTTATATCTTAGGCGATGGCCTAAACTCAGTCTCAGTCTCAGAAGAGTGATTTTCATCATTCGCGCGCGCACGACCCGACTTCCTTTTTCGAAAACGGCATCAACAAAAATCAACTCAACTTTGGCAGGAGCAGAGAGAGAGAGAGAGAGAGAGAGAGCAGGACAAGATGAAACTCGTTCAAATTTCATGGTCTAGAAGTCAAAGTTCACTTTCTGAACCAACACAAGTTTATCATAAAAAGCCTTATAAGATCAAAAAAGGAAAATGTCACACAAAACTCCAGGCTCAACAGCCAACAGCTCAATGTTTGCAGCTGAAGACACATTTTTGAATGCGAAAAGAAGACCCCAAATTAGTCCAAACGTGAGCATGAGAGATAGATCAGCAATCCCTGATTTGACAGCCAATCCCCAGACTGACAGAGCTTCTGATGCCAATTCATCAACATATATTCCACAACTTTCAAATATTTCATCATATACTCCAATCAAACCATTGGTGGATTCTCCTTTCAAATCAACTATGAAGTCACCTAAACAGGGATCAACTACACTGAGTTTTACAAACAACACTGAAACGAACGTGTCGCAATCCTTTCTCATGTCGTCCCCCTCTTTGAGCAATCACCAAATATCATCATCATCACTGTTGAAAGACAAAGTCAGACAATCACAATACGATAACAGCAAGCTATATTTATCTTCAAATTCCCATTCAGGACTAGCCAATCCAAGCATATATCAAAGTTCAATTTTCAGATCACGAAGAGCACTCAACACTCCTACATTAGATGGTAATAGGGTGCTTTATCAAAACGTGGGATCGGTCCCTGGTTCACAGTCACATCTTTCTGGTCCAAACGTTTCTTTACCTCCGGTTTCAGGTATTTCATCTGAAGGAACGACAGAAGATGATTTGAACAGCCCGTATGTGGAAATGGCATTGAAGAGAATTGTCAATAGAGATCAAGAAACAAGAACTGTTTTGGTGAATGGCTTCTTGGTGCTAGTTTACAAATTCTTTTTGGCTGTGGTAAGATTATTCATAGCCAGTTTTCAAGTTCACAAGATTAATGTCATTTCCAAAAACTCTGAGTTCTATTATTACGCTTCATATCTCAACTACTTGGTTTATGGTATTTTATTCTTCAATATCATCACTAGTTTGATCAAATTGCTCAAACCAGAAGACAAATGTCTGGACTTACCTCTCACTGACAAACAAAGAAAATTATTAGGATTGCCGCTTTTATCATCCAATGATGATTCAGACAAGGGCATAATACCGCCATTACCAGGTACATCAAGCGCCAAATCTTCCTCCTCTTCATTGGCGCCTTTAAGCGCTTTAGATAAACCAACCGTCATCAAACCAATGGACAACGTCAAACTCTCCGAAACTTCTCTGCAATCCATTTCAGCAGGTCGTGATACTTCGTTTGCTGCAATGGATATTTCAAGATCTTTTGCTAGCATGAACTTAACCAACCATCATTTGACTGGCAAATTTAACAACAACAATAACAACTCTGCAAACTTGAGTTCTTATAATCAATCTAGAGGGCTAGCCAATTCTACTTCTGTTTACAACAGATCAACGGGCTATGGTGGGGGCCCTAATACTTCCTCCTCAGAGTTGATCAAACAAAGATTGCTTCAATCCAGACAATTGGGAAATAATGTTGCTTCTCCTAATAATGCCGGTATCATGTCTGCTGTGAGTGGATCTCCTAATAGAAGCATCCTAGATCAGAAAATCAAGAGACCTTCCAGCAAGTTTTTATATGATTTGAAAAACGGTAATGACAGTGGTTATGTGTCAGACTTATCACTTTACTAGATGGTGTCAACTCCGCTTCATCTTAAGTTGAAATTGCTTTCTTGTGCTTTATATATTATCTTTTGTTGTTTTGTTTGCATATAATTATCATCATCACATTTGTACTTTTATTCCGTTCCTCTTGCTCGTCTTGTAGATAAGATTTACATATATTCCAGCTGGCGCAGTATCACATTTTGATGGGCATAAAACAAATATTAATAATTAACTTAGAGTATGTAAAACTTAAATATCGGATTCGGATCTCTGAATTTCAGATATACCAAAAATGAACTTGGCCCAGTTATGGTCTGGACCATGTATATCTTTCAATCCCTTATTGAAGTTTAGTATGAGTTTGATGGAAAGAAAAAACTGAACAATCAAAAGCAGTCCACCACAAATACCCAACACTGAAGCACTAATATAGACAACCTGTGTATTCATTGTTTCAACGGAATAAGGGACCACATTGGTAATTAGGTGATACGGTGGTTCTATAGTTATATAAAAAGCACTCATAACACCAATAATTCCTATCAAAATAACATAAGCAACCATGAAAGCTATTGTCCAACCTTTCTTTTCTCTGGAAGAACAGAAATCAGCAGATATGAAACCCAACAGACTAAGTACCATACCAGCATAACAAAGACCCTTCACAATGGGAGAAGATGCATAGCAAAGAGCAGACGCTAGAAACATACCAGGAACGAAAAAAGAAAGCAATATCAACAAAGCACGGTGCATTTCAAAAACCATATTTCTTTTGATTAGTGTCAGATTGTTACCAACACGTTCACCAGTGGCTTTCTTGAATCTAGGGAATAACTTAAAGCCGAAATACGACTGGACCAGAAAAAACAAACTAAACAATCCACTAGCGACATAACCCAGCACTTTAACAATAAATTCATTTGAATATGAATCCACCACAGGTGTGTCACCCGTATTTCCATAGTAACTAATGGTTGTGACAACAATGTGTATTCCTTGTACGACAACCATATGCTCCAAACCCGAGTAAACTGACATGACTATCAACATGAAAAGGTAAAGCAACAAGTGAGAATTGTCTTTCACATAAAGCACAATCAGAGCTAACAGTACCTGATACAGCTCGGCAAATATGTATATTCCCATATATGACATGACGGAATTATTGAACCAGTCAATCGCAAAATTCGTGAGCTTCTTAAACTCGTCGTTAACAGCAGCGGATTGAGGGAGTTTGATGAAGAGTCTGACAGCAAGGGCAGTTAACACTGACTCCAATGCGAGGATAAGAAGACTTGAAATAATGGAACTTATGATGAATATTCTCGTCCATGTTCTATCGTCGTACCAAATATTGTCTTTGAATCGTTGTAGTCTTGTTTTAGCTAACACGTTTGGTTCAAGTAACTTATAGTTCTGTAGTTTTTCTTTATCTTCGTCATTCGTTTGCATCTCAGAAAAGATATAGTCTCCTTCTGAATATGTTTCTGAGTTGAGGGAACGATTGTTGGACTCGAATGAAATCATATCTGCATGGTTTTCCGGTCCTTGTTTCAATATGTCATATGGTGTGATGTTCATATTGTATTGTAATGGGATCTGTTTTGATGGTGGGACCTTTGATATGGTAATTTGATAAAGAGTGGAAAGCCTCAGGTTTTAATCATCTGGATTTTCTTTTTATATCATCCTTCATCTCTTTGAATTTGTACCTGTTGCTGGTTTTGTAATTTACCCGTGGCATACATTATATGGTGTTACTCCATGGCGTCCCTTAACAAGCAGGTCAGTAACTGGACTTTACGAGTATAAACCATCCGAGACCGAGACGCGTCCTCACTTTATTTTATATCTTCCTTCTCTGAAGACTGAGAGGGAACGGTTAAATGAGTTGAATTACCCATTCATGCGCCCGGCCCAAATTGAGCTGTAGCTTCGTCCTCTATTTTTGGACACGTAATTAAGGTACCCAATGATGACTTTTTTCAAGCATATAAAGTAAAAATTGAAGACTGTATATAAACTAGCTAAAAGATGGTTAAAATTATCAAGGCAAAGAAATATGGGAAACAAACAAACAAATTCGACAAAAGTAAGAAGCAGGAAAACAAAAAAGTATATTAATATAGCTAAGACGAAGTGTGATAAATAAACAAGACTGAACATTAAAACAAAGTAAATAAAAAGAAAAAAAGATAAATACTAAAATGAGGCCACATTTACCAGCTTTTTTAACAAGCAAGCAAATTGAAAGAAAAAACTATGTAATTGGAAAGGAATGGAAAACAAAAAACAAAACAATAGGGGATTAAATGATATGTGAAATAAGCGAATACCCTTTCTCCGCAGTAAGGGCCTAAGTACTTTCATTAAACTCACCCATTGAAATTTGATTGGGATGGAAACGTGAAGAGATGACTTCAACAATACATTTGAAAACTAGACTGAACAAATAAGGGACTGATCGAAACACACATCCACTTAACCTAATTCAATTTGTTGATTTCGTTGTAGTTCTTGGCATCCATTTCGGCCAACATGTTACAAGCGTTCATCAATTGAATAACATTCATGAATTGCTTGAAAGCCCAGACTGGAGTAGACACGTAAACCAACAATCTTGGGAAAGAGATACCGATGAATGGCAACTTGACGAAATCATAGTAATCCAAATAAACAGCCATATAGAACAGTTCATTCAAAGCACACACCAAAAACAACACTGTTCTGTTCTCATAGTATAATCTCAATAACACATTGGTATCTTTCTTCAAAGTCTTATGAGAATTAGAACCACTTGAAATTTGAGCATACATGTGAATGTAATGAGATGCCAAATCCAAAGAGATCAATAATTGCCAGGCGATAAACCATTGTGGGTAAATGACACCTAAATAGACAATCAATGAACAAGTTGAACATCTATCTGTAACCATATCCAACACAGCTCCGAATTTTGTAGATTGACCATATTTTCTAGCTGCGTATCCATCAAACGCGTCCAGAAGACATGAAGTTGAATACAGACAACACATTGTGAATTTTGGATGATGCTGCATCGTGAATAACGATGCAATCATTAAAACGACACGAAGAAATCCAATTTGATTCGGGATGAACGTGTAGATGGCGGAAGCTTGAATTGGTTTTTGAGGCTTCAAAGTCGACGATGTCGTCGTTTTTGTAGTTGGTTGCTTCTCGGATGTATTTGGAGATGACATTGTGTGAATGATGTATCTAATTGACTGTGTTTGATTGATGTTGGTTGAGTAGAGGATCGAAGAGATAAATGTTGAAAATGTCGGCCGGGTAGAACAGCTTTTTTTTTCTTGGGAAGTTGAGGGCGGAGAAGAGACAAGAATCAAGATATCAATGCTGTGAACTGAGAAAGTTTGTACCTGGAAAAGACAACTGTCAGGGGGGGCAAATTTGAGATGAATTGACGATGAAGTTGAGAGAAAAAAAGCTGTTTTCTGCACAAGGTGAAAAGTCTTGATGGTGTGTTGACAAAATCTGTGTATTGAATCTGTCCTGGATACTGATGGCTGATGGCTGTTAATTGTTAGTCTGTTCAGTTATACGTTGCCTTGTTATAATTGTTATAAGCCTTCAGCCTTCAAGTTCAGACCAGATTGAGAGCAGCTCGGTGAAATTGCCGAAATCTGGCCAAGCTCTCATTGGCTAATGCCTTAGCTAAGAATTTGAGAACTTGCCATGTGCAAGACGATAAATCGACCTTTGAGCCGATCGACGCACAAAACTATTTTTATATTTTTATATAAAATTTTTATTTGACCGAGCACCGAGTGCGTCGATTGGTGTGGTGCGCCGCAAATTAATTTCTAAGCGCGCGTCGATTATGTCATGATCATTGAGCAAAAGACGATCTAATTTCAATTTCAATTTCCGGTCATATCTCACAATTTGAATTTAGAATTTGGTCAGTGGAAATTTGAAAACCAAAACTTAATTATCATCTTGTTTGAAGTTGCACCACCACTCAACAGTCTGTCTGTTTTCTGGATACTGTCTTTTCCTGCTTCTTCTCCTCTATCAATACAAAACAAAAACCTCTGCTCCATGGATTCTCAGAATAACCCACAGCAGGAAGGTCTATTGCAACTCTTAGCCATGCAACAAATGTACCCTCATCAGCAAGATAATAAACAATCTTCTCACCAACAACAACAAAATTATCAGTTTCACCCCAACCAGCAACAACAGAATTATTCAAATTTGCAGTCATCTTTCTCTCCTGATAATACTACAATAACTTCCATCACGTCTCCAACTCCAACTCAGTCACCAACACCAAGGGCTCAAAAGGCCATCCCCAGATTAAAACCATCTCTTCTGCTCACACCAAACTCCATTGCCGAGTCTCCAACAACAACAGCAAATACAACTACAACAACGTCGACAGCACATACAACAATTTCAGGTTCGGATTTCAATTCTATGAGAGGTGGGTTCCAACAGCCACTGATTCCGGAACACCTTCGAAGATCAGATGGTATTGCGTTCACTTTACAGTGCCCAATGTGTAATGTGAATTATAATAATGTTGATAAATTTTTGAGTCATTTAACTCAGGTGGAACAACTTCCACTTTTTGATACGCCTGAAGAAGAAATGTTTATTAAAGAAGATATAGATACATTGGCATTAGAATTCGGTGTTTTACTTCCACTATCAATGCAAGACCAAGAGTGCCAGGTTTTGCTTAACTGGATGATTGAGAAAGGTATTGATCCTCAGCGACAATTGGGTGACAAAAGTTGGGGTTCTCAACAGTACCCAGTCGACTGCAGCAATACAACTGATGATGATGACATGGATCATAATGATAGTGGTGCTAATATCAATAATCAACAAGTTTTTGCAAACAATCAGACCACAGATGAGAGAAGCGGAACGCCCAGTGAGATGGCTCCTGCGCAGAGCAGGTATCCGGCCGGTGATGGTTCTTCCTCATCTTTCAACTTTGGTTCCACGAACAACCCAACTAATGCTATTCCAAACAAACCAAATGACAAGTATAAACATCTAAGATCAAAATTCAAAGGTAAAGATTCATCAGAGTTGGGTAACTTGCTGGATGAGGTGGTTGACATGATACCGCGTGATCAAGCCTATGATTACTCTGGTGGCGGAGGAGGTGGTGGTTCCACATATGGTGTAAATGACATCAATGCTTTATTCCAGTCTTTGAACTCAGGTATCTCCAATAACTCTGATTTCATGCAAGGCCAAGCTCCAATGATGCAACAACAAGAACTGCAACAACAGTTCGGAGCCATCGGTAGTACCTTAAATGATAGTGTTAGTAATGGAGGCGTTGGAAGTACTGCTCCTGTTTCTCAATTCCAACTGCAACAGCAAATGCAACAATTACAAGCTTCTTTCCCTGGATATCAACAACAGCATCAACAACAGGGTCAACATCAGCAACAAGATTTTACAAACGGGTATTACTAATCGATGCTATACCTAGACATCCTACATCCGTATACAAACAAACACCAATAATCTTTTCTCATGGTTGTTCATATGGCTTACTATGATCAGAATATGTTATTTTTGCTTTGAAATACAACACCATCACAATCTAAAAAAAAACATAAAAAATGACTTGTATTTTTGCTTATTTTTCTTTTCTTTCATTGTTCTTTCTCTTAATTTTCATAACAGCTTGGATGACAACTTGGAATATTGGCATATATTTCAGAGAAGTTGTTTTTTATGTTTCATCCACATCCCATAATTGTTTTAATCTCTCTTCCTCTCTTTTACTTACTCATATTTCAGCAGCTTGTATTTTCAGTATTTCCTCTTTTGATTTTTTTTACTCCTTTCTTTTCTCCCTTCGATTTTCTTCATTGTCTTTTGTTACTTATTATTTTTATCACTGTTTTCTGTGTTTATGATTTTTCATCTTTTTTTCTTTATATCTGTATTTTGTTGTACAATTTTCCAATCACTCGTGAGTCGTTTGTCCATTTCGAGCAGTACATATGAGTGTGTTTTAATTGGCTTATCTTTCGTTATCTGTGTTCACAGAACATAGGCAAAAAAAACAAAACCCACAATCGACAAATTTTCGGGTGGATGAATTGCTGATTTGTGGCGGTGATTTCTAAAAATGGTGTCATTTATGTCCGGAAAAAAACAAATTGACTGAGGCGCAGGCCCTCAAAAAATAAATGACCGGTATTGGGCGTAGTTTTTGACACATGATTGACGGTTTATGGCCAATCAAGTTTCCACTCTACGGCAGTGTTTAGCGAATTACGGAGATGGATTTCCAGATTTCGATTTGCTGGATCACGTGCAAAACCCGGACTAAATTATGGATGGTCTGGAACCAATCAGGTGACCACTTGACAACTTGTAGCAACTTAGCCCTATTACCGAGCTAGCTTATTTTGCTGCTTGGCTGTGGTCTACTTGATTGAGCTCTTATAGTTATAGTTAGTCATCAGCTTTCAAGTTCCAAGTTGGGGTACCGTACGCGTGGGATCGAGACTCTTATGTGTATTAGTCAAGAATCAACATGAGGATACCGGAAACACGGCAAGGAAAAGAAAAGTTGAGATAAAACAACTCTGATTCGTCATCTTGTTTTGTTGAGCAACCAAGTTATAACAGTTGTTGGTGTTGATCCATCAAGCTATGGTTAGTTAGCTAGTATATTGAAGGTTGTATAAGGATAAACCAGTGTGCGCAACCTATCGGATTTTAAACTACGATGTATATCACAACGTAAAATACTTAAAGGGGAATAATACACAAGATCAAGAAAAACAAACGACGCAAAAGCAAGAAAACTGTACGATTGAAAAGGGAAAAAGCAAAAGATCCAAAAGCCAATTACAAAAAGAGAAAAAAATCAAGATAAAAAGAGGGGAGGAAAAAAAAAGGAAAAGAATAAAAAAAGAGGAGATTAATAACCGAAAACATTCGATCAAGCTTGAGCAGGAACGTTTCTGGAATGGTGTGCTCTTCTTGTAGGAAGAGTGTACTTCATGAAACTTCTTTGAAGTTGTTTCTTGACACTGACCTTTTGAGCACCAACGAAACTGTCAATCGTCACCTTGATGGCTCTATCCAAATCACCACTGGAAACATACTCACTCAATCTCATCTTAGCAAACGATTCAGCAATTCTTAAAATACTCTCCAAATGTCTCACGGTAATAGGGAACGAACCAGTTGTGTTTGATTCCTTTCTCAAGTCAGCATACACACGGGAAACCTTGTCCATGTCCATTTGAGACAATTTAGGTTGAACTCTAGTCGTGGCGTAATGGATGTACTTGATGAGGAAGTCTTGAGGGATAGGGGAAATTTCAGACTCTTTTTGTCTTTTCAATTGTTCTGCCTTTCTTTGTCTGTTTGATCTGATTTGCTCTTCTTGTTCATCTTCATTTTGATCGGAATCAACATCCATTGCGGTTTCCCCATCTTCTCCTTCAGCTTTCTCTTCTTCACCCAATGGATGGGATCTCATGTGGGAGTCAATGACGAAAGATGCTAGTCTTTCATCGGATTCAGGGTTCACTAAGTCACGAACAACACAAAGGATATCAAATCTGGATAAGATTGGTTCAGTCAAGTTCACGTTCTGTTGTAAGTTCATTGTAGAATTGTAACGGCCACCAATTGGATTGGCAGCTGCGATAATGGAACATCTAGCTTGTAAAGTAGTCACAATACCAGCTTTAGAGATAGAAATGGATTGTTGTTCCATGGCTTCGTGAATAGAGGTTCTGTCTTGATCATTCATCTTATCAAATTCATCAATCAAACAAACACCTTTATCAGCCAACACCAAAGCACCACCTTCCAAAGTCCATTCTCTGGTAACAGGATCTTTTCTCACAGAAGCAGTCAAACCAACGGCAGAAGCACCTTGACCAGTGGCAAACACAGCACGGTGGGCCGTCTTTTCGGCATATTTCAAGATTTGAGATTTGGCTGTACCTGGGTCACCCAACAATAACACATTGATATCACCTCTGATGGAATGCTTACCGTTGACATCTTTAGGAACACCACCGAATAAAGAACAGGCAATGGCAGTCTTGATATCCTTGTGACCATAGATGGATGGGGCCATTGAGGAGATGATCTTGTCAATGATACCTCTGTCTCTACTCAGCTTTCTGATTTCTTTTTCTTCTTCTTCGGTCCATTGGAAAGGTGATAATCCACCATCGATGGATGAATCGGTGTGGTCTCTTGCTGCACCTTCTCTTCTCTTAATTGAATTGGCTTCAACAACGGTGGCGAAAACAGGGAAACCATTCTTGGAATTTAAATGACCGTCATATGAGTTCTTGTACACACCAGTGACTTCAATTTCTTCACCGGGTTTAGCCATGTCCACCAAGTCCCAAAGCAAGATGACTTCCTTGTGACGTGGTAATCTACCTGCTGGAACAGAACCTGGGGATTCTTGTAGTGTGATTCTTTGGTAGTTTCTATAAAGTGTCTTTTCGGAGTTGAGTCTGAATGGACCACGGGATTGACAGTTGACACAGTATGACACTTTCACTTCTTGATTTGAGTCTTGGAAGAAAGGACCTAACACCGAACCACATTTCAAACAGTCGAATTTCACGTATTTCAACTGTGGAAAAACACCTGTTCTTCTGGTGACGACACCAGTAACTCTTACCAATGAATTCAAGTTGGATTCTCTTAATTCTCTCAAGTTGTGAATGGTTGGATAATCGGCGATTCTCACGTGGATTTCAGAATGAATTTGAGAATAATCAGGGTAATGTAATTCAGTGGCTTCCATGGCGATAACATCAAACACTTTCAACATTTCTTCAGGACAAGTGGTTAAGAACAAAGCCAAGACAGCCTTGGATTGCAATAAATGTTGATATGAGACTTCCAAACTTTCACTATTCAACTCACCAAGGGTTCTAATACGACTACCGTAAACGGATCTACCTTGATCATCAGTATACTCCAACAAGAAATTCTTCAACTCTCTAGCGATAGAACGAGCAACATTAGGTCTAATAATCCATTCCATGATGGAAGGAGCCTTCACATCAGCTAATTGTTCCAATGACAACTCTTCATTTTGACCATCCAAATCATCGAAATAATCATCTTGATCTTCATCGTAACGATGTCTATGTCTTCTCACTTGAGCAGGCAAATTATGGGCATCTAAATCAGCATTCAATGCATCTCTATCCATATCCAAATCCAAGTTGTTACCTCTATGTAATTCATCTCTGGCATCCAACAATCTATCGACTCTTCTTCTTTCATTTGCGTCCATGGCTTGATAATCAGCATCATCGATATCCAATGCTCCATCATAGGTATCTTCTTCTGGTCTGGCGGTATAATCTCTAGCCATATCATCACCGATCAAATCAACACCTGTTTCTTCTTCGAGTCGATCTTGTTCATCAACGTCTGCATCTGGAATAAGTTGATCTTCATCATTCACGTCTAAGAATTCAGCTTCTGAATCATCTTGTTCAAATGGTAAACCTGGAGATGAAGGAAGTGGATTTGGTGATGATGCCACTGACGATCCTCCTTGACGGTTTAAATGACTATGTGGTGGTTGTGATGCTAGTGGTGATGAAGGTTGGTTACGAATCTGTTGAGATTGTTCTTCGTTGTCTGATTCATAGTCAGACTCGTTGTTTTCGATTTGTCTCTTTCTTGGACTTCTGTCTTCAACCATGATTGTGTATGTGTATAATTATGTGTTTTTGAGTGGTACCTGTTGTTCGAAACTGAGTGTTAGGGTATATTGGGGAATAGTTCAGTATAGTTGGTGAATCACGATCCAGTACGTCTGTGTCAAAATGGGCGCCATGCAAAGTTCAAAGTTCAAAGTTCAATTTTCAGAAGTGTTTAAGGTTGAAGATGCCAATTAAACCGTTTTGGGAAATTCGCCTTTTCCATCTAAATTACGCGTCCCTCAACCACTAGACAAAAAAAATCGCGTAATCATAAAATCCAAATTAAATTTCAATTCCGACGCGTCGACAGGTCGATTTCTGCCAAAAACTTGCACGTGCCTTCATGACTCGCCTCACTCGAAATTTGTGTCTAGTTTCAGTTAAAAATTTCAGCCTGAAAAACTGAGCCAAATCCCCTTCCACTTAAAATAGCGTTTTCTGTCAGTCCCCGTTTTGACGATCCATCCATCAACATCTGCAATTGATGAATTGTTGTTGTTTATATATATCGATGAATATGACATGACATTGCATGTATCGACCACATTAACCATGAAGTTTGAGGCGTGATTGAAGAATTTGTAGCTGACGACCGTTACCTTACTCAGCCACCACTACTTCTAAATTCTAAGCAGGACGCTCGGGTGAATGTTTATATGCAGGGCATCTTGATTTCAAACACGAATCACGAAAGTCGAAAGTCGAATTACGAACCTCGAACCTCGAATGTCGAATGTCGAATGTCGAATGTCGAAAACCGAGATCATTCACGTATATATATACGTACGTGAAAAGTTCTTTTGTTGAATCACAGTAAATGGACACAGATAAAGAGCTATACATATTGATTTCCAGTGAACATTAGATCATGGAAAGAGGAAAAGGTGTAAAATGTAAACAAACCGGGCATGCTAATTTTTGATTCTTGACCAATTAGCAGGGGCGCGGTCCAAAATGTAAGGCCGGCTTTGGCGAGCAACTAGTCCAACTGGTGAGACTAGTGCAACTGGTGAGACTACGACTACGCCACAGGTGAAATTTCCATCCGAAGTCGAGAATCAGAATCAGATCAGCAGCGAGCCTGCAGGCCTTTGTAATACTAATATGCAGCTGTCCTCTATTTTTATTTACTCCAAATTTTCAAGAGCCGGATCCAGCTGAGACTGTTGATCCACTCCCACAAAAACTGATCCCAAGAAGTCCCTAGCACCTGTCCATCTTCATCTTCTACAAGCCCACATCACAGTGCCCACCTATCATCCTGGTGATTCCTCTTTTTTTGTCTTTATCTTTCCCAGCTTGCTTTCCCAGTTATATAAATCACTGCAAAGGTATGTTCCCCCGTCTTTGCGTTGTTTTTTCTCCCATCAACAGGCAACGTAAACATTTGGAAATCAAAGTTCAACACATCACAACTGTTATACTAACAAAACAGAACAACATTCATTTTTCCCTCTAATACAGATGAGTAATCACAATCATCCTTTCAGTTCCCTTTCAGGTGGTGGTACAGGAAACAATGGCTACTCCCAATTTGACCCAGAGTCTGGTGTCAGTGTCGGTAGAAAAAAATCTTTAATTAGAAGAGATAGATCAAAGAGAAGTTCAAACTCAACAACACAAACAGGTGCATCATCAGCAAACCCTCCTTCAAAATATCTTTCCAATCCAAGTCTGAGATCATCTATGGACTTTGCTAGTTTTAACATGGCTCACAGTGAAAACAGTATTCCTATGGAAGACTTGAGTGCTAATGCCAACGCCACTTCCAATATAAATGATGATGAAAACGCAAGTGCGTTGAATCCCTTTTCTAGCACACCACAAACACAAAGAAATGCCAGTCCTCAGTTTTTAAATACCCCAACTGAAGGTGGCGCTGCCTATTTAGAAGTGCCCACTGATGCCCCTTCTACATCTACAAATGCTCAGCAACAACCTACACAGCAACAACAACCTCTACTACAGCCATCAACTGCAAACAAAACATCCCCAGTTCGTGAACAATTTGGCTTGAACGATGAGGACCCTAATGATAACGATAACTTGCCTTTGGGTGGAGGTTACACTTCCTTGCCTCCTAAGAGAACAGATTTGGAAGAAGAAAGAAAAGGTTTCCCTTATTGGAAAGTGTTCTGTTATGCTGTCACATTTTGGGCCCCTCCTCCATTTTTGAAATTGATCGGTTTGGATAGTAAAGAAAGACGATACGCATGGCGTGAAAAGATGGGTTTGATTGCTATCATTATGGTTATTATGGGTATCATTGCTTTCTTAACTTTTGGTTTTACTAGATCCGCTTGTACTGGTTTGACGAGAAGATTACAACAGGCAGATATTTTATCAAGTAATGTTGTTATCAATGGTCGTACCTATGATTTATCCAGATCAGCTCATCCTGCCGCTACCAATGTTGATGCTGGTACCAACGTGTTATACCCTCCAATTGATGCTGCTGCTAAAGATTTGAGTTTCCTTTTCCAAAATGTTAACGGTAACTGTAAAGGTTTGATCAAGCCTAGAGACAACTGTACCATTCCTTCCAATGATGATGGTGAATTGGCTTGGTACATGCCTTGTAAAATGAGACCTTTGAACTGGACAATTACTCCAAATTTCACCACTGAATACTATGATGGTTACGCATGTCATACTTCAGCTAAGGCTAGAAAAGCTTTTTACAGTTTGAAAGTTCAAGGTGATGTTTATTACACTTGGGATCAGATCAACAACCATACAAGAAATTTGATTGTTTACAACGGTCATGTGTTGGATATGGATTTGATCAAATGGTTCCAAACTGATGATTTGACTTATCCTGATTTGTTTGACAAGTTAATGAACGATGAATCATTGAGAGGTTATGATATTTCTCTTTTGTTGACTGAACCACATGAAAGACAAATTGCCAACTGTCTGGTGGAAACTGTCAAGATCGGTGTTGTTGATACTTCTACTATCGGTTGTATTGCTGCCACTATTGTGCTTTATGTGTCTTTAGTGTTCGTCTTGGCCATTGTTATTGTTAAGTTTGTGGTTGCATGTTACTTCAAGTGGGTTGTTTCTCCAAGACAAGGTGCCTCATGGACTCCAATTCAACAGCTGAATCAACGTAGTAACCAAATTGATAACTGGGTTGACAATCCAGGTAATACTGCACAATTGCACACTGTTCCAAAGAAGAGAAGAGCCAACTATACTGGTACCAACAACAAGAAAGGTGGCCGTTTAACATGGGGCCGTGACGTTTCAGATTTCATTGATGACGATGAGTTTGCTAATCAATCTACTTCATCCGGTTATGAACCAAAATACGTGACTATGACAACAGAAGCTTACAAGATGGCTAATATGCAAAACAAGCGTAATAAGAGAGATACCCGTATGCAATCTTCCCGTCAATCATTGTTCGTTCCTCATGGTGCTTCTTCATCCCAACTTGATTTGAGTAACCCATTCCAAACTCCAACTTTGGCCAATATGGAAGATGGTGATATGACAACTTTAGGTACTGATCTTATTAGTGACAAGGCTATTCCGCAACCACCAATTTCATGGGAACCGTTTGGCTACCCATTGGTCCACACTATGTGTTTGGTCACTTGTTATTCTGAAGATGAAGAAGGTATTAGAACCACTATGGATTCTATTGCCACTACTGATTATCCAAACTCACACAAGTTAATGGTTGTTATTTGTGATGGTATCATTACTGGTGCCGGTAATGACAAGTCTACTCCAGATATGTGTCTTGGATTAATGGAAGATTTCGTGACTCCACCTGAAGAAGTTCAACCATACTCTTATGTTTCCGTTGCTCAAGGTGCCAAGAGACACAATATGTCTAAAGTCTATGCCGGTTTCTACAAGTACGATGATAATACTGTTCCTCCTGAAAAGCAACAAAAGTTGCCTGTTTTGTTGATTGTCAAGTGTGGTACCCCTGCTGAAGCTGCTTCCGCTAAGCCAGGTAACAGAGGTAAGCGTGATTCCCAAATTATCTTGATGTCTTTTTTGCAAGCTGTCACTTACAATGAAAGAATGTCTGAGTTGCAATATGCTATGATGAAGTCCATTTGGCAAGTTACTGGTATCATGGCTACGTTCTATGAATTAGTGTTAATGGTTGATGCCGATACTTTGGTTTACCCTGACTGCTTGACCCACATGGCTGCTGAAATGGTTAAGCATCCTGAAATCATGGGATTGTGTGGTGAAACTAAGATTTCTAACAAGAGAGATTCATGGGTTACTGCCATTCAAGTGTTTGAGTACTATATTTCCCATCATCAATCTAAGGCTTTCGAGAGTGTTTTCGGTTCGGTTACTTGTTTACCTGGTTGTTTCTGTATGTATCGTATTAAGACTCCAAAGGATTACAACTGTTGGGTCCCAATTTTGGCTAACTCTGATATTGTCAACAAGTATTCTGAAAATGTGTTGGATTCTTTGCACAAGAAGAACTTGTTGTTATTGGGTGAAGATCGTTATTTGTCCTCTTTGATGTTGCGTGCTTTCCCAACAAGACAACAAGTGTTCGTTCCTAAGGCTGCTTGTAAGACTGTGGTTCCAGATAAGTTCAAGGTTTTGTTATCTCAACGTCGTCGTTGGATTAACTCCACTGTGCATAACTTGATGGAATTGGTCTTGGTTAAGGATTTATGTGGTGCTTTCTGTTTCTCTATGCAATTCATCATTGGTATTGAATTGATTGGTACTTTGGTCTTGCCTGCTTCCATTACGTTTACTTTGTACATTTTGATCGGTGCCGCAATTTTAAAACCAACTCCTTGGATGTCATTGATTTTAATGTTGATCATTTTCGGTTTACCTGCCGTGTTGATTGTTGTCACTGTGTCATCGTTGAGTTACATTATTTGGATGTTCATCTATTTGTTATCTTTACCAATTTGGAATTTTGTCTTGCCTGCTTATGCCTACTGGAAATTTGATGATTTCAGTTGGGGTGACACCAGAAAGACCCAAGGTGGTGATAAAGGTGGGCATGGTGATACCGAAGGTGAATTCGATGGTTCTAAGATTGTGCATATGACTTGGCGTGAATACGAGAGACAAAGATTGGGTATCGATAAGAGATACACCATTCCTACCGTTTACAATCCTGGATTTTATGAAGAAGGTTTTGATGAAGGTGCTGAAGATGATGCCAAGACTAACATTATCGATATGGATCATACTATGACCTGATTGTGCGTTGACTGTTTGATTCCCTACCCTCCCTCTGACCTGACTTGTTCTTGTTATTGCCTTTTTAATTTTATTTTCTTGTTGTATGCGTTTCCACGTTCGTTTGCTTATTTGCTCGTTTGATTGTTTGCTTATTTGCTTATTTGATTTGATTGCCTGTTTGTTGTTTACTGTGTACGGTGAGTTTTTACATTTATTCTATTTTAGTTTTTTTCTTTCTCTTTTTGCAACTCTTTTTTTCCACTTTTTATTTCTTAACTCTTACACTTAGTTTTATTCTATATCTTTTTTAATCTTCCTTTCTTTTGGGCAGATCCACTGCAGTTTTCTTGTTGTTGTCAAGGAGCTCAGTTGGTCATCTGTTGTCATTTTCCAAAAAAATTGTATTTATTTTTTATTCCTTGTTACCCAATTCCTTCATTTTACATACCATGCATTTTCCAACTCCATGTCTTCTTTAATTTAGATCAAATTCATTAACTTTCTTAATTAAAAATGTTTTTATTGAATTAATCGTCAGCTTTTCATTTTCTGTCAGTACAGTTCATCAATATAAAAATAATTTATATAAACTTTCAAATTCAATGCTATAAATTAATTAAATTTTAAATTTGTTTTTTTTTTTACCAAAAATTGAAAAAAATAAAAAATAAAAAACAAAAAACATATATTTAGACCTGCACAGCTATACATAATATACCTACAATAAATATTAATTAGTTTATCATAATTTCAAATTTTTATATTAAATTTTATAATTTTTTTTTCACATACGTAATTAGTAATCAATTAACTATAGTCTATACAAAGAACAAATAATGTTAAAGAAAAATAGAAGAAAGTAGAATTCTGAATTTGAATATAAAGGGAGTTATTTTTTTTTCACAAAACATAATTAATCCTTCTACCTCTTTCTCCCACACTTCTTAATTTATTTCTTTGTTCTTCTGTCATCCCTCTACCTTTCTCATCATTTTACTTGACCTAATCATTTCTAAATTCCTCCTCTCTCCCTATCAAGTTTCTTCTAACGTTTATTTTCTTTTTTACTCAGCCTTTCCTTCCCCATTCCCTTTCTTACTAGCTTATTTAGCATTTATCTTATTTTCAGCTCACTAACTCCAATTTTTATTTTTATTTTTTTTATTTTTTTTCCCTCTTGTTTGACGTTCACTATCCTCTCATACCTACATGGTTTCCTTTAACTTCACCCTCCCATTGTTTAACTCTTTATTCTTCTTTTAAACCCAACTTCATACCCTTCCATGCATCCTTATTCTTCCCTCCCATTCCAAATTCTTTACACTTTCAACTTTATGGTTAACTGCTTAACTTAATTTTTCTTCTTTTTCTTTTCTTTTCACCAAATCTTATTTAATTTGTCCTCCCACTTACCCTCCCCAAACTCCTGTTTCTTACTTTTGCATGCATTCCTTTCCCCCATTTTCACTCCACAAACTTATAGTTTTTTCAACTGTCTATAACTATATATAGATAGCTTATTTTTCCTTTTTTTACTGCATTTTTGATTTCTATGTGCTGTTTAAGGTTAGGCGGAACCTCAAGTACCCTTTTTCTTTCGAAGTATATAGTTTAATTCAGGATTGTTACGTCTAAAAAATATATATATATAATATAAGTTCTTATACTAGCATTCTTTTGGTATTAAAAAAGAACACTAGCTAATGAAAATACGATCTATTATTTTATTCATCACTTTGTATAATTATACTTTTAGTATAATTTTCATATATATTCAAGTTTCAACTAAATCAATTTTATAGTACAATTAGTGCTCTTGCATGTGCACATTTATTTTTTCTTTAAGGATCTAGCTATATATATATAAAGTAAAAACTATATTTATATGCAGCTGCCAGTACATAAAAAAAAGATAGAATCAAACATGAGAACCCCTAGAAATCAGGCGGAATAACTATCAAATAACCTATTGGTAAAATACAGCAATTCATTAACTTCTTCTTCAAATTCTTTTAAATCCTCCAATGATTCGCCTATCTTAAATTTATGTCTTGCATAAATTAGACTTTGAATTCTTTCTCTAATATTCATCATCTGAAAGATTCAACGACACTGAATTTTGTTACTGACTTATTGGATTGTCAGTCTCTATTGTTTTCGGTTTAGAAACGGCAACTGACGATAAAGGTGAAGACAGACTTATATGACTGAGCGCCTGGAGACAGAACTAGTCGGTGTTGTAGAAATAACCGGGCTTGTGGACGTATTATGAATAGCAGTCTCATCAGATTTATAATCGAAGACAAAGCTCGTTGGAGACATATTATTCAAATCAGTATCATGAATATCAACTTCGTCATCAACATTAACATTATCATCTTTGGTCCCAACCTCACTGTTGATGAGTATAATGGACTCGGAGTCACTTGTATCAGTATGACCATTACCACTAAGATTTGATGAATTCTCAGTCTCTGGGGATTCAAAAATTGATATATCGGAGTTTCCAGACTTGAGACAATGTGAACTGCTGGAAGATGTTTGGTGAATTCATTAGTTTAAGGTAAGCTTTATGAAAGGAAGGATGTATAACACTGGGCCGGTCTGTATGAGCACAAAACTTGTTTATTTCTTTGATGAGTTGTTTCAATGACAAAGATTTGTCAAATACTGTCTTCATATTTGCATCCCCCGGAATGGAAACATTTTCTTTTGAAAACTTAGTCTGTTTGGCCGATTTCATTAAGAGGAATCTCTTTTTGGAATGTCATACCAGAATATCAGTTTTAACAATGGGCAATTCGGTTTTGTCTTCAATTGAGTTATCGCTATGAACCAGCGCCGGAGCCTTCCAACAAAATATGTCAAGCCTTTGGATGATGTCACTCAATCTAACATGCATTCATCAAATTCGATGATGTATAACTTATTTTCAGTAATTGGAACTGGTATTCCCAACTGAATTTGACCTGTATACCTGACATTCTTGGCTATACCATCTGGTAGGGTAACTATGACAGCATCAACAAGACTGTCAAACTTTTGGATTTTTCTTGTGAATGATTTCATTGGAATTTTTTTCATGGTTATGCAAATCCCGGGTGATTCTCTTTAAGTGAAGCATAGATCTGTCCTTATCCGGATATAAACTCCATTTGACATCACGAAGATCACTATCACCATGACTAATACCACAATTGTTCGGTATACATTTGAATATGATTTTTGAGCCACAAGAATCTATCAGAAATAGGTCCTGGAAAGCTTCAAGCAATTGACAAAGTTGAGAATATGAGAACTTATAAATTTCTTTTTTCATAGCATAAATCTTGACAAACTCCTCCTAGATGGATAAACTTGCCTTTTTTCGAACTGGATGTTCTATGAAACAGGTTTGCTAACAGACAGCCAAAAGGTTTCTTTTTATATCTGAAATAGTTGATGAGCATGTCAAATTTGACTTGAGCTTGTGATTTTCTTGTATTCTGCTAGGTATTGCACGGTCAAATAAACCATTGATACCGATCACTTCGTTAAAATCAGTGGGAGTGGGATAAACAGAGGATGAGTTGGCAGGTGTGTGTCCTGGTTCAATTGGTATTGAAGTACGATCAAGCGGGATCATAGCTTGAAAATTGACCCAATCGATGTCGTCTTCTCCTTCAATCGGACCAGTTTTAGTGATTGTAGTATCTGAATTGGAGAGATTGGAGGGATTGTTGAAAATAGAATGGGTTCAACAATTCAACTTCTTCAATTGTTTAAATTCACAGAATCACACAGTCCGGACTTGTCACTTTCAAAGTTCAGCACGTGTGCGCTATATATTTTATATATTATCTTTCTCAGTTTAAAAAAGATGCATGTAGTCCAGATTACTGAAAAAATATACAGTATCACAATTCCTCAATTTGTCAAGATTTCAAAGAACAGAGTGATCATGAATTCAGCCGAAAATTAATTTACTTTTTTGGGCGACGATCAAACAACATCTGGGTGAAAAACAACAGTTCATTAATTTCCTCTTTGAAGGCTTTCAACTCTTCTGGGGAATCACCAACCTTAAACTCACCCATGGAAACAGATAAAGCATGCACTGTTTTTGAAATTTTCTGACATTCTTCATCTGATAATGACTTGATTATGCCGTTTGGAGTGATTGGCTCCTGCAAAGATCTCATTTCCAGCGCTGAAGAGCGATGAGATGATTCTCTTTGACAAGTATTTTCCGGCAACAAATAACTAGAGCTTGCATTTGAATGTTCTGCAGCATTGGTGGGGACATTATTTTCATTAAATAAAAGGGGGTTCTCGTTCATAGATTTGTCACTGCGGTACTTCAATACAACAACCAGACTCTTTGGAGGGCCATCATCAGCTGGATCATAGCTTCTCATTCGATTTCCTGCTGAGATATATTGACTTTCATCAATGTTTAACATCAAATTCTCATCTTCCAAATTGTATTCTTCGAGTTGGAAACCGGTCAAAGCAGCGACATCAGAATATTTGTGGCAATGATGCATACCTAATCCAACTCTGGTAGTGTAGATGGCGAAGACTTCAAGATCATGATCATATCTCAAACGATAGTTAATGGGACATTGATTGCCACCAGAGTCAAAAAATCCGCATTTGATACTAAAAGAGTCAGTGTTTTCTTGGGCAACCATATCCAAGCAAGAACCATACATGGTCAGAAACTGGATCAATTGAGATAATGTAAAGACCACCCCCACATCTCCGTTGAAAAATAGATTTGCATATGCCCGATGAATTGCTGGTTGGTGGCTCATAGGGGGTGGAAGCATCCTTGGAAGCCTCCGCTGCAAGGCATCCTTTAATTTGGTGGGACAACTACCAGATGGAACTCGAAAATGTGATATATGAGGAATATCAAGTATCATTGGAGGATTCGCAACAAAATGGAGAAAATGTGAGAAATTCCGATCGGTTAACTTTCCAAGAACATTTAGTTTTGACCAAGAGTGAACATTATAAACGGTACGATGGCCAACTGATTCACCATGATTGTGGGAATAAGACGTTGGTGGCTTGCCTATATAGAAGAAGCCACCGCTAGACTGAAACCTTACCAACAATCTCGCTGGACAATTGGTAGACGTCTCTGGGTCCTTTAATCGACATAAAAGATATCCTGTAATATTATTAACCACAAAACGAAGGCAAAACCTAAAAACTGAAAAAAATTGGATAAACTGGGATGTTGAAAACACGTATACTTCATCGTCCATTTTCATCAATTTTGAATATGTCTCATATATTGAAGGATGAATAAAGTTCTGTGGAATCTCGTTTTCGCAAATGTCAGTCACTTGGTTTAAAATAGCTTTCAATGAAGCAGACTTATCCAAACTCAATCTTTTGTTCTTATCTTCTGGAATCTCTACTGTGATATGTTTCTTGGCGGACTTAAATGGTGATATACGCTTCCCCCGACCAACCTGAATATTTTCATTTGGGATTTGGGAATCAGTATGGGATACAATCTGACTGTAAGGTATTAAATCATGGTTGTGCATTCCACATGCTTTGTTTTTCACAGAAAACAAACCAGTATCATGAGAGTATTTAAGTAACAGCGTCATAGGACAATGATCAAGTAAGTTCTCAGTTTTGTACCGGCACCCTATATGTCCACCTTGGATGAAATAAACACGAAAACAAAAACGATAAACAATTAGAAGCTGACATAGTTGAGACGGAGAGAACAAGTAAACATCTTTGGTCAAGTTCATCAGCTTGGTGTAAGTTTCATGAACTGAAGGATGAATAGCAGGTGGTGGGGGTTCAAGAGCGCAAAAGTCATTCAACTTCCGTATGATCTCAGGCAATGATAAGAATTTTTCAAACATTGGGCCTCTGTTAGCATCTTCTGGAATGGTAACCCGATATGTCACGCCAGGCACCTTTTCTTTTGACTTTATTACAGAAAAACTATTGGAACCAATATCATAATGGACTAGAAGTCTCAACAATCGAAGTCTTTCTCCTCCCTTGACTTGGAAAATCAGAAAACAGTGTTGGTGATTAGCATTTTCAAACATGAAATCACCTTTAAAAGCACACAGAAGCTGCATCAATTGGGAAACAGTGAACTGGAAACACTCATCTGTAATATTTATTAGCTTAGAGTGCGTTTCTTCAATCAAATCATCATCACGATCTGGAACAGGGATTTTCCAATATGTTTCCTTAAATTTTTGGACAATATCGTTCATATCATCTGTCTCAGAGATTTCAATGTTGAATGATTCATTATGGGATATTAAAACAGGTATCGGGGAGATCCTTAACCATGTAGAGAACATGTTTCCGACCTCACCAACAGGTAGACTATCATCAGCACCTACGGCTCCACAACCCACAGTCGCTTCATTGGATACACCTTGTTCGTCCGTTTGAATAGTAGCTGACATAACACCAACTTTTGAAGAATTTGACTGAGACTCATTGTTATCAGATGTAGTTAAACCCCTCTTGAGATAAAATACACTTCTGTCATTGTTAGGATACAAATCCCATCTCACACCAAGATGATGTTCTTGACCATCGGTAGTTGCCTGATTCCCAGTAAACTTGAATGCGATTTTCGAATCAGTGAATTCCATTTGTAATATATCATGATTCACCTGCAAGAATTGAAAGAGCTGGGAATATGAAAATTTATAACCTTCTTGTTTGATATTGTAAAGTTTCATGAACGTCCCATACATTTCTGCTGTGGCAGGATGATTTGTTGAAGGCTCTTCGTAACACTGTCTTAAGTTGTTCGCTATTTCTTGAATAGAGGTTAAACTTGTGAAATTCGATTTAAGCCTGGCATCCTCTGATATTGTGATGGAAATTGCAGATTCAGAAAGATCATTGAGATCAATCACTTCTTTAAAGTCCGATGAAGTTTGAACATTTGATTCAATGATTTTTGTAGAGCGGACAGTAGATTGATTGGCCAGCGTTAATTTCTCTGTTTCAGTTGTATCATTTGCCTTTGTTAAATTGTGTGATTTGGATGTTGGAAAATCTAGGTTCATAGTTTGAGTGGATGTATTGAAATCAAATTAGTTGGCGTACATTAACAACATCCACCTAGGCCATTTCAGTTTCAGTTTATGCGCAAAATAATTTCAAAAATTTTACTCCACGCAAGCTGCCTGCGATTCCGAATCGCGATACTCATGGCCAAATGGGAAATGGGAAATTGGTATTATTGTAATATTATAGCAAATCGAGACGACGTCTATATAAAATTGAAATTAGGTATAGGGCGTTTTAAAAAGTATGAAAAATGAAGATATTGGTCCAGCCTATATATATGCTGCGTCAAGCTAAAAATAACTAGCAAACAAATTAAATAGCCAAAATATTCTTGCACGTATATGCCAATTAATTTGCGATCTAAAAGAATTTATTTTTCATTCAGACAATCAAACAATCTTTGAGTATAGAACAAAAGTTCATGAATTTTACCTCTGATTTCCTCCAACTCTTCCGGAGACCCGTAAATTTTAATCTTACAATTGGAATCCGTCAATGCTTGCACTGTTCTTGAAATTTTGTAGCATTCTTCATTGGAGAGATTTGAAGTTACATTATACTTGATTCTTGAGTTTGTATTAAATTAGTTTCATGAGTTGATATTTTTGGAGTTTGGCGGTAATCGAGTACTGACGGCGAAGAAGCATATTCATCATTGTTATCAAGTGGGATGGAATCAATTGATGCAATTGATGCATTATCTGTCAATTTATCTTGGGAATATCTAAATTGTACAGCCAAGCTTCCCGGTGTGCTGTTACCTTCTTCAGCACAAGGTTTGCCTTGTCCCGTCTTTGGTATACCTGGTTTTGCCACAGTATCGGCTTCCGGACCCACCAATTCGGGATCGTACTCATTCAACTCAAATCCGGTCAAAGAACCAACCTTTTAATATTCGTGGGAATGATGAAAACATAACGACCTTCTAGTTCTGAAGAGGGTGAAAACTTCAAGATCATGATCATATCTCACACGATGCTCAACGGGACGTCGGTTGCCATTAACGTTGCACTTGAGACTTAAAATGTCAGTATTATCGACCATTATATTAAAACAAGAACCATACATTGTCAAAAACTGCAGGAATTGAGATTGTGTAAACACAAACCCAAGATCTTTCCTGAAAAATAATCTTGAGAAAACTTTGTGAATATAAGGTTGATGGCCACTTGGAGGCAATTTGACAACTTAGGGAGTTGTTTTTTTAGAGTCTTCTGAAGCTCGGAGGGCATACCAGACTGGAACCGAAAATTTGACAAATCAGGAATATCGACAATCATTGGAGGATTCCACACAAAATGCTGAACATATTGGAAGGTGCTGTAGGTCATCTTTCAAAGGATTTTGACTCTTCTCCAAGAGAGGACATTCTCTGTCGTGTTAAGGCCAGCAGATATTTCATGATTGTGTTTATCGCACTTGGATGGTTTTAAAACTTTCATGTTTGGGCCTCATTATTGTGTCGGAATGTCGCGGCCTAAAGCATCATTTATGCAGTGCCATCCCTATTATTACTATTACTCTTTTCCTCTCGCGGAATAATACATTATTGCTATCCCTATAATTATTCCCTGCCAATTGTTGATATTTTCCCTATTTTGGTTATTTACTGTAATTGAACCAGTTCTAGACCTGTTTCACTTACTGAATCATTTTCCACATATCTTTGACTATTTTGTTGATTTTATTGTTTCCAGATTGAACTCATGAAATTGGCTAGAAGATACAGCTATCATTCAGTTCCATAAGTTATGAAAAGCAATGTATAAGTAAAGTATTAAGAGAGTATACCAACAGAGCAGTTCGGATATCATTGATTTTGTTTGCACGTTGGTGTTGGTGTGAAACTCTATAACCGCATAAAATTCAATTAACTCAAGCTTTCTAAACTAGGCTAGCTGAAAATCAAATTAATTAACACTTGAAAGTGGATTTGATTGAACAAAATCAACTATTGAAGCATTCAATCATGTACATCTTCCAAACTGTCATTCATTCAGATTGTTCTCGTGGATATCAATATTGTGATGATTGGTGGTTATGGTGGTCTGTTTCAATTCGTCTGTGAGTTAGGAATTTATGTCTCGTTGTTGATAGTAGGGTGTTGATGATAAAATGCACATGGTGATTTGAGGAAAATGGAGACAGCTGTGACATATGAAGTAAGAAGAAAACAGTCAATATGAATAATCAACTAGCAGTCCAGGGCCCTTCCCTAGATCAAGCCTTAAACCAAGTTACTCTCTTTCAATATCTCTTTCATACAGTCACGGTTCAATTCACCACCGAAAAATACAATGCTTCACACCCAGAGGAGTTTGATGATATGCACCCAAATTGATAGCATAAGGTGTTAAGAAAATGGATAAGATCCATGGACAAAATATGACAAACTTCACTATATTGCTTTGGTGTTGCTCAATGGACTGTACCTTTTCTCATCATCTATATTGTGATTCGCGATATTGGTGTTTTGAGTTATTCAATGGGTTATGGTTGCTTGATTTAATTAGTTACCCATTACCAATTCAACCGAATTCTTAACTACCATTATCAAAAATGTCTCTTATTCTCAAGTTTGATCACTATCTTGCTTGGTTTGTTCCATCATGTCCATATGCCACTAATGTGGAATACCCTGACCATTCTGTTTCTTACGGGTGCTATTGTGGGCATAGTTAAGTTCTGGCAAAGCAGTGTTGATACTCACAAAAATAAGCAGAAAGAACAATTCGTTAATTTTGCGTGATGCGCCCCATTTTTTCTTGAATCAACACAATCGATACTTCATTTTCCCTTGAACGACAACAACTGCATACCAAGGAAGTTTAGGACAAAAAGCATCAAGAGCATAAAGGATCAAAGACGGTCAGTTGACACATGGCTGCTTCCAGTTCCCATCCAAAGGAGGGAAAGGCAGTAGCATTTATTGAAGATGTCGTTATCAGATTTCCAAATGGGCCGGATTTTGAATTTCAATGGTTTCGAAGCTTATCAGACTCGTAATTTGACTGTTCTGGAATACCATTTGAAAGATCAAATATCTTTCACTAAAATAAAGTTTATTTGGTAAGAAGTGATCGAAGTTGAGTTGGTTCAATATTGATAAATTGGAGGCTTGTTGTTGAAAGATGTATAAGAATACAATGATTACCTTACAGGTCTATACGACTAGTTCTTAATAAGCAGTGGAGAACAATAATAGCTCGTAGCTGTAAAATTGTATTATCTCCCCTTAGCAGCGGTGAATAGACTGCTAAAGTAAATCGTTCAGAATGAATGGTGTTCAGTTGATTTGTGGGAGATCAGACTTTATAGTTGTTGGTTATTGGATGAGATATATCGGTAGCGTGAATAACAATATAAGGTTGTATTCTTAGTTTTTGTTAATCTTGTGATTGTTATTTTTATATATGATGAACTTGTCTCAATTGTGAAAGAAGAGAGTTTGGATAAAAGTCTGAACCCAACTATAAACACCTGGTGTGACGACCATAGCACACCAATATACATTTGATACACATGAAGGGTAACTCCAGCATTACTCCGTGATCACATATATTTGCCATCATCCTGTCGGAGTGACTATACGCATATGCACGAAGCAACATGCAGGAGGCCTAGCTTCTATAACTTAATGAGATGTTGTGATAGACGATTATAAATTATAATTGCAGCTCATCAAATCAGCAGAACCGGAGGCCAAAGTACCTTGAAAGACAGATTTGTAAACCAGAAAGATGTTCATACAAGAAACCTGTTGTTTGTTCTTTATAATTCACCAGCTCTTAATTCCAACACCAAATAATACCTCCTGAGAACTTCCACAATCACTTACACCTGTTTAATTTCAATAGAAATGATGGAGAGCTTGCATTGGAACTTGAAATATATTTGATTCAATGATGAAATGAGATTTGTGTTTGGATCTTACATGCAGTGATAGAGTACCTTAACTCAAATATGAGACCAAATAGTTAAATACCTGGCTGTACGGTGAATTGAATTCAAATGTTGATCTTGTACGACACAGGAAATTAACAGAACTGAGACCATACCAGAAGACATACAGATTAATGATGGGCCTGGTTGTTGAACATCAATGAGTGGACAAAGAAACAACATATAAGCTGAAGCTGGCACAGCACCAGAGTCGAAATTCAAAAATCACTTAGCTGGAACCGATCATACCGTCAAACCGTCAAACCGGCAAACCATCACACCGTAACGTAAAACCGCCAGATTACCAAGCAAACCAGCACGTAGTCAAATATCAGTGCAACAGCTTCATCAACCAGCCAGCGCAACCCAATAAATAAATAAGAGTGATGTGGGGATATGGGAGAGGGAAAGAGAAGGGGATTGGAAGGGAAACAAAGTGAAGGGATGTGTGTTAATTCATGTGTGTGTGGACAAGTAAGAACGATGATGAATGATGAATGATGATGATGACCAAAAACCAACCTTTTTTTCTTCCATCCATCCTCAAATTTTCAAAACTGCAAAAAAAAAACAGGATTATGCCCACCTTTTAAATCAATTGCCTTGAAAGAACTGCCTTCTCGAAATTTGTTTACAGCTCTGCTGGAATGGCCTAGCAAGCTCTGCATGTGTATTATAGGGAGACCTCACTTTTGGAAGAGTTGGTTGAGCTGCTGGCTGTTCAAAAGTTCGATTGGGTTCGATTGAGTTCGATTGGGTTCCATGCCATGCGAATGTTGGCGATTTGTGATTTGTGATTTGTGATTGGTGCATTGGTGCATTGAAGGTGGTTGGATTGCTAAATTTGAGTCTTGAAGATGTTGAGGGGAACTTGGAGGAAGGATACTTGGCGTGCAGAGTGTTTACTATCATCGAAGCCGGGGCCTGTACGTTGAGTCTTGATGATGATGGTTCAAAAACAAAATTCGACGCGTCGATTTGGGTCGATATTTTTCAATTTTTAGTGAGCTCATTAATTGCTCATACGTGCGTATATATAGGTGTACGGTAAAATCAAAATCTCCATACAAAAGTGGGGCATGAGCTTGGGTATATAAACGAGCTGCTATAATTGGATGAATAATTTGATCACAGCTTAAATAAATGTGGATCAGATTAGAAAATGACAACAACGCGGTCAAGGTCAAGAGTGGTCAATTGAGCTTAAGCTAGAGATGAGCTCTCAGCTGTACAATTAGGAAGCAGGAGATCGCTTGGCTTGATTGAGCAATAAGCGTGTGCTCAGTGTGCTGTGAGAGTTAAGAGTTAAGCTCAATTAGGAAAGTCAGTTTGCAAGACGTGTACTCTGAAAAAACAACTTGTCTTCAGACTGCAAGTACTGTTAGGAGATAAAAAGACTGAGATATAAAGGTACCCCAAGAGATCGAAAGTCGATATACAATACATCAATATTCAAGATCATGAGTTTTCGATATCATCATCTCAATGAAGTAGTAGGCTTATACAACGTTTTTTAAGAATAATGAAGTATCCAAGTGAAGCTGGTTCTCCTCGATGCAAGGTACGAATTTTAAAAGGTACGCCATGTGTATAGGTAGCTGTAGAATTACGTTACTTTACGTGTACAATCCAGTTCAATTTATTTCAAAAAAGGAAATGAAATGAAATGAGGATTAACGATGTTATATAGTTACAAATTGGATTAAGTTTCAATTAACTGATTCGAAACAGTTGTGATGGACAGACATGTGATTGATCATATGGTTAATTTTGCAACTTTGTGCAAATTGTGTTTGAGGTGAGAATTGAATCAATTGATGGGATGTGTCAATTTTTCATTATTATTGTTTCGAACGTTAAGGTATATTTCAAACTCCCAGCTGATAGCAGCTACCTGTCATGTGTAGTTTGAATCAATTGAATTGTTGTTATAGTTCAACAGATATGACGTTCAACTTAGTTCTGGTAAATTGTAATCGATCAAAAAGGGTTCAAATTAAGTTCCAACTTCCCCCGGTGCTAGCTTAACTCAACAGAGACATCGACGCGTTTCTACAACATTAGCTTAGTGCCGGTGCTTATGTAATCGCTGTAATTGTGCTTTGTTGATAAAAAGTTTTTCACAGGGAAATCCCAAAACTGACAAATTTCACAGGCACGCGTTTTTTTGTCTTCATTGGGGGACCGGCCAAATTGCAGCAATCAGCTACTAGTATGCGGTATGCGGTATGCGGTAAGCAGTGAGCCCCAGCCACACAAACACACAATTGGGCTGCACTGTGCACACTCCTTGAACGGTGTGTACCGCGATCTGATTTACGGGCAGCATGGTGCTGGGATTGTACTGCAATTGTAGGTTGCCTGCCAGCTCCTGCCAGTACAATTCACTGCTTTTTGTCACAATGAGTATAACAAGTGGACAAATCCCGGGTCGAATTGTATTTCATCTGGTTAACAATTGGGGCATTAGGGCTGGGTTCATGAATTCTATATACGCGATTCCCATAGTAGTGGTAGTAGTAGTAGTAGGTAGAGAGAGCTGGATAGAAGGAGGAAGAAGCTGGCTGGAGGTGCAACTGCCACGGAGCGCAGACAGGGGACAGTGCTTGTACAGAGAGAGTACGTGCTGACTCTGATGAGCGTAGCAGATGTCGATGTTTTCGTGTTCCTTTTGGATCCGGGCAGCTGGCTGGTATGTGCACGATGACTTGAAAGTAGTTGATCAGGGTGTTATATCTGAGGAAGGAAGGAAGAAAGAAACTATACCAATTTCGATACATTTAGGTTGAAGTTGAAGTTCTTGAATGTTCCTGATCTACGTGTACCATTTAGTAGTGTGGTCGGCCAGTGCTTGCCAATGGTCGTAGTGGTACTACTCTTTGTAGCAGGTGGTGGCCTGGTAAAACAACAACAGTTGAGTTCGTTCACGCGCGTACTGCGCAGCTACGAAGATGGCCCGATTTAGACAATTGTAGTGCGGCACCGATTTACCATTCGCTCGCTCGATCGATCCCTCGAAATCAGAAATCAGACAGTGCAGGTAGCCTGGTAGTCTGGATTTCCTCAGAAGAAGAATTTGGAATCAAAATCACAGAACTACGTACAATCAAAAGAAGAAAAAACTCAGTCTCACACTCAGGAAGTGAAGTGAATTCAGGAACACACTAAATTTCTACAGCACAAACAACATCAACACACTCAACTGTGAACCCATTACATTCAACTAACACTCCCCTTTCCTATAACTATACATGACAGTGGCAACTTATTTTTCAGCAAACAGCATACTCAACAAATCCACTAAAAACAAACATAATCACAACAAGAATCAAATGTCGTCAGCGCCTCCCACAACAAAGGCCCCAACTCCAATTTCAAATCACAGTCATTCCATAAATTCACATCAAGGTCAACCTCCTGTCAAAGTCTCCATAACGCAGCATCAACCACAGAATCAACAACACATGCCAACGGATCTGAATCAAGTACTGGCATCTCATAAGAGAAGACAACAATATACTAGAAAAGACCTGGGTTTGGATATAGATGATGAGAACTCTCAACTCACATTAAACTCAATGGATTTCTTGAAAGTTCAACCTAATAATAGATTACAACAACTGGACAACTTATCTAATTCTGGCTCTTCTCAGGCTTCATCTACTGTGATTAACCCTGATTTTAAAGACGAGTCTCAGAAAATCACGTCAAATTTGAATTCAATGAGTTTACAAACTATTGATATTAATGAGATTCTGAATAAGAAGAATAAAGAACAACAGTTGGCTCAGATTAATCAGAGAGAATTGATGCAACAAAAACAACTTCAATTACAACAACAGCAAAAACAACAACAAGCTGAAGCTCAGGCTCAGGCTCAGGCTCAACTTCAATTACAACAAAAACAACAACAGGAACAACTACAGTTACAACAACAAGCACAGCAAGAACAATATATGAATTACGAAGACGCAGAAGTTGAACCAGAAATAGAAGTTGACCCAGAAGAAGATGAAGACGACGACTACTTTGACGACGACAAACTAAACGACTACATCAACGGAATGCTTCCTTCCCCACCATCATCACCACCACGAGAACTTGACCCAAATAAACTATACGCTCTCTATGATTTCAGTGGTCCTGATCCATCCCATTTAGAGTTGCAAAAAGATGCATCAGTGGTGTTATTAAATGACTCAGACTCGTATTGGTGGCTAGTCAAGAGATTACAAGATGGTGTTGTGGGTTTTGCACCTGCCGAAATATTAGAAACTTATGGTGAAAGATTGGCTAGATTAAACTGTTGGAAGAATGAAGTCATCGAAAGAAACCAAAATGGTGAGGATGTCGGAACGTATTTGTCACAGGATGATTTAAAGACTTTTGAACTCAATTCTCAACGGAAGTATCATAATTCAGTTGCTCCTGGTTCTACTGGTGCTGGTGCTGGACGCCAGCTTGGATTGGGTGGTACGCATGGTCGTAGTTCTAGTCTCAATAGTTTTGACAATAGTGGGATTTCTTCAGGTTCTGGTGGATCAGGTTCAAGTGGATCGAACCCTAATTCTAAATCGGATTTAAGTCTGGCTAGAAAATCATCATTGAAAAGATCCAAGAGTGCAATTAAGAAATCAGTCACTTTTGTTCCTGAAGCATTACATAATTTACAAGAGATTGAGGAAGACCCATACCAGGATCAAGATGCCGATATCACGGACACAGAAACTGAAAATGATACGTACCCTCACCACCCACAACCACAACAACAACACCCACAACAGATTACACAGTCACATTCAAACGCATTATCAACAACAAATAACAGCGCATACGATAGAGCCGAGTCACCATCTTCACAACCCCTCATAGTGCCGAAACGAACCCAACGTGTTTCGAATTCCAACTTCATAGTGAAAAACCTGGATGATTATCAACCTGGAGGACCAGACGACACGGTATCCCTTGTTTCTGCTACATCGGCCACATCAGCCACGTCAGGACCAAACTCCTCTAATTCTGACGTTGATTCAATTTTGAAAACACCTTCAATGGCTGATGACCAAGGTGCTTCAAAGACAGGTCGGTTTGGTAGACCATTGGCTGGGTTCATGTCTACGAATGATTCAATTGGTAGTTATTCACCAAGTACGGATGAGAGTGATGATGATTACGTTGAGGATGAGCTGGTTGATGGCGTTGTCGTGGGGTCTAGTTCGAGTTCAAGTGGGGATGGTGGGGTGAGACAGTTTAGAACTTTGAGTTTTGGTGAGTCTAGAGCTAAGTTTCTGGAAGGTCGTAAAGTGAGTCCTTTTGGTGGTAGTACTGGTAGTGGAAGTGGTGATGAACGGTCGAGTTCAACTGGGTCGTTTAAGAGTGTTGGATCAGGTAGAGAGTTCCAACAACAGCAACAGCAAAGTCAACAACAACAACAGTATCAGAGTCAACAACAAAGAAAGTTGATGCAGTATGAACAACAATCCATCCCACAAAATTATCAACAACAACAACAGCGTAGAACAAGTCGCACATTCAGCAATCCAAGAGAAACCACACCTACTCCAACACCAACCCCGGCTCCACATGAAGCCAACTCAGATTCATTGAAAGTGTTGAATGGTATACTGGGTGAAGGAGACGACGACACAGATGATGCCAACGATACGTTTCAAGAAGGTGATGATGTAGATGACGAAGATGTTTTCCATGATGCCTTGACTGGTTCAAATACAAAGTTGAGCTCGGCTTTGAGGTACGGTAGTGTTGGTAGTTCCAATAGTGGTGGTAGTGTGAGCACATATACTGGTGTTGGCCATGCTGGTGATACACCGATTAAGAATCCTTTGTTTGGTGATTCGCCTGGTCCGTCGCCTAGTGAGAGAAGTCAACGTGTTAGTTATCAACAGCATCGTCATGGGTTTGGCTCGGGATCCGGATCAGGATCAGTTGGTTCAGGTTCTGTTGGGTCGGTTGGTTCAAGATCGAATCGGTCTTCTACTTCTAGATCTTCTGGGTCAGGTTCAATTTCTACGTTGGATGCAACTACTGGGTTTGCTTCTTCTTCAACTTCCAATCATGGAAGTGGTGGACACAGACATAATGGTAGTAACAATAGCTATACCACAAACAATAACAGTGGAGCAGCAGCAACAACAGGTTATGCACATGACAGATATCCATCCACGACATCGACTCTCTCCACCCACTCCACGCGTTCCACCCACTCACACACATCCCATTCATCACACTCCTCTTCATCATCATCCAGATCAATTAAAAGATCAAGCAACGGTTCCTCAGGTTCAACTGGTTCCACTGGATCAGCAGGCTCCTCGCAAACACAGGCATCTGCAGCATCTGGTTCATCAAGCATGGATTCCAACTCCAATATTTCGTGTTCTACCAACACTTCACCTTCTAGTGCGTTGACTGATATGACTACGATGAACTCTAACTCAGGGTTAGGTGGTTCAGGAATGGCGTTGAATGTTATCAGTATGGGTAGTATCGATGGTGAGATTGGTAGTTTGGGTATGTCTGGGTTAGGTGTCACTGGTTCTGATGCTGGGTCTGATGCGTTAAGTGGTGGAAATGATGAGGATGTTGGTGGTGAGAAGGGTAGTGGCGGAGTTGTTCAAAGACAACGGTCTAGTACTACTGGTGTTGGTAACAGTGGAAACGATTTGCAACAGAAGATGAACAGTGCGAAGAAGTGTAGGAGTGCTCCGAGTAGTAGGAATGTCAGTGGTTCAGGTGCTGGTGTCGGGACAGGTGGTGTTGATAAGATGAAGTTGCATCCTGTCACTGGTGAGATTTTCAATCCTTTGTTTGATCAGTTGAATGAGTTGGAGAAGTTGTTGAATGATTATATGATTAGTTGAGGCCAATGTTAATTGTTGTTGCTTTTTTTTATTTTCAAAGTTGATTGATAGACAGATCTGAAATTAATTCTATCATCATTTATCTCACATGAGATTTTTGGTTTCCTTCTTCCGTTGGCTGTTTATTATCGTCATTGATTGACTGATGAATTCCTGCACGTTACTCCTCCCTCATTGTTTTGACATCTTTGCATCCGTTTGTTTCATCTCTTGCTCATTGGTTGATTGATTCAACCATGGTTTGTTCCTTTTTGTCTTCATTGAAGTGCTACGGGTCAAATCACTGATTCCTGCATCCGTCTTTCTATCTTTCTGGACCAACATTGAACTCACTGGCCTTTTCTGCCACACTTGACCATTTATTCGTTGTTATCTTTAATTATACTTCCAGTTCCCAATTTACAATTCCACATGGGCTTTTCTTTTCTTTGATTTCTTGCATCTGCATCTGTATTACAATCCTCAAGTTCAACAACAATGTCAAATTTCATTTCTTCACACACTCATCACAAATACTCATTTCCTCTATTTACCAATTTCCATGTGTGTTTTAGAGTTTTCTTGTTTCTGCATCTTCATTAGTTAGATTTTTTACAGTTTGTGTTTTTTTGTTGTCTTCTGTTATCTTTTTCTCTTTTTTGTTTTAGTTTTAGTTTTTGTTTCTTTACTCCCATCCATTTTCATGTTCATGTTATCTTCTTGAGATCAAAATCATACCATACTTATTACATTCCATCTTCTTGAGACCGACCACATACATCTCTCGTATCTTGCAAGATTACCTTTAAATATTTGTTTCAATTTTTCATCGTTTCTGTTTTTAATTTAGTACTCTTCATTTTTAATTTGCATCTCATCTTATAGTTTTGTTTCACTAGTGTATTGTCTTTTCTTCACTTTTTTTTTCTTTACTTTAGTACTACTATTATATTTCTCAATGTCGTTTGTGTTTCTTTCTGTTGTTTGTTCTATATTCTAATTACTAATTAATTATATACATGTGTTACATGTTTGTTTGACTTAATCATGATCTTAAGCGTTTAGTATACGGCCTCATATATATAAATACCGACGCAAATCGACGCGTCGAAAATTGATCGATCAGAGCTCTCATCTCTCCAGCGTTTTCTCTTTATAATAGTGAAAGTTAAAATTCATCATGCCAAGTTCGTCAAACTACTATATATAGCAGTTACTATGCATACTGAACAGCTCAAATAGCAATCCAACCACCTTCAATGAACCAATCACAACTCCCAAAGAGTGGGATGGGGCCCAATCGAAATTTCGAAAGCCCAGCTTAACCAATTCCAAAAAAGAGGCCTCCCCAATGTCCATACAGTACACAGAGCTGTCAGCCAGCAAAGTGTACAAATTTTGAGCTGCAACTTGCAAGGCAATTGATGGTGTTTTTTTGATTTAAAAGGTGGGCATAATCCTGTTTTTCCAGATTTCCAAGCTGTGACAACGGATGGGAAAAGAAACTGTTTTGCCCTTCATCATTCATCATCCATCATCCAACAGTCTTACTTGTCCACACATACACACACATGATTTAACACATTCTACCAACTCGTCTCCCCTTCTCTTTCTCATCTATCATCACATCACTCTTATCCATTCATTGTGCTATGCTGGTTGGTTGAAGATCTCCTGTTCCACTGTTGTTGACTGTACGTTGCCTTGTTTGGTAAGCTGGTGGTTTTACGGTAAGTCGGTTTGATGGCTCCAGGTATTGATAGTTTCCCAGATGTCTCTACATCACTTCCTCTTATCCATTGTGCTAGGGTAATTGGTTAAAGACACCGTGTCTCTGGTAACTGTGTTTTCCTTTGGTTGATGGTTTTCAGTTTGGTGCTTTGGTGCATTGACTGTTTGGTCTGCCAAGAGCCAGCGCTTTCAGGTTGGTCACCAGTTTAGTAATTAGAGGACGTCGTTGGCTTAGCTGAGTTGATATTTGTTGAAACTCTAGACAAGACACCTTCAGCAGTCTGTTTGGTCTTTCAGCTGTACGCCATTGGAATTACTGCCGTGATATTATACTATATCGTCCATACTGGTCACTTTACTACACATGTGTTGTTTTTCTGTTCCCAGTGATGTTTAATCCCTGAGAACAGTTTGTCAGATGGTCTTCGTCGATATTGATACTTCTTTTGGTGTTGCAATGTCAATCATGGTATCTATAAATTCAGCAGCTGGAGGTCTTCTTTTCATAACTTGAAAACATGTTACTCTTGCTAGAGGACCAATAAGTACAGGTGTATCCTGTGGCAATGTGTCTTGCGATGGTTTATAGGAGTGGACAAACTGCCTTTTGATCTCACTAACAATGGCCAAAAAGGTGGAACCAAACTGCATGATGGGGACAAAGCTTACTGGGAGTAAGTTCAAAGTGAAAGAGTGATATTATAATAACTGGTTAACATTTCTTTGAAGTCGTTCTCCTCCAGGTGCAGTAGATCATTGGAACAGAACATCCCTGAGTCACTCCAATCATCCATTCTGGGTAACTCAAAAATACCGTTAAGAAGCTCACGAACCACATGAAAAAATTCTCCAAGTGTCGATGCCTATTTTGTCTTATATTCCTATTGGAAGCAATCACAGTCTGATACCTTGCCAATCGCCTTTCATAGAATCCTTCCAAATTGTTTAGACAAAGTTGTGTTTTGGGTATCTTGCTTATAATTAAGTGTGGGAATCACTGTGGGGTTTATACTCATTTGTCTTTGATTATCCTTTGTTGACGAGCTTGCTCCGATATAATTTGGGTCAGTTTCTAATTTACCACATGTGCAGTCAATATTTTGTGCAACTTCTCTATATATAATATCTTTCTTACTCTCAATTTTGTACAGTATAGTTATGTGTATCGGTGAATTGCATACTTATATCTGTTTAGCTTATAGATTCTCTTGGAGTAATAAGAATCGCGAAAACCATGGGATATGTGTTGTAATCCCCCGAACTTAACGCAAATTCAGATTCGCCGAAACGATTTATTCACATTATTTTACCCTCATCTTGATTCCAGTTTAAATCAAGCTAACTCTTTTTCACAACTTGACCAATATGGTACATCAATCTGCTTCGAGGAAATCATCATATCCATTACTGCTCACCTCACCTCACCTCACCCACCTCATCTATGCAGTCCAATTCACCATCACAATCTCAGTCGCTGATTTTTGCATATTCCAAAATATAGCCCTTGTTTTTTGACCAATCACCACTTCTCCTTTCACATTCTCTTTTCTGATGAACCAATCTAGTCGTGTTGAGTTTAGGTTCTAGTCATCAACTCCTTTGGCCAACTTTTACCAGTCACAAGCTACAACTTGCAAGCCGCTGAACTGGACCTGCTCACTGCTAGGCCACCGGGCCCAGCAATTTGCAAAGCTCAAAGCTCGAATTTGTTGAGCACATGTGCTGCTTTTCTCACTTCTTTCGATTCAAAAGGTGGTCATTATCCTATTTCTTCTGCAGTTATGAAACTCTGACAACTCAGGGGAAAGAAAGTTGTTTTGGTCTTCGTCATCCATCACCATTACTTGTCCACTCATAAATTAACACCCTCTTCGAGCAACTTTTTCTCTTCCTGGGTTAGCTAGCTTTCCATTCCCAGTCCCAGTTTCAGTCCCATATCCTTCTCATTCATACATCTTGGGTTAGACTATCTTGTTGAAGAAGCTGAGTCATTGTTAAGACTACACATGTTGGTTTGCCCTCAGAAGTTCTGACAATTGTCAATACGATCGACTTCTCTATTCTTTATCTCACAGAACATCTTGAAGCATACCCCAATCTCCAAGATGCACTTCATACCAATTAAATGCCACCCGAATCACTTTTGCTGTTGTTGTTGATTTCCTTATTTGAGTTTTCAATAGTTGGGCAGTTCATAATAATGACGTTGGTTTTCTCATTCTTCTTCTTGGCCACCTTTCTTCTCTTTAGAACCTTCTTCTTCTTGAAAATATTCTTTTTGTATCTTCACCAGCACCAGCAGACGAAACAAAGGATCGAAGAAAAAAAAAAGAACAACAGAAAGTGAATACTTCAAAGAGTCTCAAACCACCACCATCAAAGTCTCAACCAAAGTCCAAGTTATTACAATCAAAGTCGAATCCAACCCCATCAACAGCGCCAACAGCAACTACAGCCATCCCATCCCACAATCCAGCTCAAACACAGAAACTAACAGGCAGCATTTGTTCACCAGCATCATTATTCCAAAGAACGATTCCCCTATCTGTACCAACAAAAGGCAAATTTGCAATGGCTTTATTCAATATGCGCTCTAAGGCATCTCTTATAAGAGCATGGCTGGCTTCAAGACCATTTGCTGAGAGTCAATTGGAAAATCTGGGTCGCTGAAGTTCAATGGACAATATATTGCATTGACACTTCTCGTTCTTTGTCGTTGCTCTTACTGGTAAGTTGATCTTATTAATCTAATGACTGAAGAGATATATAAGTTGATTCGGTGGTTTAACATGTCCCACATTTCCAAAATTCATACTCAACAATACTGTTGAAGGTAGTCGGTTTACCTGGAATGAGAGCTGTGCTGCCCTGGTATTACCATTAATATCAGTTGTTACATGATCACATTTCTTGATGATGGTGAATATGAAGTAGATTTGGCTCTTGAAGTACAGGAGTTGGCGCTTGTTGAGGAGGAGCTGGAGTTGGTGTTTGTAGAACGAAAGTCAGGGGGTGCTGTGGCTGGATCATATGGGGGTGGAGGGGTCGTTAAATCCACTACTTCTATTGACTGAACAGGAGTAGCTGGAGGTGTTGCTTCAGTGGCGAGATTCACCACTTCATCAGGAGTTGCTGCTGCTGGTGCCTGAATTTGAATAAATAGATGATTTTGAGGTTGTGTATTCATTTTGTGGTGTTGAGGTTTATTGGTGATATGTCAATTTGAGAATTTTGATTAGCCTTCTCATCAAATTTTGTTGGATCTCAAATTGAGGATCATGGGCTCTTGCGTTCTGACTTAATATCCGCTTCTACTGGCTGATGAGTAGTAGCTGGAGGTGGTTCGGTGTTGTGAAATCCACCAATATTATCTGTTCTGGAGTTTCTGGTGCGGTTGTTTCTTGTGGTGAACCTGAATAAATTGAGGGTTGATTTCAGATCGTTGTAAAAAGATGGCTCATGTTCTAATTTGACTTTTGGATTCCCTTCAACTTATTGTGTAGTTTATCACAGAATTTTTATTCTTTGCTTCATATCAATACGTGCAACTCATTTATGTATACATATATATATTTGTGTATGTTTTTTGGAATTTGTAGTCCATATATATAATGTGTATCGATGAATTGTATGTTTAATTGATTTATTCTTGTTTTGATCTCTATGGATGGGATTCATACATCACGTGTCCAGATCATCACGTGCGGGTGTCTCGACTCTCAGTCTCGGTTAATACGAGTCAATTCGAGGTTTATGGTTGGTTATACGCAAGCAAGCAAACCATTTCAGCTTTACTTTCTTTAACTACCTGGGTTTATTCTTAATTACACTTGTTCATTTCCACTGAATCATTTAAAGAGTCAATAGTGATCGATCAGCTTATCATTATCATATATAGACTCACTAACCCAGTGCCACTAACCCAGTGCCACTAACCCAGTGCCAACTTCACTTCTTCAAGCTCATTGATTCGTTTTTGGAACACTTTCAATTTGAGATTTATTTAGATTATCCAGAGATACATTTGACTGAAACCATTACACTCCCTGCCAACACCACTCAGTTTGACTGCTGCTTACAAAAAAACACCAGAATCCAGAATCCCAAATCGCTTCTCACCGGCCACTCACACGAAATCCAGACAGAGCCTCACTTAATTTTTTCCATTTTTTTTTTTGAAATTTGATTTTCATCAACCTGTTCAATTTGTTCAACTTTGCTGGTCAATCCACCAGAAAACATCACAACTACTCATAACAACTCATAACAACTCATACAAATCAGATCCACCACAACACAATAACAAAGTATTCAGTTGCAAAACCACACACACTACTAATAATACTTTCAAAATAAAATGACAACGTGGACACCAAACCCAACAGCATTGGATCAACTAGTGCTAATCCTATCCGGAACACTAGCCTCAAATGCTAACATTCGTCTACAAGCAACAGAGGCACTCCAACAAGCCAAAACCCAGCCTGATTTCCACAACTACCTTTTACACATCCTAATCAGAGGAACGCCACTCGAACCTCAGGTCCGTGCAAGTGCAGGTTTGTTAATGAAAAATGAACTAGTCAAGAACTGGCGTCGACCAAACCCAAACACATCCACCAACGGTAATGCCAAACCAGATGATGAACAGAGACAACAGTTACAGAACCACATTTTGGCTGACTTGCCTTTGGGTTTACTTGATCAGGATCCATTGGTGAGAAATATCACTGGTAATGTGATCACTGCATTGTTTTCGGCACTTGGTGTCACTTCTTGGCCTGCTATATTGCCTTGTTTGATGCAGTTGGCTACAGGTGATGGAAGCAGTTTGATTAATTCCTCAGGTGCTCAAAGTGTCACAAGTCGTCAAAGTCAAGAAGGTGCCATGGGTGCATTAAGCAAGATCTGTGAGGATTCAAGTCGGATCTTGGATAGAGAGTATGGTGGTGAAAGACCATTGAATTTTATGGTTCCTCGATTCATCGAGTTGATGGGTTGTGGGTTGAATGAATCGACAGAACAGCAAGGACAAGGACAGACGACGATGACGCCGCAGGATAAGGTTTCATGTGGTCGTGTTAGAGAGTATGCTGTTAATTGTATCAACCAGTTTTTGTTGATTAAAACCCAATCCATCTTGATTCACTTGGAGGCGTTTATGGAAAGATTGTTTGCGTTGGCTAGTGATGACAACCCTGGTGTGAGAACTAAAGTGTGTTCTGCGTTTGCTTATATCCTGGATGCCAAACCTGAGAAGTTGATTCCTCATTTGGACGGTGTGATTAATTATTGTGTTCATTCGATGCAAGATGAGAATGAAGAAGTCAGTTTGGAGGCTTGTGAGTTCTTGTTGGCTTTGGCTACTAGTGATTTACCTTCTGAGTTGTTTGTCCATAAGTTTGATGTCGTGTTGCCTGTGTTGTTGACCAAGATGGTTTATTCTGAAATGGATGTGTTTATGATGGAGAACGATGATGAGAAGGATAACGCAGATATCGCTGATCGTGACGAAGATATTAAACCTCAAATGGCTAAATCTAAAGACGCACACAAGTTGGCTTCAAGTGGTCGTCCGAAGAAAGATGACGCAAAGGAGGGAGATGATGAAGACAGTGATGATGACGAAGACGACGATGATGATGACGATGACGATGATGGTAACTTTGAATGGAATTTGAGAAAATGTTCAGCTGCTGCAATCGACGTCTTTGCCACTAACTACCCAATGGAAGTTCTTCAAATATCGATGCCTATCATAAAAGAACGTATTGTTTCCCAGGAATGGCCTGTTCGAGAAGCCTCCATCTTGGCAATGGGTGCCATTGCAGAAGGATGTCTTGAACTGGCTTCTGATTCATTGCCTTCTTTAGTTCCATTCCTAATTGAAAGATTACAAGATGATCAACCTAGAGTGAGACAAATTTCATGCTGGACCTTAGGAAGATACTCAAGATGGGTCTGTGCACAAGCTGACCAAAGCAATGACCTCAACACTTACTTTTACCCAACCTACAAAGCACTAATGGTGTGTGCACTAGATTCCAAGAAAGTTGTTCAAGAAGGTGCCTGTGCAGCACTAGCCGACTACATTGACTCATCCAGTCCTAACTCCTTGGCATACCTCGTGGACCCACTGCTACAACATTTTCAAATGTACTTCCAGAAATACCAAAGAAAAAACCTCTTGATCCTATACGACACAGTGCAGACTTTTGTTGACAAAGTGGGTGAGCATTTGAAATACGACTCCAAGAAAATCGAAATGTTACTGCCTCCACTCATTGGCAAATGGCAACAACTTAAAGATGACGACAAAGACCTATGGCCATTGCTTGAATGTATGTCCTCCGTGGCTGCTGCTCTAGGTGAGGCATTTGCTCCATATGCCTTGCCCGTCTACGAACGTGCCAACAGAATCTTGACGTATTGCTTGGAACTAGGAAGTTTATATACTGAAGACGCCAACTTCGAAGCACCAGAGAAAGACTTCATCGTGACATCGATCGATTTAATCGACGGTCTAGTGCAAGGTTTAGAATCTCATTCTGGTGAATTGATCACACAGCATGACAACCCACAACAATCACTAATGTCATTACTGTTACTTTGTTTCGATGATACGAACGATGACGTGAGACAGAGCGCATATGCTTTGCTCGGTGACTTGGCCATCTACTTGCTTGAACCAATCGTGATCCCACAATTACACCAGGTTATGGTTTGCATCGGTAATGAAATCACCAATAGAACTTTCGGATCCACTGCTGCTTGCAATAACGCTGTGTGGGCACTAGGTGAGATTGTGATGAGGTTACCACATGAGCAGTTCCAGCCTTACGTTGTCAACTTTTTGACGATCTTAGTTCCATTGTTGCTCAGCACCGACTGTGATCAGACCGTTTTGGAAAACACTTCTATTACGATAGGTCGTTTTGGACTCCATAATGCCATGGACTTGTCAGGTTGTCTATTACAAGTTTTGCCTACTTGGTGTGCCTACATGAAAGGGTTGGAGGAAAATGAAGAGAAATCTTCGGCGTTTGAAGGTATGTACAATATCATCTCTGTGAATCCTGGTTTGTTGAATCCAAATAACGTGGACGGAAGAATGTGCTTGAAGTACTTGTTGGATTGTATTGCTTATTATGAACCTGCTGATGGAAGATTGGCTCCTTTGTTTACTTCTTTGTTGGGAATGTTGAAGTCATCGATGGGTGATGAAGCATGGAATGCGTTGTTGGCTTTGCTTGGTCAAGAAGATGAGTATATTCCTGAAATTTTGAGAATGAAACATGGTGTTTGATTATGGTACTGTCATTGCGATTAGTTGAGAGTTGTCGTTTTCATTACTTTTTGTCGTTCATTTTTGCCATTTCGTTGAATTTTTTGTCTTGTTTGTCGCCATTGTTTACTATATGGCTCCTTTTGTTTCCAAATTGATCCCAATTTTTCTTGTTCATGTCCGTTGTCCTTCTCTCTCATTTTTTTTTCTTGTCAAATTTGATGAGTTAACTCCTTTCCATTACGTTGCTATATTTTCTCATGTTGTTCCACTCACTTTGTTAATTGTTTTTCTTCTTACCTTCACTTATAATTTATTTTCCTTTTGACTATATTTAAAATTGTCTTGTTTTTCATGTTTTCTGTTGTTGTACCGTCTCTACAGTTACAAATTCCAAACTGTTATTTATATGCTAGCTTTCCTCTTTGTTTCCCTTCTTCACTCATATACACTGTTGTTTTTCAAAATTGCTTATTAATTATACTCGTCCCAGCTAGGACCTCTTTCTTGGCATGCAGCTATTTGATTCGTATGCATACAGCTTGAATTTTCAGGATTATCTATCTAGATTTGAAAGTTGATCGAAATTATTCTAGATTAAATTAGAACTATAGTAGAAGGTAATAAATAATATAGAAGTTGAACTATAAACGAACATGCAGTATATATTATAAATATAGGCGAATGATAAAGATGAACATGTGTAAAAATATCAAAATCATAGAATGCATAAAGTATAGGGAATGCGTGGATATAAATTGAAGTTTTGTATATGATGAAATAAAGCAAAGAATGTGTAGTGAAATAAATGGTAATCAAATGAATAGCTGAAGCAGACCATGCATTCCTGTTTTCTGGAGCAGTTGAACAACTTAGTTTTGTCTAGGTTCAAGAATCAACTTACCCATAGGAACATCAGAAACACCTTTACCAAAAGCGTAAATCGAGTTACCTCTCAAGATCGTTTCAATGACTCTACCTTTCATCTTCTTACCAGAATGAGCAGTCAACTTATTCTTGAAATAAGTTCTAGCATTAGCAATCTCATAATCTGTGTTATCGTCAAAAATGGCAAAATCAGCATCATAACCAATGGCAATCTTACCTTTCTGATGACCCAGACCAACTTGAACAGCAGTATTCTCACAACACCACTTGGCAATATCAACCAAGTCAACATTGAAACTGGTTGAACCCTCGGTGTACAACAAAGGTAAACCTAGACCAACTGAAGTGATACCACCCCAAGCCTCGAAGAAATCACCTTTATCCAATCCTTTCAATTCAGGAACACAAGGAGAGTGATCAGACACAACAGAGGTGATTGTTCCGTCTTTCAATGCTGACCAGAGCTGTTTTCTGTTTTCGTCGGTTCTTATAGGTGGACAACATTTGAATTGTGTGGCTCCGTCTGGAATATCTTCAGATTTGATCGTCAAGTAATGGAAACATGTCTCCACGGACAACGGTAATTTTTTCTCAAATTTGGCCTTTTGAATCATTGGAATCGCCTCTTGGGATGCTAAATGGACGATGTGCACTGGTGTGGTAGGTTGTTTTTCAAGACAGGAGATGATGTGACTAATGGCAGTTTTCTCAAATGAGTCAGGTCTGGACTCTAAGAATGAGGTGTAGGCTCTAGGATCAGTTGATCTCACTTTTTCTTCATGGTGATGATCATGTTCATGTTTCTGTTTTTTGTTGACTTCACCACCAGCCTTGGAACAGCAGCTATCATTAGCTGAATCCATCTCAGCATGGAACATAATCATTGTATTTTCACCTTTCACAGTCTTCAAAGCTTCATCGATATACTGTGGATCAATCATTGGGAACTCATCAACACCTGAATCCATCATAAACCCTTTAAACCCTCTAACACCGGCTTGAATCAAAGGAACCAAGTCATCCAAATTATCAGGAACCAACCCACCCCAGAATCCGGTGTCGACCCAAGTTTGACCTTCAGCAGCAGCCAACTTAAGATTGAAATTTGCAATGTTTGTAGTTGGTGGGATCGCATTTAATGGCATGTCAATCACGGTGGTGACACCACCTGAGGCTGCTGATTGTGTACCTGTTGCGAAACCTTCCCATTCTGTTCTTCCTGGCTCGTTTAAGTGAACGTGAGAGTCAACTAATCCAGGCATGATCACGTATGGTGACAGGTTTCTGTATGAGACAACACTGTATCTTTGTAATAGTGGGTCATTTTCTTTGAGGATTTTGTTTTTGACGATTGTTAGAATCTTACCGGATTGTAAAGAAAAGATGATGGTTGCTTGAATGATGGACCCTTCAATGACCACTTTCTCTGATGAAATAGCTCTTGACATTTTGGAGGATGAAAAAATTGGAAAATGTTGGAAGAATTGGGGGTATCTAGATAAGTTGCTGTTTATGGATGTGAAAGATAAGCGAGCTGCTTCCTGCTTGAATGTATTCAAAAGCAAAGGAGGAGGGAGAAGCGTGGTGTTGTAAGTGCTGATAAGAACAGTTGTTTGAAACAGGACGAAAGTTCATGGTGGAGGCTTGGGACAACTGGTGATTTTGGTCGTCAGCGTCAAGACACTGGAAATTTCTGAAATTACCACTTGACCATTCACCATTGACCAAAACAATAAAATTACCACTCTGATGTTAGATAATCTGTGTCGGAATAAAAAACTTAGATAACAGAAATTCAAAATGCGCTTTGCGCGGCACATCAACTGAAAATAAGGCCGGCCCGCACCGGACGCCCGGTCAACGCCGAACCCATGCGTGATCTCACACATTTGGAAACCTTTTCACTGTCCAAGTTGCACATCCCGCACCGTATCTACCGCTTCCGGCCCGGTTGCAAATCTCAGCATTGCCACTCTCTTGTTCTGTGAACTAGTGGGCTCAATATCATTACCATGCGAAACATCGTGAGTGGGATTGAACACTTGTATGTATACAACATAAAATGATTGTATTGCTAATTGTTGTGGTGGGTGGTTGCTGATATGGGGAAGCACGTCTATGATATTTTCCCAATGGTCATATTGTATGAATTCATAGTGGAAGTTGGAATCTTCGGGAATGCCAACGGGGGTTAAAATGAAGAATAATGCAGGAAAGAAATTCCCCGAACTACCATGTTTAGAGCACTTTGGAGGAACATCACTGGTTTTCTTTCCAGCTTTTCTTTTGTGAATTAATTTATAAGCGTGTTGGTGTAACGCATCGATATTTTGTTGGTTATGATTATGTGAATTGTGTGAGTCTCCCATTCTGAAAATAAAAAACATCTTCATTGTAGAATCATAAGCCAGATGCAGCTTGTTTCGACATGGTTCACCATCCTCACTTTGAAGCTTGCCGTATAAACAACCGCATTTCTTATCCCAAAAACTCAAACCAATGAAATCTCGATAGTGATAGAAAAACTGAAGGAATTGTGAGATAGTGAATCGATAGATGTTGTTGTAAATATGATAGTATCTCTTATACATTCTGTGAAGGGATGGGTCTGGGGATTCAATTTCAGTTCCAACGTTGGACTGCCATTTGTTTAAGGCCACAATCACATGGTTCATGGACATCTTGGTATCCAGTTTCAAATTGAAAAATCGATCATCGTGAGTGATATTCGAATCTATGGAATACCCAAACAATTCAAACACAGGTAGTTTGTAAAGATCTTTACCTTTTCCTGAGACAGCAGCCACTCCAGTTGTTGGCCGTTCTCCAGTTTGTATGTAGTGGGGGTTGTTTGAAGTATTTCTTGCTGGTGGAAAGCGGACTCTGACGTTGACGTTGGCGAAGAGTTCTGCTTGTGGTGGTGAATCTGGTGATGTTTGGGATCCTTGTGGTTGTGGTTATGGTTGTGGTTGTGGTTGTGGGATGCTTCCTTCAGACACATTTCGTTCGCCTTGCAATTGACCACTACTCTCCATTATACTGTAGTGATGTATGTGTTGTAAAGTACCTAGCAAGAGTACCGAATGGCCAGTATGACCAGTAAGAAAAGTCAGGGCTTAAAAGACCATCAACACATTCAACTTCAAATCAATGGCCCATGTGTGCCTTCAGATTGATTGCCTCAAATCAAATTATTGACGCGTGGGAATTTTCTTTAAGAGACGCGTAAATAAACAGGCGTACGTAAATTGAGCATATGTTAATATCTCTCTCGAAACAAACAAAATGTAATGAGAGCATTCATTCTGCATACTGAATTATCAGATAACTCAGAGTAGTGAGTTTGAAGCATAGACTCTATACCTCATTACTAAGTACGTTATGATTGGTGACGTTGCCGTTGTAAGATATTCACCGGTCGAACCACTCTCAACTTTCAACAAATTGAGCTGAAGTGTGCCCCCGCTATACTTTTTTAATATTAACAAATCCTCAAACGGTAGTAAGCTTTTCATCATATCTCCCTTTCTGAGTCCTGGTGAACAAGTCAGGGAAGATGTCAATTTTATTTTGTAACCAACTACATGCATGAGTAAATTGTACAATCGAATCCGTAAAATTTAAAATTAAATTCTTATATTAAACTGGTATATCTCTATACATTATCTAGCTAAATTTCAACTCTTTCATTAATTATATGATCTAACTGACTTTGAAAACCAAATCACCTACCGGTTCAAAGCGCCAGCATCTGCAGGAACCAATTGCATCAAAATTTAATCAGGTACAGCATCATCTAATCTTCTAGCATAATAAAGAAACACCTTTAAATCTCGCTGGAAAGAATTCAACTCCTCAGAACTTGAGAATTCAAGTTCTTCAAATTCACCAGACACCAAAGCTTGGGTAACTTCAGATACTCTAGAAAATTGTGCTCTTGTTAAAGGTACAAGTCCGTTCTGGGTACCAACTTCTTGATGATCCAAACCATCAAAATCTTCAGCTTCATCAGACTCATCCGTAGCACTGTGATGCATTGACTCATGATCACTGAAGGCATAGCCATCATCTTCAACCAGAACATGAACATCATTTTCCTTTTCTTTCTCCTCCTCCATATCCACATCCTCTGCATCTCTTTCCTCGTCAGTTTTCCCATTGATTGTCGTTGGAGCTACAATATTGACTTGTGCTTCAGGCCTTGTGGTATCGGATGGGGAGTCATTCAAAGTAACTGGTCTGGAAGTTTCAGGCACCCTAAGTGCTTGATCGTTGATATCAGCATTTCCACTTTCATCATGAGAATGAACATGAATGTCTTCTTCTTGAACATTATTGTTTGCATTAGCACCTTCTTCATCAGCCATTTCTGAGAATTTCGAAAACTCTGATTTAACTCTGTCGGCAATCTCTGCCCCACTGTGGCTATGTATAGGAGTTTTAAGATATTTCAAAAATAGACGTTGTTTATCTTTATCAAACTTTAACGACATTCTTGTATTACACTTGAGTTGAAGACTGCAGAAAACATAACAAAAATTGTGTTTCGGACTAAGCACTTTCAAAAACGATGAATAAAGTGTCATCAGCTGTATGAACTGAGAGACGGTGAAGCTGAAAGTTGTGTCTTTAAAGTCGATAATCTGTGTATATGTTTGATGGATGGAGTTCACTGAATCTGGATGGAGTTGCTGAGGATCATGATTGGTTATCTGGGAAATCAATTTTTTCCAGCTGAATTCTGATTCAAAGGTAAATCTATCATCATCTGGAATAGCGACAGCACAATACTCACTTTCCCCCAATAGGGAACTTGGGATTTCACTTGAATTTTGTTCAACATTCAACGTTTCCAGACGTTTTGTGAATTCCGCTTGGCACATTTTCACCATTTCATCACTTGTATGATTATGGACCGGAGCATGAGTGTGACCCAAATAAAACAACCCTGTCTTTGGTTCAACCTTTAAAGAAATGCTTGCATTACACTTGAACTTCATGGGATCGCAAGAAAGGTAACAGAAATTAGGTTTTCGGATTGTGAGTTTCAAAAATGGCATATATACTGCAAGGAACTGTAAGATCTGTGAAGGTGTGAAGATATATGTTGTAGCACTATTATTATATAAGTTAATGTAAGTTTGATTTATCAAAGTCAATGCATTTGGTTGCAAATCATGAATTTGGTGCATCATCAACTTTCGTGCGAGTGTTCTCCAGTTGACTTTAGTTGGGAGAGTAATCTTAAATCGTTCATCTTCGGGGATTTTGACGTTAAGTGAATTCACAGGAGTTCTGTTTGTGGTTTTTCCAGCATTAGATTTCTTTTTGAAACTCTCAACAATTTCGGAGCCAGTATGACCATGAACAGGGGGGTGAGTATACTTGCAAATAACGAACTTTTTATCTTTATCAAACTTTAGTGACATTCTTGCATTGCAGTTGAGTCGACGACAACACTGAACATAACAAAATCTGGGAGGTGAATTGTAGATTGTAAACACTGAAGAATACATTGCCATGAATTGGACAAACTGTGAAATCGAGAAACCAAATGCAGTTTCCTTGGAATCAATAAGCTTGATATATGCTTCATGGATGGAATTTAAAGCATCTGGCTGTAGTTCGTCTGGTTTATGTTTCTTTAGCTGTTGCAACACTTTCGACCAATCATCTGTTAGATTTGAAGAAAGTGTAAATCTATCATCATTTGGAATACTGACAGGTGACCACTGCACTTTACCCAATTGGTGATCACGTATTTCCCTTGACTTTAATTTGAACCTCTCAGTAATTTCGGAACCAGTATGACTATGAACAGGAGGGTGAGTATACTTGAAAATAACGAACTTTTTATCTTTATCAAACTTTAGTGACATTCTTGCATTGCAGTTAAGTCGATAGCAACATTCAACATAACAACTTCTGCGACGCGTATTGCGGAAAGAAAACACTGAAGAATACATTGCCATGAATTGGACAAACTGTGAAATCGAGAAACCAAATGAAGTTTCCTTGGAATCAATAAGCTTGATATATGCTTCATGGATGGAATTCAAGGCATCTGGCTGTAGTTCGTCTGGTTTGTGTTTCTTTAGCTGAGCCGACACCTCCGACCAATCATCTGTTAAATTTAAAGAAAGGGTAAATTTATCATCATTTGGAATATTCACAGGTAGCCATTGATCTTTGATTGAATGTAGTTTCAAATTTGATTTAGCCATATTAACAATCTCTGCGGCAGTATGATTGTGAACAGGGTGGTAAAGATGTCTCAAAAGGAAGAGTCTTTTACTCTCATCAAACTTCAACGACATGACTGATTTACATTTGAATCTAGAAGAGCAGTAAATGTAACAAATGTCTCGAGAATAAGAAATTATTTTCACAAATGGACGATAGATAGAAAAGAACTGTAAAAGCTGCGATGCAGTAAATGTGTGTGTTGTATTTTTCAAACCAATAAGATTTCTGTAAGTATCATGGACTGGATTAATTGCACCAGGATTCAATTCAGCTGGGTTTTGCTCGTTTAGATGGGGTATCCATTTCGTCCAGTCTTCTCCTGTTGTTAAATCAAGTGTGAACCTATCATCTTCAGGAATTTTGACAGGTAAATACTGATTTCCTCTCACCAAATCAACAATATCATCAGCAGTATGAGTATGCACAGGAGCACGAGTGTATGACAAATAGAATATTCCCTCTTTCTCATCCAGATTCATTCTTATCACTGACTCACACTTGAGTCCGTGAGCACAATAAAGGTAACAAGCCCTTGACGAAGGAGTTTTAAGTTTCATGAACGGAAGATATATTGCAAGAAACTGTAACATCTGTGATGTTGTAAATGCGTGTGTTGTTTTTTGTAATTTAATAAGATTTCTATATGTTTGATGTATGGAATCCATGACCTCTTGTAACGGTTCATATTTTTGGCTTTCCCTCAATCTTGGCATAAGAGTCAACCAGTTGACTTTTGAGGGTAGTTCAAGCTTAAATCTATCATCATGTGGAATACTCACATATAATATGTTGTCTGATGAGCTCTGTTCCAAGTTAATCTTTTGTTCTTGTGCTTTCTGTTCATCGTTTGTTATCGAGTTTGAAGTGTCAATGTGTGTAATCAGCTGATCTGATTTCTGATGTAAAGATTGACTCTCCTTGGTTGTACCACCTTGCTGAAACTGACCCGCTTTGTCCTGGGAAACATCGTCTAGAGAAGTTAATAAGCTAGTTTGTGGATCTGACTGGGGGACATTTGAACCCATATGTGAAGTATTAGTATCTGAGTTAACCACATTTGAAACGCGTGGACTTTCGACACGTCCATCAGTTGAGATATCATTGTTGGTAATATTAGAACCACGAGTAACTGGAGAATACTTCAACGTCACTAAAAACATGGGACAACCATAGGCTTCTGTTTTGTTCTCATTGGAAGAGTTGGCATTGGCATCGTAGTTGGAATTGACATTGACATTCCCAAGAGAATTTCCTCCAGAGAAACTGCTGAGTTCACTGAATTGATGATTGTGGTCTTCTGCCATGTATGACTTCTTCGATGAGTGAGATCGAATATGCAAAATTTGAAGTGAATTGTTGATGATGACTGCAGCAACAAGTCCAGCAGCCGGCATGATGCATCTCAATGACCATTGTCCAGGTTTATTGTCACGTTGAATGGTGATTGATGATGAATCTTGATTCTTGATTCTTGACAGCGCGGCGGTGGTCCCTGTGACTGACAGTACCGATACTTTCTGCTGAGAAATTAGAATTCATTCATCGATGATTCTCTTTAACTATATACCTACCATGTATCCTCTTTATATTCTCCAACATTTAATTATTAAATTGTGTTATATATAGACCATTTCTATTAACAATATATTAAGTAAGAAAACCTATCTAAAGTTCAATAAAAAAGAAATTATCTAGCAAAGGTGAGCAATTTATTGGCATCAATGAATTTTATCATACAATCCGTCAGTATAGTATAACAATTCTTCCAAATCTTTTTTGAAACCTGCACTATCAAAGCTTGCAGATTTTGCAAACTGTTTTTGGTCAGATGATAAAGCGTGAATAACTTTGGCAGTCTGGCGTGCTGTCTCATTTATGTGTTCAGAAGTCTTATCAGTATCAAAATTCCGTACAACTTCCCTTCCGGTATCTCTTATGGGATTTGTATATTGCTCGTCAATTGGGAAGTTGTTTGAATTATTATGATGGCTCTGTGAAGCTATTGTCGACGTTGTTGAAACGACGACAGCTTGGGCATTCTCTTGAGTCATGTAAGTAGGATTTTCTCTATCATCATCAGTATGGTAAACATCAAGCGTGTTAGCAGCTATCGGAGGCGAAAGTGTATGAGTGTGTTGTTCAAAGCCTACCTTCGATATGTAAAAAACTTTGCTTTCAGAGCAGTACCTGATAATCAGTCTCACCGTGCAACATGGACGATGGTATCTCAAATACATGCTGTAGAGAAATAGATTGGATGGTAGGGCTTGTGACTTGCTGGGAGTCCAGTTATTCAATGCGAAAACCACATCATTCATGGTCATATAATCATGTAGTTCGAGGTTGGCGAATCGTTCATTGTGAGAATTATCGGAGGTTTAGATAACTGAAACAACGAAGAGACAGGCAAGTTGTAATATCGACAATTTTTTGATGTTTCACTATCAATTCTATTAGTTGGTATACTGTCTTGTTGGCGCTGATTGTTGCTTAAACTGTTTTCTGTTGGATTGTTGAAGTTGGTGAGGTGGTCCAGTTGTTGGGCTTGCGTCTGTTGTTCCTGTACTTGTGGTGTATTTGGCTGAGACGCATTTTTTTCGACTTGTGGTTGATGTTTAGCTTTCATGAATTTGCAATTCTCAAAGTGTTGTGTTGACATGTGTTCAGCTGTACCGTCTTGATCCAGTTGTTTTGAATATGTGATTCTATCCGAAGAAAATTAACAAATTTTACGTGATCAAACTTCAGCCAGATCAGCCTTCGGGACCAAAACTCCCAAACAGGCACATTGGACCTTAAGGCAATGGTGATAAATAGCCGATTTGGGAATTTTGGTCCTGATAACCGAGCAGCTCATTGTTCAATTCTATTCTAAAAAGAAATTCACCCTAGATTTCACTGTTCATTCTTACTCTAACAACAGAAATTCCAATAATAAACACTAAGAAAGCCATTTTTGAAAACAAAAGCCTATACAGAAACAAAACGAAAATACAAATCACTATACTAACCACAATAAACCAACCTAAAGCTGAAGCATCTCTTGCAACACTTTATCAGCCTCAAACTGATCTTTAAATTCTCCATCAACTAGATTTTTCATCTCTTGCACAACTTCATCACTATCCAACTTCTCCAATCCACCTTTTTCATTGACGTTATCTTTCCATTTCTTCAAAATTGTAGTCAACAACGTCTTACTTTGCAAAACCTCATCATTGGAAAACTTAGCTCTCTTGGCTCTCTCATCTTCACTACTCTTACTATCATCCAACTCCATGGCTTTTCTCTTTGACATTTCAATGATCTTCTTTGGGAACTTCACCAACTCAGCGACATGAATACCGAATGATTGATCAGAGATACCTGGTTCGACTTTATACAACAACGTGATGTTCTCATTACTACCTTTCTTGTTACCATCCATTGCATCATCCAATTGATCAACGTGGGCGACAACATGCAAGTTCTTCACACTTGGGATTCTATCAGCTAGAGTGGTCAACTCGTGGAAATGGGTGGCGAACAAAGTAAATGCTCTAACTTTCTCAGCGATGAATTCCGAAATGGACCAAGCCAAACCAAACCCATCATAAGTCGACGTACCTCTACCCAACTCATCAACAATAATTAAAGAGTTATTCGTAGCGGTTTTCAAAATCGATGACATCTCAAGCATCTCAGACATGAACGTAGAGACACCTTTCAATTGAGAATCGCTTGCCCCGACTCTAGCCAAGATGGAATCAAAGATACAAATTTCAGAACCTTCTTCAGCAGGAATGAAACAACCGATTTGGTTCATCAAGGCAATTACACCAACGGTTCTGATGTAGGTTGACTTACCACCCATGTTTGGACCAGTGATGATTAAAAACTCAGCGGAGTCCTTGCTCATTGAGATATCATTGGCGATGAAAGTCAAACTGTCTTGTTGTTCCAAACATGGGTGTCTGGCCTCCACTAAATTCAACTTTCTTTCTGGATCATTCAACGTATGGATCTTAGCTGGTCTAATGTACTGAGTTGGAGCAATCTCTGATGCGGTGGCTAATGAAACCAAAACATCGATGGTTGATAAGACGATGGATAGTTTGGTAAACACCGGAGAATAAGTAGCTGCGGTCTCAATGATCTGGGTGACGATATCACGTTGCACTCTTTCATACTGTTCTGTGAGTTTCTTGATGTCTGTGCTGGCTTGTGATAATTCAGAAGTGGTGAAGTAAACACCTGCTTTCACCGTGGATAACTCCCTGTAGGCTCTATTACCTCTGATACGAGATGAATCGTTACGTGTAAGTCTCATACACCAACCATGGACATGATGATCTTCCAGCTTTAATTTCTTGTCCAACTCCATGTTCAAGTCGTCACCGACATCAGAATGTATCTCTTTGATTTGGGCTTTGATTGCATCCAATTTTTGGCTGATGTTCATCAACTCTTCGTCGTACTCTGGGTTAATGGCAATCATGGAATTCGAGTAACTTGCAGAAGTTGCTTCTTCTAAGGATCTCAAATCGATGGTTTGTTCAATCATGGAGTTGAAGTTCAGTAAGTCATTAGTATACTCGGAGATTGGTTCGATCCATTGAGTGTTTAATAATTCCTTGATCAATGGGGTGTCTTCGTCTTCTTCATAGTTGTTCAATTCTTCAATTGCATCATTCAGGTAAGTCAGAGCATCTGGAAGTTTCAAACAGAGTTGATATAATCTAATGACATCATCCAATTTACCCATATTACCTCTCTTAGCACTCAATTTCTTTAGTAATTTGGTGATATCAGGAACTTCATTCAAGAATTGAGACTGTAGGTTGTTCTTTAATGTTCCATCTTGTAACAACAATTTAACAATCAAATGACGCTTATTGATCTCATCGAGGTCAACTAAAGGTTGTTTCAACCAACGTGAAAGCAATCTCGAACCACCGCTTGTCTTACAGTAGTTCAATAGACCAAACACAGAGGCACTCTTGTTCATTGAATTTGAATAATTTGGAGGTGGGAATAAGTTTAATGCTCTCACTGCGGCATAATCTAGTCTCATGTATTGTTCCAAGTTGTATTTTCCAACGGTATGGTTACCTCTATTTGAATCATCTGAAAGTAAAGACAAGTAATTGATGACACTATTGGCACAACCTAACGCGATTTTCATGGATGACAATTCATTAGTTGACAAAATTAACTCGTTTCCAGTTAGACTGATCAAGTCTTGCTCGATATTCTTATCTGAAAAATCACTAGATTTCACCTCACTGATAACGATATCACATCTATCAATCAATGTCTTAACTTTGTCGAAATCTGGATCTGACACATTAGCAGCAACTAAACATTCTTTAACACCCAATTGAATCAGCACAGACTCACAATGTGTGAATAATTCATTATCGATAAATTCAACTAAACCAATGTACTTCCCATTAGGTTCATAGAAACATAAGCCAATCTTCTTACCATCAGCAGCAGAACTGACAAGTTTCAAAGCAGCAATGACACTACCAGCAGCGACTTCATCTGCATCACCAGTCAAATACCGTTCCACCTCACCCAAATTACCAGGAGAAGCACACTTGCAATTACTCCAGCTTTTATCATAAATCTCCAACTTGTAACCCATCTCCAACACGACGGTTTTCACCAAGTTGGCAAACACGGCATGGGACAGAGTTAGATATTGGATATGGGCACCGTTTGAATGTTGTTGTTTGGCGGTTTTCAAAACAGATTGGGTCTTGTAGATTAAATCAGCAACTAATTCAGCATCTTCGTCTAAGATCGTGTAGTAATCTGTCTTGTCAACGACTCGTAATGTACGTTGAGGAGATGGTGGGAGTTGTTGGTATTTCTTGTAGAATGAGATTTGATCTCTGTCGTCTGTGAATTTCAGGTCTGGTCTTATGCTTGACATGATTGTTTGAATATGTTATATATATGAAATGAGTTGTTGTGTTGTTCAAATGAAAGGAAACAGGTTGTGACTTGTGGAATGTACGAGTTGGAGTTCTTCAGAAAAGCTGACGCGTTTCGTTTCGTTTCGTTTCCCTTTCTACATGAAAATTCGAATGCTCTGCGCGTCCGCCTAATGAGTGAGATTCAGAATCAGAATCACTGGAATCAGGCTGTGCTACTCTCTTGAGCAAATCACACACCCGTGCACCACACTCAACTGTAATTCTGGCTGTACTTCAATTTTATTATACAATTACAATTCTACCCCAACATGTGGATCCCATCTTGACAACTGAATTCTGACCTATTATTCACTATAAATCATAGAAACTCATTAGATCACCGCTATATCTGATATCTCAAAGCAAGACTTCAAAGAGAAAAGAAACATCAGACCTTTTTACACCCAGTGTCAAACCCCCCCCCCCAAAAAAAAAAAATTATGTCAATTTCAAGACTCCAACTCCTTCAAAAACTGCCAAAGCTTTCACAAAGAGCAACTCTTCTAACAGCAACAAGTCTCAAACCAACCACTCTCTCATCCCTATCATCACCAAGATTCAACACCAGAACCTTCATAACAACAACACCAGCAAAGCACAACATGAGCCACGATCACAGCAAATGTTCACTTCCAGGACCAGTTGAACTAGAATCAACACCAATTGAAGACTCCATGCGTTCCAAGATAACTCAAGAATACGAACCTTCATACCTGAAAATCAGAAACGATTCATGGAAACACGCAGGCCATAGAGGTCTGGAAGGACATGCTAACATCACTGAATCACATTTCCATATCACTATCATCAGTGAGAAGTTCAATGGTGTGAAGTTGCCTGCTAGACATAGAGGTGTTTATAAGTTGTTAAGTCAGGAGATGAATGATATGGGTGTTCATGCTTTGCAGTTGAAGACTAAGACGCAGGAGGAGTGGAGTAAAGATCCAGCTTATAAGCGTAGTTTGAGGGGTGAAGAGGAGGTCTAAAGACTAAGAGGTTTGAGATTTTGATGATGATAGGTACTTGTATGTACTTGTTTTGCTTTCTTATACATACGTCATGTTTTGTTTCTTTCCTTAACTTATTTTTCATTAACGGCAAGGATTTGAATAAAATTTTACTAGGTTGATACTTAACTTGTAGGTTTTTGCGCAGATGTGGTTGGAAGTTGGCGACGTATTTTTTTGGATGAGTACACGTTGATTTTTACCATCATAAAGCAATTCGAATGACTAATAGTATTGAGGGTTACAATTCATAAGAAAAGTACAAATAATGATATGTATGTGTTTAAAGAGATAGAAATAACAAACTAAAAACAATGACAAAGGACTTTAAAAACACCAAAGCGTATTCAGCATAGTCCCATAATAGTTTTAAATCAAAAGCACAGCTTCATGAAAGAAAGAGGAAAAACAATGAGAAGGATACAAAAACCATGACTCTAGCACATCTATTCATCTTCATGTTCTTCCAACAACTTAACGTATTCTTCCTCATTCAACAAACCTTCAACTTCACCATCAGCTTTAGTCAACTTAACGATCCAACCTTCACCCATTGGGTCCTCGTTCAACAAACCTGGGTTTTCCTCCAAAGCATCATTAACAGCAGTGACTTCACCAGCCAAAGGAGAGTAAATCTCAGAAGCACTCTTAACACTCTCAATTGAACCAACGGTATCACCTTGAGCCACGGTCTCACCGATCAAATCAACAGGTAATTCAACGTATGTGGCATCACCCAAGGCATCAGCGGCGTATTTGGTGATACCGACAAATGAAGTACCGTCTGGATGRATGGCGACCCATTCGTGCTCGGTGGTGTATCTCACTAATGGTTCTTCACCTGAGGTGAACTTGAATGGAGTAGAGTCCTTGTTTAGTTGGTTTGCAGATAACGTGGATTGCAATCTTAGTGTGAATGTGGTGGCTGGTTTATAGGTCAAGAAAGCAGTTCTGGTTGTGGTGGATCTCAATGCTGATGAGGAGGTTCTGAATAGTGATCTGGCAAACATTTTGTGATATGTGTGTGAAAATTTGTTTGTTGATAAGAAAATCCGGGGAGATGATATGATGGTCTAGAGACTGGAGACAGGTATGAGTTGACTGGTTAACTGGGATTTCAAAGATCAAGGGTCAATTGTTGAAACTGTGAATCAAGAAGGCAGTTTTCCAAACGGATCAAGTAAGAAGAACGGAGAAAAAGAGGTGGAGAAAAGACAAGGGACGTTCAAAGAGGCCAAACCCACCAAAACGATAACCTGGTACAATCAATTGACCAATCTGTACATGAGTTGTTGTTGTGCTGACTCTGTGGAGCTTTTCCTGTGACTCGGGGCTGACTTCTCGGCCTAGAAATGACTTCGCTGCCTTGGGTTTGACTTCGCTCAACTGGGAGTCAGGGACCAAAGGAAACACTTTGAAACGTAAATAATTATCGACGCGTAGATGAGTCGATTTATCGACTCCTCCAAAACACTTAGGTATGAGTTACATGCATATACATGTTTGCTAAATTCACTACATACAAAAGTTAGAACCCAATATTACTACAAATTCCTTGAATATATAGCAAATTTGCATGCAATGTGAAAATCTAAGCTGCCTAGCCTGTCTGACAGTTATAATCTGGCTCATGTTTGACCAGACCGGTGAACTCAGTGAATGCACTTGTACAATCTATCCGTATAAAACATCAACTCACCCAAATCTTGCTGCAATCCGTTTGAATCACCACCAGAATTTAAGAACTGTTTTTGACAAAATTGCAAAGCATCCACAACTTCCAATATTTAGAACTTTTCTTCCGTGCTCAGTGGTCCAGCACCATTGAACGTAAAAACTTCTTGAGTGTTTTCATCGTCACTGATATGGTCATCTTCATAATCAACATTATCAGCTTCAATGTCATCACCCGATGGGTCACAATAATCAAAATCATACTCATGATCTTCATATTTGATTATAGCTGGATCTCCTTGATCATGACCGATGGTTGGCCTTGCATTACTTGAGTGTAATTCATCGCGTGTACTGAAACCCCTAGAGTATTTTAAGGTAACTAAGAGGGAGGTTGCATGGACTCTAGGTGCTTCACTCACCGTACGACTGTTTGGACTTCCAGTACTCGATTCAACAAGATGATTCCCTTCATCTTCTTCAACCCCATTTTCTCTATCTGAACTTTGTTCAACACCCAATTGTTTTGCAACCTCTTGCTTAACCCTTTCAATTACCTCTGCACTTGTATGTGTTTGAGTGGGACTGCTTGTATATTTCAAGAGGAACAATTGTTTTTCTTGATCGAAATCCAGCCGCAAATATTACTTGCACTTAAACTTAGGATGACACTCAATATACGCGTATATCTTCGCTTTTTTATGCTTTATGTTGAGGAATGATGAATATAGTGTCATAAACTGGGCAAGCTGGGAGATGGTAAAGCTGTGTGCAGTGTCTTCAAAGTCAATGACTTTTTATATGTGTCGTGAATGCAATCAAAAACATCCGGACATAATTCTTCTGCATGCATGTATTCTCTTACCAACGACAGCGAACTGCAAAGATCTCTCATGAAAAATGAATGAGGGGTAAATCTATCATCATTAGGAATATCCTCAGGGGTATACAGACTTCCACTTGTTTGTAAGTCAACCATTTTGATACGCTCTAATACTTCGGCTTTAACAGCTTCTATCATCTCTGCACTTGTATGTGTATGTGTATGTGTATGTGTATGTGTATGTGTATGTGTATGAGTACGACTATTCGTATGTTTCAAGAGAATCAACTGGTTTTTCTTCATCAAGGTCCAACTGCATACGTCACTGGCACCTTAATTTGTAAGTACACTTGGTGTATGCACATTTACCGTTTGGCGAAGCGTGGATACTGAGAATTGATGAATACAGTGTCATGAACTGTGTAAGTTGAGACATTGTGAAACTGTGTGTGGTGTCGTCAAAGTCAATGACTTTTCTGTATGTGTCATGTATAGAGTTCAATGCATCCGAACTGATTTCTTCTAGATGGTATTCTCTTAGCTAGGGCACCAAATCTCTCCAATTCCTTGGGAAGTTGCTTGACTGAAGTGTGAATTTATCACTGTTCGGAATATCCACAGGAGAATAGTCACTATCTCTCAAGTGCGCCCAGCCTTTGATATCTCAGCTTTGACGGTCTCGATAATCTCTGCAGTAGTATGTTTATGCGTAAGACTGTTCGTATATTTTAAAAGGAACATTTGCTTGTCTTCATCGAAGTCCAACCTCATTTTTGGCTTTCACTTCAACTTGGGATGGCAAGAAATATATGCATGCTGAGCGTCAGCGTTCATTCTAAGTAACGATGAAAAAACTGTTATGAGTTGTACAAATTGAGGGATTGTTAAGCTATGTGTAATGTCTTTAACGTCAATAACTCTTCCATATGCTTCATTTATGGAATCTAAAGCATCTGAACGTACCTCATTTGATTGATATTTTATCAATTGGGATTGTAAATTTTTCCAGTCTCTTGTAAAATTTGTTGTCAGTGTGAATCTATCGTCCTCTGGAATGTAAACAAGTGACCACCCACCCAACTCCAAATGCTTAGCAAAATTCGCTTTAGCTAGTTCAACAATTTTGCAACTAGTGAGTCCCTGGGTGCGATTGTTCATATAATTCAAAAAGATCATTTGGTTGTCTTTATCAAAATCCACAGAGAGGGGTACCTTACATTTGAGTCTGTGGGCACAACATAGGTAAAGTTCAGTTCCATTCCCATTTTTGAATGTCATAAACGGTAAATAGATTGCAAAAAATTGTAAAAACTGTGATGCAGTAAAAACGTGAGTCGCTTCTGTAAAATTGATGACGCTCTTATATGCTTCATGGATGGACTCCAATGCACTAGGCAATGGGTCTGGTTGCTAGCGTTTCAGTTTCGGTAGCAAAGAATGTTTTGTTGTTTTTAATGGAAGTGTGAATCTATCATCTTCAGGGATATTCACACGCAAACGGTTTCAATTCGATCATTTGTCTCATTAGCATCTGACGTAGTAGCTATCTCCATAGCATCCGGAACAAAAATATCATCTGAATCTCCACCTTCATCTAGTTCAATGACACCAGAATTGGCATTGGCCTTTGCATTAGCTTTAGAATTGCCTTGAGAATTGGATTTTGAATTGGTTTGTGGGGTGATGTTTTGTGCATTTCCAGGAGAATGTTTTGAATGACTTCTGAGTTGACGATTGTGATACGCCATGTGTGACTTTTATGTTGTTGTTTTGGGGTATGTGCTGAATTGTGATTCCTCGTGAAGAATTGAATTGTTGATGGGTCATTGCACTAAGACCTAACACCAAAAGTCATTCTTCCTGTCCACGATGACAATTTAAATGATCAAGCTGATCTTAGATGAGTCGATTTATCGACCTAGCTCTCTTTAGAAGGTCGGCCGGGCCCAGCCCTACCTATAATATATATAGATTGTCCTCATGGCTGTATGTAAGTACGTAAGTTTCAACAGCTGACCACCAATAAATCACCTGTCCAATGGTGTGAAGCTGTAAGAAGAAGCTTTAGTTGTCATTAGAAAGCACCTGCTGTGAATTGATCTGAACAATGGTTATGGTTTCTTTGGTTTTTTACTGAAAGTATGGTTGATTGAAAGTGAAGGTAAATATAAGAAAACATGCAATTACCAAGTGGTCAAGCGTCTGATCAATCTAGTTTTAATCTCTAGAAACTAATACTGAAACCAAACTTGTCTCATGTACCTGCTTGCCATTTGTTTTCTCGTTCAAGAGTTCGTTTCCATCATCAACTATTTTGATTTCACTAGCTGCTTGCTTGATCATATGCTCTCTCAAATTATGTTAGTTTCGATTGGTTTGTTACAAGATATGTTATTATGAGTATTTTGACCATAAATTGATATGCTGTTTAATCAAATGTCGTTTGATCAATTGTCGCCCTTTAAAGGGACTCAGGTGAACAACCGTTTGGGCTTCAGGGAATAAGACAGTTGTTTCGTTCGTCTATCAATTGAAGCATGGATCAGAAACGATTTTTTCATTTTACCGTCTAGAAGTGTTTGGATTCTGTACATCAAGGTGTATCCATCTGTTTTGCATGTCAGATAAGATCTATCAATTCTGATGTTTTCTAAAGTTGTGTTCTCCAGGCAAATTTAGAACTTGAAGAGCCCCATTTCAAAAAAAAGATCATATGGGTTAGAGATTGCATCCGAAATTTTGTCCTAGTACTAAGGAATTCTTGATTGGTTGGTTTGATGGTTACGTGAGTCCAGTGCATATAATTCATTGTGAATTTGAGCTAGTAGCATGCATATAAACACTTTGTTTAATTCAAGCTCTTTCCACTAAACTTAGAGACATCAATCACGTTTGCAGTCTGGCTTTTTTGCAGAGTCAATATCAAGGTATCTGGGAAATCAGTGAAAGGAGAGTCATGTCCTCATCATTCTCTCATTGTGAGCTCAATTGTATAAGAAGCTGGATAAAGAGAATTTGAAAGGGGCATTTCTTGTTTGGATAAAGAGAAATTGAAGTGGGCATGTGTTGATTATTTCAAAGTTGTTCTGTGGCATTATAAATCCATTGCTAAATTATGGGTTTTGTTTTAGCTGTTGACAACGAACCCATGATTGACATAAATAAACTAGTGGATAATTTTGTCTTCAGTGAGCTTCAATCACTCACTATTCTATGTTTGCTAGTTGTATTAGTTGTATGAGTTGTATGATGACACTTTGATCGAAGTCCACTGATTTTCTGGTCTGACGTAGCTACAACAGCATTGATTTCAATTGGTACTAAATTAGATTTGAGTCCATGTATAACACAAACAATGATTTAATTGCATTCTCTATATCATCGTTCAGCTATGCTTATCAGGCCGCTGCATGCTGAAATGGCCGGGGATTTGCACTAAAATGACGAATACATCTCCTCTCGTTTATCATGTGATCAATCATTGATCTACTTAACGTTGCTTATAGTTATCAACTGGTCAGTTGTTGTTCCTCATGTGGCATGTGTATATATAAAAACCGGATCTTATTTCTTTATATTTTTGACTTTCATTGTGTATACACATTTCTCAGAACTATAAATAGCTAGCAAAAAATCAAATTAAACTTATAATTCAATCAAACCTAAAAGCATTAAAATTGATTAACCCAATGACAAACAAACAAGTCAGTCGACGAACAAAATATTCAAAATTCGAAACAGTACAAGACGAAAAAAAAAACAATTAAATTGACATGCATAAATGTTACTATACAGACGTAGTATATATATAAACGGTAAAAAAAAAACATAAACGATCAAGAACTAAATAAAAGCAAATGGTTAAAAAAAACGGAAGAAGATCGAAAAAGAACAGAAAAAAAAGAACATGAGAAGCAAGTATAACAACAGCAACAACAAAGCTAATATAAATCTGACAATTATTGTGCAAATCTGTGTGTGAATGATAGCAAGAAAGTATAGTATAAAGAAAAAAATTGAATTTTCGGGGAAAATTGGAACTGGAACAAGAAATGGAAAGGATGACAAAGATGGGAAATGGAAAGAAAGGAAGAAATTGAAAGGAAGTGTATAAATATAACGCCAAAATTATAAGTCAAGTGCAAGTAAGTGAGTTCAATTGATCCGAAATCGTGGAATGGAATAATGGGGAATGAAATAATAGGGATAAAAACAAGGTTGGTAATAGTATATATAGCAATGGGAATTGGGGGAATATGGGGAATATAAAATGTATTTATGGTGATGTTTAATTATGTTTTGTAGTTATAGCAAGCGTGGTATGTTATGATATGATATGGTGTGGTTTTGAATATAGCAAGGTTGTAAATTGATTATTTGTTGAGATGCGGATACACGTTAGTTGGGATGTATAGCAATTGGATGTATGACTTGAGGAACTAGATGGGTAATGTCATGAATTGCTGACGGTGGTGAGTGGTGGATAGTTGATGTAAAAGCTGATTGATAAGATAAGATACAGTGGAGGTTGGTTGAAGTGAAACTTGGTTTTGATGGGTCATTAGAATCTATAAAGAGTGAGAGACGAAAAACAAAAAATGATTAATCATTATGTGGTGTGATGGTGGTGATGTGAGTGGGAAAAGTGGTTGTAATGTGAGTCAGAGGAGTGGTTGTAATAGTGACAGTGTGGAATAAGGGATATGCATTGAAAGAGAGAAAAAAAAATGGGGCATAGGAAAGTTGTGTGAAGTTGGAACGTTGGGAAAGGGAGAATTGAATAGGAGGAAAGTATGATTATGAACATATGAATGTGATTTTGTTTTGTTTTGTTTTGTTAAGTTGCATCGTATTGTTTGTTTTTCTATGAACCGACATGATCGTGAAGAGTTATATTTCATCTTAGCTCTTACCATTAGGATGTAGTTTCTTCTCCTTCTCCTCTTTCTGTCTCTTCAAATCTTCTTTCCAAAACTCAGCATTTTCACACAACTGCTCAAACAAAAACCCCAATGCCGGAATAAACTCCCCAATCTTCTCAAAGAAATCATTAGCAAACCGATTAATGAAAAACATCTGAGACCCACTCAATCCAGGAACCAACACTATGGCCTGTTCCGGTGTAACCTTCTTCAAATCGATTCTTGTTTCATCAGGATCAACGATATCTGCATCTTCACCCAAATTACCATCTTTCAACGACTTCTCTAAATTAGCAATCTCTTTGAACTCCTCACCTAACGACAACCCCCACTTGACTGAAACATCCAATGGTCTGCACACGTTTGAAATATCGGCACATTTCAATAACAAGCATGACAACATCGACAAACGATCCAATTCATCATCGTATTGCAAAAACTTTGGGATCTCAGCAACGTATGAATCATGTCTTGCCATATCCGTAGCCAATATCGAGTTCGTCACCAACAAATCTGTGTGTTCTAACATCGACTGCTTACAGAACAAATCATGGAATTTTGTGCCGTAACTGGCAGTGATGAGTTTTAGTTGATTCAAATGGAACTTCTCCAACACTGACTCGTTCTGTAATTTTGTCGCCAAGGGACTATGATGAGTGGTTAAGAACGCATTGGTTAACCCTGGATGACCCAAATCATGACCAACGGAGGCCAACAATAACGCAAACTTCACAAATGGTGTGAATTTCACTTTCCAAGCAGTGTCTTTCTCAAGTTCAGACATGAAATAATTCGTGCCTTGGGTCACATCAATGGCGTGTCTGAAATTATGGAATGGGTTACCGAATCGATAATTGTCTCTAATGTAAAACAAAAACCCAATTAATGAGTTATCGAATCGACGTTCGTCTTCCAACAGTTCCTCCACTGATTTATTCAATTGAGTTTGGGTCTTGTAAGTTGGTGAATTGGAAACTTGTAACACGACAGCTTTGAACATGAGGAAAGCAGAGTATAATAATTCATCACTTGTCAATTCGTATGCTGGGAACCCCCATCTGTTTATTCTTTCTTGGTAGTAGTTGTCCTCGTGTGGGATGGTCAACAGTGACTTATAGTCAAGAACATCGTTAGCTAGACCTAACAGTTCGAAAGTTTCGGTTTTGCTTAATAATTGAGAGTCGACTCTTTCAACTGAATTATGACAGTTCAGTGAGTTGATCATTGAGTTGATGTGTAGCTGTGCTTGCTGATCCAGTGTGAATTCTTCTTCGTTGAGACCGACCCATGTTTTCACTCTATGTAGTCTGGATTCAATCATCTTGTAGACATTATCTAAATTGTCTGACAATTGAGCCAATGGATTTGTTGCTGATGTTGTTGTTTGAGTGTTTTTCGTCTGTGATCTTGTTATTCTGTGATTCTGGCTGTGATTTTGATTATGATTCAGTTGAGGTTTTTTGTTTGTGAGATCGGAGAATTTCAATCTTTGAACAATCAGATTCAAATGATGAAATCTTTCAATGATAAAAGGCACACTTAAATCAACAGTCAATTCTACTCCCTTAGGTAATTTCAAATCATGATGATTACTCAGACAATCTGATTCATCATTGATAATCAACCCTGTAGGATAGTTAATCTCTTCCTCTTTAACATTGGGAAGTCTCAGTAAAATCCCATCTTTGGAAGGTTTTAATATATGACCAGGAGCAGTGAATAGATATTTACCCATTTCAAATAAATCATTGAACTTGACGATATGTGTTGTCTTTGGGTTGAATTGGTCAGTTATAAAAGACGGAATGTCATTTGTGTCTTTGTTGATGGTGTCAAACACCACGATGTCAGCAATCATGTTTTGTTAAGATAGTGAAATTGATAGAATTGATATCTGAGAGAAGATTTCCTGATAGTGGATGTTGTTTGGTGTAGTGTGTTGATGATACAGTGACAGGAACAGGAAGGGGGAAAAGGGAACAAGAGATTTGGGTGAGACGGGAACAGCAAGGGGAACAGGAGCAGGGGACAGGAACAGGAACAGGGGAACAAGGGACAAAGGGCAAGATAGGGGGTATAATGAAATTTGGATGGAAGAGGAAACTGCAATAGAAATTTCGAAGATGAAGGATGGCCAATTCTCAGTTCTCAGTGATTCTCAGTTCTCAGTTCTCAAAAGTACTTAAAGTGTCTCTCGAAGTGAATTTCTTTTTTTTCTGCCAATGCTGGAGGTGTGGCTGCAGTGGCTGGTGAACCAAGTGGCTGGTGTGGCGGGTGGCAGCAAAGTCAATACGGAGCCGTCGTTTCTTTTTGCTACGCTGTGAATCTGTGATATAAAGTTTAATTAAAGTTCAACGGTTCCATTGATTGATTACGTAAGATATGGCCAGGCCAGCTGCCAGCCATAGCAATCAGAACGTACCCAATTTGTTTATTTTGGCCGGCCCCTTATAAAACCATGCCGTTCTTGCCGTTCTTACCGCGATATCGGGTCTTTCTGCTCAAATTGCTTCTATCGCTCCTGATTCACGCTGATTGCAATGGGCAGCTTGGCCGGCAACTACGACAACGTACAACAACGTATAACAACATACTGTCAAATGGCATACTGTCAAATGGCAATATCTTCTTCTTTGTTTCATTCTTCATCTAAGGATTCTAAGCTACAACCACTGTTGCAAACAGGGTATACTACCAACTACATTTCATCAAAACTTAAGGTTATTACCAATCACATTTACAATTTACGTCGGCTTTATCTTTTAAGTATAAAGAAGAAACCGGGGGTCTATCCTGTCACCCTTGTGACGTGAACCCCGTCCCGTACATTTAGGATTATAGTTGGTCCATAGGTACCATATATATACTTAAAGTGAACCAATTGGATTGCTGCACTCGGTTATATCTTGACTAACCCAACTCAAACATGTATCGGTGTCAATCTGGTATCTGGTATCTGGTATCTGATATCTGGTGTTGTATCAGAAGGGCATTAAATTATACATGACGTTGTAAAGCTTGTAACTGGTAACTTTTGACGTTTACTGTGCTTGACGTATATACTCGGTGCTCGGCTTACATGTTCCAGCGCTAGTACTAAGCTAAGACTCTATGAAGCAACTTCATGATCATTTGTACTGTAACTACCGTACAAAGAATGAACATGTGCATGCACAAACTGCACAAACTGCACGCACTAGCTACATATATTTATGAGAATTCTAATCTGGTTAACATGCCATATGGCTGCAATTCCAACAGCAATTCAGCCATCTAGTTAACTATTCTTTCTATTTTGAGGAGAATGATAGTGTAGATTACGATCAAAATTTCACTTATCGATCAATATTGATCGATCAAGGTTTCAGTACATATATCGGTATATCGTATAACACGATTCACTGTTTCAAAGTTGAACTGGTTATGTACTGCAGAAATTGCAATTGCAATTTCATTAAGTAATTCAAATAAATTGGGGGTGAGGAGAATTAATGGGTTGCATATTCAGCATGCATATTTTGCAGGCATATAACTTATACTCCCGGAGTTATCCTTCTGTGTGAAATTTTAGCCTTATTTTTTTTTTTCACATACGTTTAGTAATCAATTAACTATTACAAAGAATAAATAAAGTTGAAGAAAAATAAATGAATTAGTAGATATATTGAAACATTAAAGAAGTTCTTTAGGCATCAATAATAGCCATTAAGTAAAAAGGGGAAAATAGAACTATAAAAACACAGTTAAAAACGAGATTTTTTTTTTTATTTTTTTATTTTTAAGTTAAAAATTTGAAAAAGAGGTTATAAAAAGTTAATTGGTTAGTCTGAATTATTCATCAAAGTAAATAGGCCTTCTGTAATGTTTTATTAATGAAACAACTAGTTTTTTAAATTAGGAATTGTTGATTTGGAAATTCTTGACTCTCACCTTGTTTCTTAGAATGTGTATTGTTTGGATGTAAGAACTGTACTTGAGTAATGTGCTTAGATCGTCATCCGAGCAATCTAAATCTTTCATGTGGATTTGCTGTTGATATAGTATTGTGTTTTCAACATATGATGAGCTGCTTGCCACTATATTCCATATCTGTTTGGATAATGGGCATCTCTCTAGTAAATGGTCAATGGTTTCATGTGATGAGTGTTCAAGGCATATACATGGGCCATGGCCAATTTAATTAATTAAAAATAAAGCTAGAGCTAGCCAGCTCTTAATTGGTATCTATTAAATCCAACTAATTACTAAACGAATTTATAAGAATTTAATTAAATTGAAAGAGCTGGCCTCATCCATGAGCTATATATATAGCTCATTTTTCTATATATAGTACTGTTCCAGACACGCAAAAATTTTGAAGACGTTGCAGATTATAAGTGCAGGTTAGACAAGCTTGTCTGAGTTGGATTTTTGGTCTGGGACAAATAATTTTCAGTAATTTAGAAAAATCCAAAAAAATTGAAAATTATAGATATATATTGCTTTAAAGTTTAAAATATTATATGCAGCTGCCAGCTATATATATGTATGGCTGATATTTTTCTGAGTGGTGAGACAAAGAATAGATCCAATTAAGTGATATAGTCTGACCGAATTAAACCCAATTTTTTTTGTTTTCAGTTTTCGATCAGACAATTGTTTGTATAGCTGGCCCTCAAAATTGTGGGTTTGAGAACATCTAGACATTTTTCTTTCTTGTTGTTTTGTATATTCAAGCAATTTAGATATATTAGTTAAACTACTTTTTATTAAATAATTTTAATTGACTCAGGGAACCGCATATTTTAATGCAAATTTTCGAATCTTATAAATTTTTATTTATGCTGAAAATTGAAATATTTGCCAGTTTTTTTTTTAATTATCTAGATACTAATTCAATAAGCAAAAATGCAAATTACAAAAGCTTTAAATTAAGGTACGAATGTTTTTCAATTTTGACTAATTAATTGAAATTGCATATATATACCCCTGAAAAATGACCAAATTGGCAGGTATAACAAAAGAAAGAAAAGGGGTCGAATTCTCCTAGTATAATTATGTAATTATGTTCAATTTCCAATCACATTATATGCAGCAATTACCTATATAACCAAAGAACTGTATATTATTAGGTTTTCTTTTATAAAATTATATATTTATGACTTATAAGTGAAAAGAAATATCCGTATATTACGTTTGGGTATACAGTTTACAGTTGTTTAATAATATTTTCAATTGTAACTTTTTTATAAACTCCATTTTTTTTAAAAAAAAGGAATTCAATATATTTGCTAGCTAGATATTGTATACAGCTCGGGCCAAAAGGAAATGAAAAAAAAATCAAATTATACTTCCTCATGATAAATTGAGGTAAAAAAAAGGTATATAATTTAAAATGTACGCGTATAAATCCTCATTGAAGTTAAACACATGCAAGTCTGAATAATTTATAGAGGATTAACACAAAATGTGCTCATATATATAACCACATGCATGTGGATGTATATTTATAAAGTTGAATATAAATTATTATTTTTCTAATTGTACTTTAAAACTAAACATGAATTTAAAATCTGATAATTAAGTTATCTTAGCATTTGCTAGCTAGGAGATCGAAGCCCCTTAAAAAAATAGCTCGAATTTTCAATTTTTATAATTCTAATATAACTTTGTCTTTGAAAAGTATATATACTTCAAATTAATGATATATGGATTAATTCGTCAAAAAAAAAAAATTAAATTCAGAACCTAAAATTGAATTTAAATCCATGCATATATCGAATCTCATCGAATCTCGATATACGCTCTATAAATTAAAAGAAATACATGTGCATGCCCCAATTTTTAAAACTTTTGAGTTTTCGAAAAGCTTAGAGCTAGCTTTTTATTTTTATTTTTAATATTGAGTATGCTTTCTAGGTATGATTCTAATCATGTGTTTAGTAAACAAAACTATTATAGGTATTTTTTTTTTCACATATACGAATTTAGTAATCAATTATTTAAGTTTCTATGATACCGGATTTACTGTAATGATAATGGAAAATATGAGGGTGGTCTGACTGTTGACCGTGTATTAAATGTTCTCCCTGGATGTGGACAATGTATGTGTTTGTGTTCTAAAACAGTCAGTTCTCTATGATTCCTCAGTAGAAGAAGAAGATGGACATACCATTTCCCAAACATCCAGAAATACAAACTAATATATAAAAACTCTATTTAACTCCCTCAGTTGCCAAGTCGTGAACGGACAGTATCGTTCCCTTCCATAACACACTTGCAACTCATTGTAATACCACCGCGTGTGTGCGTGAAATACAATGTTGACCATCACTTATATAGTGAGTGCTATATATGATAGCCACCACGAACGTGCATGTACTAATAAACCTGAAACGACTAACGACGAAAACTCTTGTTGACTCGATGGCGACTATGAAGTTGCATACCTAAAACATCCATATCTTAACACAATTAACTATACAACAAACAAATAAAGTTAAATAAAAATAGAATTTGAATAAAGGGAGTTCTTTAGGCATCAATACTAGCTAGCCATTAAATAAAAAGGAAAAGAAAATAAGTCATAGATGGAAACACAGAATTAAAAACCATATTTTTTTTTTTTTAATTATATATATAATATAAGTTTAAGACCGAAAAGCTGAACATGGAAAAAATGAAAAAGTTAAAATTGTAAAAAACAAAAAAAAAGTAAATCAAGCTTTAAAGTGGATTGGCATTTTGTAATATATATATCTTGCAAAGGAAACAACAACTGTTTTGAATTTTTTTCAGATTTTTGGTCAAATTTTGGAGCTCCATTTTCCGGAATCTCACTTTTTTTTTCTTAGTATCTGGATAATTTCGTACTAGTAATTAATACCAAATATCGAAAAAATAATTCTACTCTTTGGATTTAAACGATTACATACCTACCTCTACATTTCTACACCGTGACTTTATACTATATAATTGCTATCAATTCACAATCGAGATACTCAATTAGCGGCATTTTATTTTATTATTTTATCCCCTTGCTGCATTTTATTGTCTCTATCATTTCATTACAATTTGATCTTTTATCGTCCATATCGAAATATACCTTTTTTCATTTTAGCATTCATCTATGACCTACTAAATTTTATCATTTTTTTTTCTTTCTGTCTTTCTGTCGGATATTTAAAGAGAAAAAAGTTTATAAACTATATATAGGCCATATAGCAATAATTGATATTAGAATCTATATCATTAAGAGTCATATGAAGTTTATGGTTTTGACTTTTCTGTATATAAACATGTGCAACTTTTTTTGTTTATGCGAAATCATTACAATTCAGTTGTGTGTAATCAATGGCAATAACATGCGACTGATTTATAGCTATAGCTAGCTCTTCTTTAATTTTGCCTGTTTTTTTTTTCCGCTGATTGTATGATGTATCATTTTTTCACGCTCTTTTTTATGAGTTATAGAGGAATTTGTATAGTTGCATGTGAATTTTCTAGCTAGAGCAAATTAATATTTGTGTGCAGTCTGCTCGATCCGCTGGCCAGCCAGACAAATTGTAGGAGAAATGGCCAGATCGAAGGCAGCCGCGCAGCTTATTAATTGATATAGAAGCTCCCTTAGCGGGCCGGGATTATGCGATCGAAGATTACCGTTACGTCCATATGCAGACGTACAGAATTTCCAAATTGTTTGATGAGCTTCTGCTTCTGCAATCACAATCATCACAATCATCACAATCATCACAATCATCACAATATCCACACATCATGTGAATATTGGCGATCGAGGCATCGAGAATATGATGAATCATTGCATGAAATTCATAGTTTTTTTTTGAAATGGAGATTGTTATAAGTGACATGTGTGTATGTATGTTTGGTTTATTCAAGCGAGACATGAGTGTTTGAACTTTGAGTGAAGCTATAATTTAGAAGGAAGATGATTGGTTTATAGTGTACCTAAGATACCTTTTAGATTGACGTGATATAAAGTTGAGAGGGGAGAACAACAACTCGAACGTGTCTAGAACAGTGGCGCATTCACTTCACTATAGTGCAACTAACACGGTGCGAATTTCAGAGTTGTTGTTACGTTGTGTTGTTGTCAATAAACAATAGGGAAGATGAAACGAACCCGTGCACCGGGAAACGCGGTAGTGACTGAGTGACTGGTCTCTCTGAGTCGTCGGTCTCTGTGAGTCGTCTCTCCCTCGTTAAAATAAAAAAAGAGTGTTCTGTATCAACAATCACTGAGACTGAGAATCACCATGCGTAAACAAGTAAACAAGTAAATAAGTAAACAATACTTAGCTTTGCTCTTCTTCCCCTTTATCACCTATCCCATTCCCCTCCCTTCCCTTCTTCACTTTCCATAACAACATCTGATATCCTTATATATCTTACTGATATTATCACCTCTTGCTCATATTTGCTTTCACCCTGCTTTGCTGTCTCAATCTTGAACCCTGTTATTCCTGAATCTTGAAAGGTCCCTCTCTCCCCTCCTGAGTCCTATCAATAACAACAACAGTTAACTTCATCAAACAGCATCACAAACACTCATTTGCTACTCTTTACTCACATCTATTCAATTTATAAACATTCCTCAACCGATCCTTAGAAACAAATCGTCAAAAAAACATTACAAAAACATCATATTCATCATGTCTTCGCACAGGGACAGATTTTTTAACCTGAGCTCTTCGCCTTCCAAGATGTTTGATGATTTGATCAACAACGATGAAGTTCCTGGTTTGGCTAAGGCTCAACTGAATCCAGGTGAAACTGGATGGACACCTTATATCGACAGAATCTTTGCTTTAAACAACAATTCTCAAGCTGCAATCTCAGCTAGTCCAACAACACATAACAAAATGACGCCCTCTAAATTTCAACCTCATCATCAGTTACAACAACAGCTGGCCTTGGCTTCAAATCTGAACTCTTCTCCTCATAAACCATATTCACAACCTGTTTCATCTATACAATCCACGGTAATAACAAACAAAGTATTGCAGCAGCCTCAGAAAGCCATTCAAGAAATTTTTCTACAAACTCCAACTGCTGAAAAATCTTTCAGGTTATCTGATTATCTGGAAACTACACCAAATATCAATAGTGAGATAATGAATATGTTAGCCACAGGTGGTGATACAACAACTGAAAAAGAAAATGATCCTATGCTGTTTGATAATTTTGCTACCCCTTCCACCCAAAGAATGATAAACAAGTTTCTCAAAACTCCTGATTTAAAGAGATCATCGATATCTTCTAATCGTGGAGGCACCGGGTATACTCCATCTGTTTTGAGTACTGTGAATCTCAACTCTTTTATTAATGATAGTACTGCAATTCCACTTCCTCCTACTTCGAATCCTACTAAAGAAAGATCACTCTCTGTTGCTACTCAATCTGCCATGCCAACACCTTCTCTATGCAATGAATCCTCAAATTGCTCAACAACATTGAATAACTCACTTAACGCTGCCGCTACAGCTTCTCCAATACGGGTGGATTCATTACAGAAAAAACAAAACAATCTTTTCAAAACGCCACTCAGATCCGTTCATCAACAATCTTCACCTTCTACCATTATCGCTGAGTCAGCACAAAAGGCGGCAGCTGCGAAATCATCGGTTGAACTTTCTCCAACGCCCGCTAATAAAATCTCTTCCATACCTGTTCAAGCTTCCAAACCTCCTTGTAAGTTGATCAAGTCTACTTCTTCCATGGAACCAGCCATTGGAATTTTCAATGATAAGTTACCACCTTCACGTCCATTATCTAGTTTCAATCAGTCTCTGATGGCTGCTTCAAATAGTGGGAACAATAATGGCAATAGTAAGACTTTGACCAATGGTACGTTTGGTAACTCTAGACCAAACAACAACAAAAACAACAAGTTCCAGATCATCTTCACTGATATGAAGACTTTAACTACACATTATTCTGCAGGCGGATCAAGAAGAAATAGAAAACTGGGGAGATCAAATACTACAACTGGTGATTCAGGAAAAGGTGGTAAGAAACAAGCAACTGGTGGTCATAAGAAAGGTAATTCCATTGGTGGTGGTGGTAATAAGAATACGTTGGGTAAGAGTAAAAGTATGCCTCCTTCTTCATTCACTTTTGTTACCACTGGTCCTGCTGAACATGAACAAATGCATGCTCAAGCCCAGGCCCAGGCCCAGGCTCAAGCACAAGCTCAATCTTATTCACAACCACAACCACAACCACAACCACCGTCACAACCATTTCCACAATCTCAATCTCATTCTCAAATAACGCTGACACAACCACAACAACAACCACAGCATCCAACCTCATCATCACAACCTGAACCAACCAGAAGTCGGGCCAAACATCCACTAACAGATACAACAAACACATATAGTGATGGGGGACCACAGTTAAAGAAGAGAGCCGTTGAAATGAACCGCTCTGGTTCTGGTTCTGGTTCCCATGTTGGTGTTGTTCCAGCAGCCATCCCAATTACTGAATCAACTACAACCGATCCTAATTCTGAAAACAATAGTGGTGGTTTGTGGTTGAATTCGACTTCTGTTGAGATGGCTCAACAACAGCAACAGTTTCAACATCAGATGGTTCAACAACCACAACATCAGCAATAATGAACAGTTGGGTCTTTTTTTGTGATATTGATGAAACATGTTATGGGTCGATTGACCGCTGGTGATTTGGTTGGAAATTGGAATGTGACGTGGTTAGGTTAGTTTATGTTTAATGGATAATGGACTCATCTCTTGGCTGGGTTGGGTTTTTGTCCTTTGCGATTCCCCCATTTTTTTTGTGATACCTTTGTTGTGTTGTTTTTTTGCTCAGCTAATGATTCATCATACACTAGTGATTTACCGACTTGCAAGTTACATGCATTTGCATTTGCGTTTTTTTTCTTTATTTTTCCTGTCTTGAATCTCCCCGTTTTTCTTTTTATTTTATTTTTTTTATTTATTTTATGGTTTTTTAAAGAAGAGTGTTGTGATTCAGTTTTAATCTTTTCTTCTTTCTTGTTTTATGGGGTTCATATTTGTTTTTTCTTTTGCCAGTACTTATCTTATCTTATCTTATCCATTGGGCTTGAATTGAATTGACATGTTGTTAGCGTTGCCGTTGTTGCTCTCTTTCTTGTACATTAGGGTTTGCGTTCTTTCTTTCACTCATTATTTTTCTGTTTTTTTTTATTGTTGTTGTTTTCATTTGGCCTTTCTTCTTTTTTCTAACTCATTCTTGAGGTAGTCGTTTACTTTCACTGTTACTTAAATTTGTTTGTTTTTATTAATTATGACTTGTCTCTCTTTTTATATTCTTCATTCAATTTGATGATTTTAATTTTTTCACCATTCATTCAAATTTGGGGTTTCTTTCATTCGCATTTCACTGATTTCACATTCATGCACATTTCAAACTCTTTACCAATCATGAGCCATCACTTTGCATTTCCCGAACCACATCTATCCATTTCATATATCTTTCCTTTTCTTACTCAAATATTAATTCATCTTCCCTTAAACGGGCCTTTCTTTTGTTCTTTCTTAATACATTTTCGTCCATTTTTATCCCCAACGTTTTTGCATTTCACTTACTTACCTCTTCATATGCACCATAGCTTATCGATTGATATCTCGAATTCTTACCGTGTTCTCTATATACTCAATTTTGTTTTCATTTATCTTCATTTTCTTTTTTTTTCAAGATATATATACATTTGTTTCAAATTATACACATATCCACATTACCATGCACTATATGCTTGCTTTTTGTTTATATGGATCCCAACTATATAACTAGCTTAAGGTGATATACTCGGGACATGTACATCTTGATGGTTTGTTTGTTCCCAATTTTCCATTCGGCCGCTATATATTTGTGCAATTTCGTTTTTCCATATATTGCTTTTTGATTGTTTGATATCACGTGTTGATCTTAATTGTTAATTTTCATTTGTTCGTGTCGTACCAATGCCTAAAAAAATTGCAGTTGATTTACACCAGTGTAGGGCAAATCTTGAAATCTAGTCTAGTTCAGGTAGGTCAATCGTACAACCCAGGTGTTGAATTAGTTACTGGATGCATGCATAGTTACCTGAAAATAAATCCATATCGATCTAGTCTCAAAGTTCAATTGAATGAAAATGGGTATACAGGAAGAATATACACCTACTATAACAGTCATATAAAAAAAGGGAACGGGGTAACAGGGGAACGGGGCAAAAAAAAAAGGGCACATCTCATCTCCGTAAAGTCACACTTAATCATCTACGTCTAGGACCCTTAGGTTTACTAAACTTCAAATTACCAGCACTTGAACCAGTAGTAGTAGTAGTTGTTGTCTTCTTCTCACCTGCACCTGCACTTCCACTTTCTTCAAACAGGGACAATTCAATCTCATCAGAATCACCAACTTCAATAACTTTCTCAAACTGCAAACCGGCCTGATCTTTAAAAATCGAAATCAATCCTTGTTTATTCGCAGCATACTGCATTCTATCACGGACCTTTGAGCCCGAGGGACAAGAATAAATGAAGAAATTCGTCTCCTTGCCTAGGCCGTTGTCAAGTGTGAAAACATTAAAATTTGGGTTTGTCGTAGGGATCAAACTTGGGATTTGTTTTGGTGTGGTGAAACTCTGAGTCTGTGACAAGTAGAATGATTCCGTGCTTGGGTTGATTTCAATTGTGATTAGCTCATTACCGTTGAGTCTGCGTGATGAGATAAGTGCTTGAAGTTTCTCATCATCAATTTTAAACTGAAGCAACCCTGACCCAGATGAACCCGAGCCCGAGCTGGTGGCTGCACCGGAGGCAACACTAACCAATCCACGTCTCTTTGATGACCCACCACCAAGATACGATGAGTGTGATTGTTCAACCAGTTCCAGGTCTTTCAATTTGGCCAACTCCTTTTCGGACTCAGTTAGTGGTTGAGTAGCCGACTCAGAATCCAGGATCTTGGCCCAGCCTTGGGTTGAGAGCTCGTCTTTGTCGTTGATGAATAACACCGTGGTAAAGTACTCGAGACCTAGTTCTCTCAATAGTGCGTTTTTGGAGGAGGCATAGAGCATCTTTTCACGCACTGGTGCTGGGTCAGGAACATATGAGATGAAGAAGTAGCCTGCGTTTGCTGCATTTTTTGTTTGTTTTTTGTTGGATTGAGGAGGTTCATCCTTTTTAATGATTAGGTAGGTCACTTTTGTGTCTGTTAAGTGAGATGCAATTTCTGGGATGTCATCTGTTGTTGTTGTGGAGTTTGATGATCCTTTGATTAGTTGTTTTGGAACAAGTTGCTCGTTTTCAATTGAGATGAATAATGCTCTTGAGTTTGATGTGATGTATTCTTTGAACTTTTCTATTAGTTCGGTTGTTGCTGTTTCAATTGAATTGGAATGGAATGAATATTTGTCGGGTTGTCATTTTCATGTCTTCTTTTTGGGGGGGATTCAGAGATAGAAATGACAACACACAGATATTTGTGGATGTTAGTATCATGGATGAATGATGATGGCTGTGATAAAGATGGGAATGATGGAGGCATTGTTTCTGGTTCGAGATATTTTAGAAAACATACCAGTGATACCGGATTGACTTGACATTGTTTAAAGTGAAACTTGTAACAATTCCTAGTTGAGATGGAATGAATTGATGAATAAAAGTGAATGTACGAAATGTGCACCTGTTTCAGATAGCCATTAAGTTGTTATAAGACAGCGGGTCGAAAGACACGAAACGAGGCTGGTTTGGTGTGTGCCATCAGAAGTGTGGCTGTGGTGGCGGGTGCAGTGAGGTGCAGTGATTCTGTGTGGACTGTGTGTGGACTTTGGAGGGTCGTGTACCCGTGCGAAAAATGGGAAGTGCCAACTGTGCAGCGCCCGCCATCTTAGTATGTATGGTAAGGTAGTAGTACGACTGTCTACGATTATTAAACCTGATGCCAATGCAAAAGAAGCAAAAGAGGTAGACAACACCTGAAAGGTACACCACAATTAACCATCTTCAATCTTCTCACAACCCTTACCACCCAAACCAAACCATCACCCGAATCTCTTCAAATCATTCCCACAATTGTCTTTAATTGTTCACTTTACAAGTTACGTGCTGTCTCTGTGTCTCTGCTTTTTTTAACTTTTTTTTTAGCTTCGAAGTTCTGAATCTTCTGATCACTACTGACTTATCCAAATCTTCTCCACGTCCACGTCCACCGTCCACCTTGCAACAATTACAACCTCCAATTTTTTAATTCTTCCAACCATTGTCTTTTTTGGCCAACAAACCGTCTCTCATCTGGTTTTTCTTTTCCCTTATATATCTCAAACGGTTTCCCAATTTCATCTCTGCTAACTGTCGTTCTTCAAGATGGACCAGAACACAGCAAACACTCTGAATTCCCCAACTCCATCCGCAGCTTCAATGGCTCTCCTTTCTCCCCCGGCTTCTAGGTATGCCTTTGAACCAGGTGTCACCACCCAAAGCATTCCTCCAATCAATTCGGTCCTGTCTCCAGTCCCAAACGTTCTGTCTCCGTTTTCCGGTACCCCAAACCCAAATCAAGTATCATCTCCTCTGCTTGGAAATAACCTGTATCCACCTTCTGAAAATGATATTCCTGCTTTTGAACCAAAGACTGAAATCATCTTGGAGAATTTCACCCATGATTTGAAGACTTTCACCAATTGGATCAAGAACTTGAACATTGAAGAACAGAAAACCACAATGGATATTTTCTTACAAAGTTTAAACCCAGAAGTTTTACAATACTTGAAATCAAAGATCAACAATTTGGAAATTAAACCAGCAACAGATTCAAAAGATGGTGAGACTGCAAGCTTAGTTTTCTCACCAGCTGCTTCAGTTTCCAAAATCTATCAACCACATGTTAGACCTGTTTCACCCTTGTTGGCATTGAACAATGAGCCAACTACATTGGACCAATTTCTAAACGACCAAGGTGGCCCAACATCAACTAACAACAATGGCCCACACAGTCCATACATTGGCGCTCCAAGCATGCCTGTCATACCACCAAGTGCTAGATTTGCCTTCACTGACTTGATGGAACCAATCTCGAGACCTAGATCAGCTGGTCCGTTCTATAACGATATCGGGTTTGGTTTCAGTACTCCTCCTCCTCCACCACCTGGTGTGTCTGGTTTGTCGTCCGCTGGAGGTGGCGGATTGGCCGGAGGTAACTCGAACAGTTTTTTGAATCAACCACAGGCGTCGTCTCAATTAAGTTCTCAACCTTTACTTCGTGCTCTTTCTGCAGAGAATAATAATGGAATTGGCAATGTTAATGGTACTGGTAATGGGAATGGTGATTTTGCTGGACAAAATGCAATCAAGCTGAACCATTCCCTGTCTACCATCACCAGTAGATTCAGACTGGACAATGGTAAGAAGTCGGATGCTGGACAACAACAACAACCACAGAGTGGTCTAAACCAACTTCAGTTGCAACAGGGTGATCAACAAGGTCAATTCGAAAGAGGTAGACATGCCGGTAGATTACATCAACTCAACGGCAGACAATTCAACAACCAATCCACGTCTCTGCCACCATCATCTCGTCCTTCTCACTACCACAACAACAACAATAACAACAGTTCCAATAACAATTCCAGCTCAAACAACACAAGCAAGTTGTCCAACGAGACCACACCATCCTCAGCCTCATCCAACGGAGCCAAGATCTTCACACCAGTGCCAACGAAGAACCAATTCAACCAGTCAGGAGTAAAATTATTGAACTCCCACTCGTCTTCATCATTGCACCAGATCGCATTACAGGCGAACAACACAGGTGGTTCCAAGTCTCCTATGCCTAAAGACATTTCTTCGAAGAAACTATTAAATGATATCCCGGCATGGTTGAAAGCATTGAGGTTGCATAAGTATACTGAGAACTTGAAACATTTGAAATGGCAAGATATGATTGAGTTGAATGATTCTCAGTTGTGCGATTTGGGTGTTGGTACCGTTGGTGCTAGAAATAAGTTGTTGAAAAGTTTCACTTTCGTTAAGGAGAACTTACATGAGTGATACTGTGATACTGAGTCGGTTGATTCCTGTTTTGTTTTTTTTGGTTGATGCGGGTGGGTGAGCAGATATTTGGAAGAAAGTTGCGTTTTTTTGCTGTGCATCTGCAATTTGGCTATGTTCACAATTGGCTTTCTTTTTAGTTGCCAATTGTCTTTTGATTGCCTTGATCTATACCGTTTGTTCACCGACCAACCTCAACTACCTTTGACTCTTGCCAGTTCCATTTCTTTTTGTTTTACTATTGTTTACAATTACCCATACCAATTCAGTACTTTTCTTTACCTTTTAGCCTATAGGCCTCACATGTTTTTTTTGTTTTACCTGAGATTATGTTTGTTGATGCTGGCATTCACTTCTTTTTGTTTTTTCCTTTTGATATGTTTTAACCTCTTTTTTGTTTCCCTTAAAAAACTTTACATTCTCTTTTTTTTTGTCTTTTTGTGTGTTTATTGTCAGCTTTATATGTCATGGTATATGATTCAGTGCTAGTATTCACTGTTTTATGTTGACCCATAGCTGACACAAAACCATGTTTTCAATTTCTTTCTTTATATTATACAACTTTTTTTTCCTTTTTGTGTTTGCCCTATGTTTACACTTTTATTGTCTTTGATTTTCTGTTTTTTTTTGTTTTGTTTTCCACCTCTTTCTATCTTTTTAGCCAAGTCCTTCTTCTGATATAAAATTTAAAGATTTTCACGTATATATATACTTTCAAGTTTTCATGACTATAGTCTATACTATTTCTATTCTGAAGCTTCTAAGGTGAAGGCCATGTACAGCTCATGTATAGATCTCGTATACACCACTTATAAACCAGCCACCTAACAACACGTTGTTTATGATATCTTTTATCTTCATCCCAGTGGATGTATATACTCAATCTACACTACTATTAACTCTCAATATGTAGTTACCAGTCCCAGCCCATGTGATATCCACAGCTCTCTTCAATACCAAACTCGTATACACATAGCCATTCAACTGCCCATTGCCATGTAGGTGCAGCAGTGTTTACCAGTTAATTTATTCTCCGATTTATATTCTAGCTTGTACTACCTAGAACCGGACATGCATGGTATATATGTATCACCTTATATCAAAAAGAATTGGTCCAACTCCAACTGATCTATGCAGAAGCCCATGCCGATGTCTTTATAAGAAATATGGCAACCCAGTCGCCCATGTGCACACGAAAACTAGCAGTTTGAGAGAAGAAATATGGCCAAATTTGATCATTTTAGATATGCCCTTTATATAAATTAACTCGATCCTCCCTCGTGAATCGTTGCATGAGCTCTTTATATAGCATTGAGCTGAGAAGCATTCTCTTTGTTGAAGAATATATTGGAATATTCAAAGTCTAAAGCTAGAAGATGATGAATAAATCATGATGGTGTAGAATTGATTCAATCTAATTGGCTAGAAAACTAACTTGCAATCAATTAAATAAAAATTGGGTCGATGTTCAATTAATTCTTGTATCATATGACTGAAGCTATCTAGATTCTAGATTCTCCAAGATTCTTACCCTCTTCTCCAAGATAGTATAGCCATAAGATATCGGCATCGAGATAATTTGCATATGGACTTTTGAATCATATGTTGCACTAATATTGTGATTGTGTGCTAATAGCATGCATATACCTTTCGAATTGGTACTTCTAATAGACTAAATGGAGGTTTCAAGTTGGTATAAACGAGCTGAGCTAAAGCCTAAGAGGCCTATGATGATTCTATGATCTGAATCAAAAAATCAATCAATCGTTTCTAGCTAGCTTGATTTTTGAGGAGAAGAAAATTGGATTGTAGCTCGAGGCGGGATTGTGATTCGAGTTTTCGGGTTTCGGGTCCCGATAGCAGACACTCGGAGGTGAAAAGTTAAAACTGACAGCTGCCAATTTTGAATTTCCGCATCCGTGCACCGGCCGTACTTAGTAAACACGGAGAATTGATGAAGATTGATGGATTGCATCTGTTGAATTAACATGATTGATGGTGAAAGTTGTTGGAGCTAGAAGTGCTGTTGAATAAGTAGTTTGAAGCTCAAATTGGACGTCAAAAATTGATTGAGATAAGCTGGCTTTAACAGTTAATAAATTCGCTACACTGCAACTACATCTTTGACACTCTGGGCACGATATCTCAAGCTTATATATAGGGAGAGTGAATTCAAGATAAAATGATATGCATGATGGGAGTATTGGGGATCCGCTCATATGGACAGCAGTTACCTCCTGTACGTAACTTGCAACTGGTGTCAAGAAAACAGTTTATCGGTGCGTTTTCCTGTTTTCCAACATTTCATGTGCAGTCAGACTGTAATAGTCTGTCTGTTAGCCTGTCATGGCCCATGGCTGTTGTGGTGTGATCTGGTCATGTACATGTAAGTGTATGGTAGTTACAAGTTCCAACTTGTTGTGCATGTACATGATTTTAGTGAAAATTGTAACGTGTAACGTACGGCATAGCTGGTTGCAGTGGCATGTATTAGCACGATGTTGAAGTGGCCAGTGTCAAGCAACGTTGAACCTTCGAAGGGTCTCGAAACAGGACGATGTAAGCTTGAGTGAACTAATATTCACTAGTACATGACCTGGAGAAGATGAAGAAGAAGCTATTAGACAGAACAATTAACTCGATGAGATCCAACGGCCGTCTAACTTCTAAGAGAACAGTAACACGGTCTAAACGCTGAATTTGCTGTTTGTAACTACCCGACATCTGTGCACCGCTGAAACCGACTGAGAGAAGGAAAATCAGGTCGTGCCCCACCCAGAATCATGTAGCTTTACTGCATACTCTAACAGACTAACAGACTGACTGGACTGAACAGTACGAATAGTAACTGAGTATGGCCCAAGCCAAGGGGAACAACTTCAACACTTTCAATCAAAACAAATCCATCCTGACAATCCCTCCTTTCATCCCCATTCACCCAGCTACATCAAACATTTGCTGTTTATCTGTTTATTTGTGCCTCTGTCCATTTGTCTCCCTGTTATCTGGTCATTTGTCACCTTAACATAATCCATCCACCTCGATTTCGTCACTTATTGGTGACTACATCTTAGACACTGATTCAGACCTATTTACACCACCCCCACCGCATTCTTTCACCAAAGCCAACTCATTCTGAAAGTATCATTGTGAGCTCATATCATACTTTGGAATATTGGTTTTCTGATCCAGTTCTATTACAGCTATTAAGATTAGCCAGTCTATCTGTCTGATATTTTCCTTTTTCACAAAGTTCATTTTCATCGGTGATTGGATCCCTATCCCACGGAGAGTAAGGTTCAAATTGCACAACAGTTGAATAATATTGCAAGAAAACAACATCATTTCATCTTTCTTCTGATTGTGATTGATTAATAGATTGAAGAAAAAAAAGAAAGGATTGACTTTTAATACACAGAAACAACAACAACAACAGCAACATATATTCTACAAGAATCCACATAAATACAACATACCAATGTATTCCTCTGCAATGTCCTATGAGCCCAATGAACCCCTTCCTGATCTCGGGTCCTTACAAACTCCAGTGGCGAGCATTTATTACAAGATCGAATCATTGCTTCCATACAAGTCGGGTTATAGTATCGCACAACTAGAAGGGGATAATTTCTTCAGGGCAACAAGGCAAACATTATTCAAATTTGGACGAACACAGCTGCTGAATGAGATACTCATCTGCACCATAAGGATTTTAGATAACATCAACGCCCATGATCATCAAACTACATTGGATGACAAGAGTACCGCCTCGTTAAAGTCCATCAACATAATTGTCGAGTTACTAGCGTCTATCCTAAGTGATGTTTGGGACGAGCTGGAACACAATCATGCTGAATATAACATTTATAAGAAAATGGGACTCACGTTTCCTCAGTCTATCATGAACGGTAAGGTTTATAGAACTGTTCAACCTAGACCCATTCCATCAAACATTTATAGACACTTGCTTTCAATATTGGGGAAGATGAAGACAGATAGTGATATGGTGAAACAGGTTAGAAAGTTGGGTCTGTACCCTATGCAATCTCTCTCCAAGAGAGCATCTGCCAGCTCAGCCACCGAAAAGGGTTCTATCATTTCTAGCATAGATGAGAATATTCTGTTGGTTGTCCGTTATTTGGCTGCTTCTGATCCAAATGATTTCTTCAGATACATTGAGTTCAAAGTGAAGGTGCAAAATATGGAAATGATGTTTATTCCAAGGTCTGATTTCATTGGTGAGGCTTTCATCACTTCAGGAACCATCAGTGCTTATCTTCATCTTGTCAAAGATTTTAATCAAGTGACAAGGAAAACTTCTCAACAATGTATGCTATTCACTTATTTATCTGATGCCATCTACAACTGGGCCTTGTGCCGAACCAGAGACTACTTGATTGCCTCAGAAGATCCTAATGTGGTGAAGGATGTCGAGTTATTGTTTGAGTTCATATTCAGGCTAGTTGATTACAAGATACCTTCTTGTTTCAAGATATTGTCCACCATCATGTTATTAATGCCCCAACAATTTGAAAAACATATGAACGATAAGACTTCAAAATCTCCAATAGCATTCAAAAGACTCAGTTCCAAAGGTTCAAAACAGAAATTCTTGACCGATCTAACAACAATTATTCCAAGAGTGCCGACATGTGGTGAGAATCTGTTGAAAATCATGATGGTTGGTGCCACGGTGAAGATAGTCAGAGGAAACGGTGACCACCCAATTTCGAAATTTGCCAACGATATGTTCATCCCAGTGAGAAAAGATTTGTCTATGGGTAACTTGGATTTTTTTCCTCATAACTCTGACGCCAGAACAACAACTTTGATGCGTTCTTACTTCTATGCTATTGCTAGTGTACTGTACACGAAACCAATGATTCAAGTGTGCACAGATTTGTTTGGTAACCCAACCACACCAATAGCTCATTTGATCCCATTGTCTGGTGGTATTGTGAAACTGCTTGAGGTGCCATCCTTGGCTGATGCACTGTTTGATTTCACCTATGTTATCTCACTTGATATGAAGGTTGTCATGCATCGTTTAGCTCATTCAATTAGTGGACCCCTGTATGAAAATGACACAGATTCCAATCAAAGCACACATTCTACCAATTCGTTGATGGATCTAATGGATGTTTTGAAAGTTCCTACTGCTGGTAAGCCAACTAGTATTGCTACTAGTGTCATCACTGCAACCACTGTTTCTCAAGCTCGTCCTGCTTCTGTTGTTTCTGGTAGTGGCGATCTTAATATTGGTACAATGCGTTCCAATATCGCTCCTTCTATGAAATCCGCTTCCCTTATCTCAACTGGTGGTTCTCTAAGTACACCGAGCAGTAATGTGTCTCATCTCAACGGAAATGGTTATGTCAACAAGTTGGATTCCATCACTCCTATACCAAGTTCAACATCTCATGTATCAACCGATCAACAATCAGTGACAAGCTCTTCCTCCACTGGCAGAGGTTCTTTCTCTAGATCCCAAACTGTCCCTGATTTGAAAAGTCCTTCTTCCAAGAACAAGACCAAGACTATTACAAATATGGTGAAGAAGTTCAGACACAGCAATTCTAACTCTACTTCCAACACAGGTGGCATTTCCGTGGACACCCAGATGGCCCATTTCCAACAGCAACTACAAACACCATTGTCTTCTCAACCTCAATCTTCTGCTAGTGGTGGCACTGGTGGTTCCGCCGTTAGCAACTTTGGTGAATCATTTTCTGAAGCAACCAGTTCCTTGTCTAGATCTTTGTCCCGTTCCACCAAACGTGCAACAGCATCGAAACAACAATTCCAGATGCCACAACAGCAAGCACGCACATCTCCTCCAGTGAGCATCCCACAGAAGCAGTGGGAGCGTGAACGTGAACGTGAACAACAACAACAGCAACAACAGCAGTCTCAGATCAAATCACCTTCTGCATCTGATGATCCACCTCCTTTGCTAGTGAAAAGAACCTATAATGAACTAGAGGCCAGAAAATTGGTGCTTACGAATTTGATGAAGGCTTATAGAATCTTTCCATTCTTGTGTTACTGTGATGGTGGTAAGTTGGACTACAACAATCCAAACTTGGTTTTATTTGAGTCCGATTTCCGTACGTTTATTCAACCAATTATGTTCTTGCTTGGTATTGACGATGAAGTGATACGACATGGTGCTGAGCAATTGATCTTGAGTTTCCCTGTGTTGTTGTCTAATACTGATACAGGAAAGGCCATTGTTGCTTATGTTGGTTCTGCAGTGTTGTACGACCTGATGTCCAAAGTGATGCTTCTGATGGATGACTCACAGAAAAAGAATGACTTGATTCAGTACCTGGTGAAGTACTTTGGTTTGCGTGTGCAGTACAGAGATCGTGATTTGCTTAAACAGTTCGTTGACAATCCTTTCCATGAGAGTGGTCTGTGTGCAAGATTGGTTAAGAACCCAGAAAGAGCCACTTTCCTCGGGTTATTTTCTGACCGTGTTGATACCTTCCGTTTGTCAAGACAATTACTTTTCGATTACGTCACTACCATTAGATCTCAAGCTCATCTTCCAACTTGTTTTGAAAAATACAACTTGAACTTGGCTAATGCTATCTTGGCCGATAAGGTTCCTGCTGGTACGATGGCCATTAGAAAGAAACTGAGAGATTACCTTTGTGCAATGACTGAACCTACCAGTGCATTGCTTGATGTTTGGGAATTGATGTACGAGAAGCTGCGTGTTGCTCATAGCTATGATACTATTGCCAATGACATGTACAATTTCGATCCAGATGGTGTTCACGAGGAGCCAATTGATAACTATGGTGAATATTTTGCCTCTCTTGGTGGTATAGTGCTGTCTCCTGAGTTTGCCGATAATCCAAGAAAGCCTGAATTAGTCTCTAAGTTAACATTGTTCTTGAATTACAAATTGGTGAATTTGTTTTCTAATGATCCTGTGAAGAGAAATAGAAGTCGTGAAGTTCTTTGTGTCTCCATGCATCCTTTCTTATGTGGTCTGATTTTGGACTTGGTTGGAAAGCAATGTGCTCGTTTTGAAGCTGCTTTCAAAAACAAGAATTACGAGGTTTGTGAACTGGTTATCAATTTACTGAGAACCATTACTCAAGTTGAGTATGAGTCATTATTCTTCTACGCTGTTGATTTGTGGGATATTAATTTCAAGATCCTGCAGATTTTGAATGTCACCATCGACGACCCATCTTTCTTGAGACTGAAGTTGAAGTTCTGTAAGTTACAGGTGCTTTTCTTGTCCAAGTTGGAAGAGTTATCTATGCATGGTAACATCTTGAAGAAGAACGAATACGCTAGAATTGCAGCCGATTATTTGGAAGCCTCATTCAACATGCACACTGATGATGAAAGTGAGTTGAACCAAGTCAAGGGTGAAAATAACACATCAAAGTGTGCTTCTGATGGTTTACAGAAGGCAATCGAGGACATTCATTTTGATATCAAGGTTGAAGCTGCTCTGATGCTGAAGATTATTTTGTTCAAATTGCCAATGGACAACCCATACAACAATGGAACTCATTCTAGCGAGGACATGCAAGCCGCTGGTGTCGTGTTTTCGAATTATTTCAATTTGTTTGTTAGAATCTTAGAGAAACTGAATAAAATCAAAGGAGACTCAGCTGGTCTTGATTTGGCTATTCAACACCGTTCTACAAGTATCATTAAGAGTACCATTCAAGCATTGATTAACTTGTTGAGTGCTAACCCTGAAGTTGGTTTGAAGTTTTCATTGCCATTAGGCTATCATAATGATGAATTGATCCGTGTTTCTTTCATCAAGGTTTTCTCGAAGTTGGTTGAAAGTGTGCATCGTCGAATCAACGCCCGTAATGACGATGAACTGAGTGCTCAAACACACGCTTTTATGAATGTCTTTGCTAATAATCCTGGATTGATGATTGCTGCTAGTCAAGCTTGCCCAACCAATGAAGTTGATTCATTTGCTAATGCTCTGCTGACTATGACTGATGATAGTGAGAAGGAGTTGTCCATCTTGTTGATTTTGCTAAGAGCTGATATTTTGAGCACCACTGACTCGGTCCAGATTTTGAGATCCAATACTGTTGCCACCAGAATGGTTGCTCTGTATTCTAACAATGAAGCCCATAATTATTTGATCGATGTGTTTAAACCTGTTTTTGATGAGTTGATTGATGGTAAGGAGTTTTTTGACCTACATCATGTTGATGAACGTTCGACTGCCGAGAATGACAAGAATATTTCTCTTTTCATGAAATATCTTAACAAGATTGTTGATGCCATTACTGCCTCTGTGGATGCTATTCCTTTTGGTTTAAGAGCCATCTCAAAGACCATTTTCACCACTACTGCTATCAATTTCCCAGAGTCTAAGTTTGCTGCCTTGGGTGCTTTCTTGTTTTTGCGTCTTTATAACCCTGCCATTGTTTCACCGGAGAGAAATGGTATTGTGGCTCATGAGGATATGCCATTGAAGAAATCCACTATGCAAATTGCTAGAGTGTTACAAGTTCTGGCCAATGAATCCACTGCTACTGGTAAGTCAGCTTTGTTGACTTCAAAGCTTGTTGAACTCGATGATTTGAAAGCCAGACTGAACAAGTTTATGCTGGAAGTTATCAATATTGACAATGTTGTTGAGGCTAGTCACTTTAGAGTCAATTTTGAAGTTGATGATCAAATCAGAAACTACAACACTGGATACCTGTATTTCCATTCTTTCTTTTATGATCATTGGTTGAAAGTCAGACAGTTGTTTTCTCAACCTTCCTCTTTATATGATTTGGCTCTTGATGAAAAGTTTCTGTTGATAAGAGAACAAGATGACAACTTGGCTGAGATGGGTTTGCCTATTAGAATCAGAGGTTATGATATTCCAGATAACATCAAGAATGACAAGTCTGAGAAAGGTTTGCTGCTTTATGATTTCATGTCTCAAATTTCACTTAAGGATCATGATTTCAACAACATTGTTTCCGAGTCTATCACTAGAGACGGTTGGCCACTTATTACCTTTGCGCTGTATGATGTTCCCCAGGGGACGCCACCTGATTTGATCTTGTATCAGATTTTCCAGATCCTTGCCAAGTATTGGAAGGAACCATATTGTGCAATGTATGATCTTACTGGTTACAAGGAAACCGATACATTCGTTGATTTTTTTGGACAATCCATTTCGTTGATGTCTAGTGAGCAGATTGCCAACTGCAGAAGAATATATTTCTACAATGTCTCAGGCCCTCTGTTGGTTAAATTTAAAGAGATGGGCTATTTTGAAGATGATGGTGGTCATATCAGAGATGTCATTTTCTTGAATTCTGATGATGATGCTAAGACTATCTCAAGAAGTGGTTTGATCAAGATTAACAATCCTTTGTTGGACGATGCCAGGGTCCATTTCCATGATGTGAGTCTGTATGATGAGCAAACAAGAAAGTTCACTCCTGTTAAATTGAAGATCGGTAACCAGTTCCTGCAGGTTTATGTTAAACAGCCTAAAAAGATCACTATTTATGGTAACATTAGATTTGTCACAATGATGAGCTCTTACAAAATTGAAGATTTGGAAGAACTGAGTACTTCCATGTACACCGGTTCTTCTAATGAGATGTCCATGATCAACTCAACTAACAATGAACGTATCATATTGACTTCTTCCAAGAAAATCGAGATCATGAGAACACTGTATTTTACTAGAGCAAGATGCAGCGAAACAGCAGCTGAACAGTTGGATGATAATGAACATGAGATGGCGTTACAAACTTTCATTGGTCAATTGCTTAACATTACCTTGACTGGTTTGATATCACCAAGTGATGACATTAGAAATTCTTCATTTTCATTGTTGTCGTCTTTGAGTGAGTTGTTCCATTTGTCTGACAGAAAGATTGAAACGGTGGAAGGTGTTGTGTTTCCTTATGGTAATTATGATTATGTCAACTTGTTATCTGAAGAGTTGTCCAGAAACTATGCTGCTGGAACCTATGATTTCTTGAATGGATTCTTTGATGCCATCAATCATGTCCCCGATGAAGACAAGACTACTGTTGTTTTGTACTGCTCACCTTGGATTAAGAATATTTACCGGTATGTGTTTTTGGCTGATACGATGAGAGGTCCGCAGAGAGCTAGAGATTTGATTAAGAAGTTTGTGAGAACAAGCCGTACTAGTAAGCACATCACTCGTGCTTTCCTGATGTTCATTTGGAACCCACTGGCACTGGAAGATAGATTAGTGGAGACTTTGATCGATGAAACTATAGCCAGTGCTATTGACCATGAAGCTGAAGGTCATAATTGGGAAGAAATCAGTAGATTCTGGCCTATGACTCCAACTGTTGAGATTTGTGCTTCTTTAATTAGACGTTTGCGTCAAAGATCGTTCAATATTCCAATTGATGAGAACGAAATTGAAGCACACACAAGATGGGTTGAAACTTCGATCCTTACTAGATTTTTGTCCAATTTGGTGTTTGATTCAGTTGTGTTTGTTGAGAAGCACATCAGTGATATCTTTTATCTAGTAACCATGTATATGGATGACGGACCTAAAGAATTCAGAAACTGTTTGCTGAAGTTGTTGATTTCAACATTCCATTCATTTTTGTCATATGAGACTCTGTCTATGCGTCAACGTTCATATATCAAGAATAAGATTGAATTTTTGAATGGTGCTAGATCAAGAATGTTGTTTGGATTGACTAGAGATGATGCTGTGAAATCTCGTGATTTGCTAGGTGCTGAAATGGTGAGTAAAGCCAATGCCATCTCTACAATTACTGAATTGTTGATTGAATTTTTGGAGATGTGTTCACCATGTTATGAGTTGCAGAATATCAAATGGAGTCAATACTGTCTGTCTACGGCATTTGATTACAGTTCTAAATTGCAAGGCCGTGCTTTGATGGTTCTTGGTTCGTTATCCAGAAAGGGTATTAACAATAGAGTCACTTACAAGTTCATCAAATTCATGTATGAGATGTACGATGTTTATGACAATGGTGTGAATGATACAAGATACATGTCTACTGCTGTTTGTGGGTTCCATACCGTTAGCAAACTTTGTCAAGGTTTACCACCTGATTCACCATTTGTTGGCGATCTTTTGTTTTATGCCATTGGAGTTGCTTTCCTGGATCACATCACTTTCTATAGATACGGTATTCTGTCAATGGTTACACTACTAACTAGAGCTGCTATCCACTTGGAAGAAACTGACAGTGACATATCCATGGTTGATTACTTGTTCCGCTACAAGACCGCCTTTGATGATTTGATCGCTGAATACGCCGACTTGATCAACATTCGCATGACAGCAGACAATTTTGATATCATCATGATGATTTTAATCTCCAAGGGAATTCAAGCACCATATACAAGTGAGATCTGTATGGATTCACTGAAGAAGATTTTGAAGTTACGTTATCAAGAATCCATGAGAATGCACAACAAGACCGGTGAACCATTGAACAAACAATTAGGTTGCTATATCTTCTTCATCTATGCTATGTCCAACACTGACACCGAAATGATTTCATCATTGAGACAATGCGGTCTGTCAGGATTGAAGATGGTTAAAGTTGAAGGTAAATGGTGTATTCCTGAAATGCTGCTTGATTTCTTTTCTGAGACAGATGGAGCACACATGGCTTCATGTTTGATCATTTGCAAATTCTTCAGTTCTTCAAGAATCAACGATTTAAGTGCTGCTAGAGTGTTGGTCATGTTCAATGAGATCCGTAAACTATATCCTGAATTAGCATGGAGTTTCTATGCCGTGCTGACCGAACCTATGAACAAGATGCTGGCCACTGCTTCTACACCATTGTTGTTGAATGTCGTGTTGGAGTTGATAACTGAGTCATCGATGAGCCAAGCGTTCAAGCAAAAGGAACAGCTACAGGCTTCAATGCTGGAGAAGTTGAAGAGTAGTCAATTGGACGGTGTGTTGAATATCGATTTCAGTGATTCTGGTGATTCGATTGGTTTTATTGCTCCTAGAGAGGAGATGACTGCTACTTCGCTGGTCAAGGTTGGTGTTTTGAAGAATATGTTAAAACGTATTCGTGATAATTATGAAGAGGACGATTTGTAAGTGATACATTGTGCTTCATGATGGGGGTTCTCTTTCCTGGCGTACTGTTTTTTTTTCTGCTTTACTTTATTCTTTTTTTTTCTACTTTTTTAACTTTCTTTTCTGTTAATGTTTTTGTTTTCTCTTTATCATTTTTAGTTCTTGAATACCTTTATGTGCATTTGCCATTTTGATATCTTTTAATCGAGTCTTTTATTTTGTTGTTTGATTTTTTAATTTCCTTAGTTTCAAGCTTTATAAACATCTTTCGTTTTTGCGTTTTTTACTATAGCTTTCCTTCCTTTTTTTCTCTTATAATTTCTAGGTAATTATAGTTTGAATTTTGTTCATATATATGTATCGATCTACACATGCATGTAAATGTGAAAATTATAAGTGTAAGACATGTATATACACGGAGTTGGTATTTACTATATGCAGATCTCCACGACCTATCGATCTTATGTATAGTAGCGACTTAAGAGCCATATATGGTCACTAAGAGCTTGTATACAATATCAGATGAATTCATGCAAATTGATATACTTTGATAAAATGTAAGTATATAGAAAACATGTGCAAAGATTTGTATAATTGTGATGCTTTATGATAGTGGGATGGCTAACGTAAGTGTTCTAGGCGCATGCATTTGGAAATGTAACATGCCTAAGGCACCTGGTGATATTGAAATAGAGATTGAGCAATGATCTCCCATCTCGGCCCATACATGACTGACAAGATCAGAAATAAAACGATGTAACCAATCATCAAACTGCAAACACCTCCCAATTCCCATAACGACAGACAACCATCACAATCTATAGTGGATTCTCAGCAACCACCAAGCTTCCAAAACCAAGATCAACTTATAACCTATATCAACCTCAAGTCTTCTTTGATCTCCCATTACCATCACCATACTTCTTCCCCTTACCGAACTTCAAATCATGTAATTTTTCAAACACAGCTTTATCACTCCGATAAATCAACATTGTAGCTCTAGCATCCTCCACAGATGAATGCGACCCACTTTGAATCTTTTCATTCAAAATCATCTCACTCAACTTCTTCAAACTTGGTGTCTTCCCACCACCGTACTGTTTCTTGAAAGGTCCATGTTTGGCAGTATCTCTAATCATATACTTCGGATGACTCAAACACAACGCTTCCAAATCATGCTCTATGGCATGCCCGACTAACACTTTCCCCTCGATTAAATTGGCCGTCTCTGTTTGTGCCGTCTTGAAAGGCACGGCCTGAGCCATGTGTCTTGATGTGATGCCACTCACCCAAGTTCTCCAGTCTGTCACTTTATGTGTTGGTTTCACGAATTTATCATAGATCGTGTGTCCGTGGTAATTCACTATTGAGACACGGGCTAGTTCGGAAGATGTGCCTTCAGGGCCAACACCAACGAATTCACAGTCGATTGCTAGGTATTTGCCCACTTCTTTTTGTCTTTGTGTTGTTGGGATGGTTTTGTCGTTGTTGTTGTGAGTGTTATTGTGGGGTTTCGTTTTGGTTTGTTCTTTTGTACTGCTGGTTGTGGTGTCTGTGGAGGTTGTGGTTGAGTGTTTAGGATGGTTTGATTTTGGGGTTTTTGTTGACTTTTTGGATTTTTTTTGAAGTCTTTTCCAGTTGGATGATATGGAAGACATTTTGCGAAAGAATTTGTGGTTCAATTGAATTGATTTGAACGGGACCTGGAGAGAGTCTTTTCACTTCTTATTTTTGATCAGAAAATACTCAAAATAAATTTCAAAAAAAAAAAAAAAAAAATTCCAAAAAAAGGGACAGATTTGAGATGTGTGGCTTGTGTACACTGTATGAACCACCAGCCTCATTAAACGTGGCTAGTGATCTTGACTTATTTGCAGGCTGTGCAAATAGAAGTTGTTCCTAAAAATTGGGATAGGCCAATTGATACGTCCGGAAGATAAGACTCCGGGTCCGGAGAAAATTCAAATAACGCGCGACTTAACTATAGGAGTGTATGCAAGTTCCGGAGGCCGGGTAAATTAATAATTTTTGGCTTTTTACGGACAGGATTTTCGCGGAATCTGTGGAAACTATGACAAGGTTATAGAAATTGTGACATCCGATTGGCCTACAGGTTTACAGGGTTTCATAAGTGTTAAGGTTTTGAGTCGGACAACAAATCAAGGTAAGATGTCATGTAGTTTCAAGTAGTTAGTCAAGGAGCATAATATAATACGCCCTTCCTAATAAGGGCAACACGGTCCAGGTCCACAATTACGTGACCATCATGATACTCGTAAGTACGTGTAACGTGTAGTAACGGGGATCATATCTGAGTGACTCCAGTAGACATTTTAAACCCCTAGTAACGTGTTTCGATTTGTGGCATCTTAATCTGGCATGCATTTAGCTATGATCCCACGTATCTCATCATTTTTCTGGTAGCATCGATCGGAGGTGGAAATTAATGATGTAGGGGGCCGTGATTGTAACATTAGTATGCGTTGTTGTACGTTGTATGGTGGAAACGTATTTACGGTCGCTAACCTAACCCAGCAATGTGAGTGAGCAATGAGCATGCCAGCTGGTCTTTAAAAGCATGTTTTGGAGATTAGAGCAAAGCTTGTACCGGATATGTTATGGGAAATTGGGAATGGGAATGTAATGTGATGGGAGGCCGGAACAACTGACCTTTAAGTCTAGGTACATGCATGTGGGCAGCTGTCTAGCAGTGAGCACAAGCTTGAATGAAGAAGTCTCAGGCACGCTGCAAGCACATTAAGCACATTGCAACTTACAGAAACTTCCCAGCGGTATTATCCCGAGAATCACCCACCCTATACAGGCTTGGGCTACATGTATGGGAATTTGCCCAAGCGCCCATGATTCACATGATCAGGATCTTGATCTTGAAAGTTGATATATACTATAGGCCTGAATTTTTGGAGGTACATATGCATGCAATGTGCAATGTGGATGTTGAGGTTTTCTTTAAGAAACCACAACCACAACCACAACCACAACAACATGGACGAGGAAATGAGGAGGTAAGTTAACATAAGTTAAGTCGGTGAGTACTTGCCACTTGGAGACAAGCGCAGTTCCAGAGGGCATGGTCTGATGATAAGTACTCAGTGCTCACCAAGTGGATAAACCGAGAGTCCGAAGACGCAATTTAGTGGAAAAATTGGAAACGGACGTAAAATTAAAAAATTCCTGCACCTTGGTCTAGCCAGTATTAGCGCGCGCACGACACCCACCCACTGTAGTACTGTACCACCAAAGATCAGCAAGAGAGAAAGAAATGAAGACCACAGAATGAATATGAGCATGGTATGTACTACTTTCAACTTGGGCTTTAACCTCCAACTACTATCAACATCCAAATTAAGAAACTTCAACAAATAACTCTGCCACGTATCACAACATCATACATTACAACAGCTAAAGAGTCTCAAGTCACCAGTCACAACTACAAGTTACAGCTCAACACAGACTCTACAACAAGCCCCTTCTTTAAACAACACATCAACATCTTTTAAATTATCCACACGCTTAAGTTACGTTACAATCAACAACGATTACTCATCATTTGCCATCTTTTTGAAACTGTATCCTAACTTTTTATGTTTGGCTACAAGTACTTTCAAAACAACGGTGAAGACAACTTCACGACTCCCAAAGAGTTTCAGGATAAGGCTAGAGAAGATATCAAACATCATCTTGAATCCGTCAATAAAGATGACGCCCGTTTTGCCAAACTCCTGAAGTATCAACAGACATTAGAGAACCGTCAACAACAGCAGCCAAATTCACAACATAACAAGACAAAAACCAAAGTTGGTTCCTCATTATTCAAACGTAACAATTTCAAAGCAGGTTCCAAACTAAACCCATTCCATCGTCAACAACAACAGCAACAGCAACAACAGACAGAACAATCAAAACAAGTCTTAGCTGCAGCAAATGCAGTGGCCAAGGCCTCCCCTACTTCACAGCTAACCTATGGTTCCTCACCACTACGTAAAACGATAACTATCTCATCAAATGATTCATCAGATGCATCCTCAATTGAATCCGATCATAGTGCCCATTCAATCAACAGTGGCAACATGACAATCATCAGTAATGGAACGCTGAACAGATCTGTGATTTCATCAACTTTTGAAAACTCCATTTTCTCAAATCAATTATCTGCAATCTATACGAATACGACGGTGCCTTCCTCAATGCCTAGTACGTTCATGAACAATGTTAACAATAGTCTGAATGGTTCCACTGAGAGTGGTATGAATACGGTACGAATCACATTGAATGATGCGTTGCCTAAGGATTTCACAAATTATTATTCACCTGATCTTAACGTTCCACGGTTTTCGAATAATAGACCTAAGTTTACTAGAAGAAACTTAAAGAATTGGGAAATCAATGATGTTCGTTCCCTTTTGATTTATCCTGCCATCAAACCTGAATGGTCAAACAACATAAACAACAGCAACAATAACATAAATACAGACACAGATATAGATATGCTCAATACCAATGGCAAAAATCCAGCCCCAGTTCCTACACCAGCACCAGCACAAGCTACAGTCCCAGAAGTCATCTCACCATACCCACACCTGCAATTCAGAATCCAGATTTTGCCATTAGAAAGCAGTGATTTACAATACGTTGAATTCCTCGCACAATCCGACATCTACAAAGAATCCAAATTCGACTATGCTTTCAAATACAACACGGCAATGTACATCGTACAACAAGCTAGAATAAGGCACAAACAAATGCTACAATTGAACTATGGTGCCCAAGAGGAACAATTTAATTCTGAAGCATTGTGTGGTGTGTCGAAATTCGATTGGTTTGATTTATGCGAGTGGAGAAACATCATTGAGAATTACCTGTTGAATTTGGGCATTGAGAATCAGTGTCGTATTGAGTTCAAGAATCGGATTGAGAAGTTGGAGTGTTGTACTCATGAGAAGTTGGGTGGTGGGTTTGGTGAAGGTGGTAAGAAGAGAAGAAGTGAGGATTTGTATCGGAAGGTGCTTATTAAGGATAAAGTGGTTATTAATGATGAGGTGAAGACGAAAGTTTGGCAGGATGTTCAGAAGTTTGTTTATCAGAATATTGAAATATGAGTTGGATGAATTATTTGATCTTGGATTGTTCGTTCGTTGATTTCATTGATTGGTAATTGAATTTATGTTGATCATGATTGCTAGTTATATCCGAACCCCATCCATCCAGGATTCCAATTGTTTGTCTCCACATTCACTCTTGTCTTTGCCATCTTACTATCTTCATTATCGCTCACACATACATTTACGTTAATCCCCATCCCATCATATTCCCATTGCCCTTTCACTTTATAAAATTTCCTACCAGATTCATTATCCATCTCATTCCTCCTGTTCCTTACACATCGATTACCCAACTAACTATGGTTTAACCGATATACCATGTTAACATTTCACTTTTTCTCGAATTACATAACCTTCCTGTCTTCCAGGTCCATATTGTTCGTTCCAAGTCCCACATTCAATATTTGCTCAACCAACATCGCCATTCCCAATCCCAACCCCCAATTTCATGAACTTCTCTTTAATTTCTCCCTCTTCCCATGCACCCCATACCCAAGACCCACATCCGGCTTTTGAATATAGCACCATTCCCATACATCAAATCATATCACATTACAACAAACAATTTACATGCAAGTTTTTCAATTTCCGGCTATGACAGCCGAGAAAGACCGCTATGAAATCACAGGCATGCATGTTCGCTCAGAAAGTTTTTCCTTTGTCTTGCGGATTTCTATTTTCCATTAGTCATCCAACTATCTCATTATCCCATCGATCACTCATCACCCATCACCAAAATGATTTCACGCAATGGTTATTCATGATCTGCTTCTGGCTCTCTCATACCAATTTTCAAAATGAGAGTTCTGGATGTCGAGTTACACCCAAGTTCGGCCCAACTTTTCTTGATTTGTTTGGGTTCGGCTCTGAATCGGATGATGGTCCACTCGTTCAAAAGTTTACAATCTCACCATATTTTCATTTCCAATATTTGCCACCTGAGTCGCTTTGTCCCTACTTCCACCTTCCACCTTCCGCCGCTACTCATGTCACATTCCCTGGCCTTTCCTTCCCTCTTCCTTGTCCTTTCATCTTTCCCTTCAGTTTTGGTTTGGATGTCCCGTGGGCCGTTTTGGTTTCTTGGCTGTTGGCCGTTCCGGTGTCTTGGCTATGTTTCCACCTTTGCCGAATATCTTTTGTTTATTGCATGTGATATTTTATACCTCGGGTTGATTCACCCATTTTAAATTTATACCTGCCATGTTTGTTTGATCCGTAATCTGTCAACAACTACCTTTGATTCATTTCCGCTACTTCCATCGCTATCACTGCCACCTTTGTTGCCATATACCTCTCTACACCATCGCTAAGTCTTACCATCCCCACTTCTACTTTCACTTACTACATACATACATATACCTATCACTATAACCGGTTCAATTTGGGTCATCTTGGTCTTCATTATTTCACATTTTTTGTCATTTTTTTCACTGGTTTGGTTTAGTTCAAATCTGAATTAGGATTCCACTGATTGGTTATTTATACTACCTCATTTTTTTTTCATCCACCAACTCCACGTCACCGCCATACATACGTTCTGTTCACTCACTTACTTTTTAATTAACCCTCTAGGCTTTTTTGGTTGCTTTATTTGGATGGAATCCCTGACATTTTTACAATTGTCCCTCTTTAGATCGTATTCGTTTTTTTTTCTTACTTGATTTTGCATTCACTGCTCATACTATTTCCTAATTATGACTTGCTTTTTTTTATCTTCAATTTTGTTTGTTTTGCTGCGTCATTTTGTCATCTTAGTTTAATTGTCTGTTGCATTTATTCTTCCAATTTCCCTTACTTTTATTATTTATACAGTTTTACTTGTGTTTTCTGCTTATTGTTTCTTCTTGTTCTTCGTTGGTTTGATCACTAATAATTTTCCTCTTTTTTCGGTATTGCTTTCAGTTTGTTTATAACATTTATGGTTTTGAGAACTCGTTGTATTTGTTTTTTTTTTCTTTTACCCTTCTTTCCTTTGTATAATTTGAAAAGTTGTTAATTTACTCTTATATATGCATCAAGTTATTATACTTGCACTCATTTCACTTTCTTTACATGTATTAATTTGTATATTAGCTCAGCTTCCACTTATACGTCTCTTTAATTCTATATTTGTATGGCTGGTTTACTACTACTAATAGTTTACAATTCAAAATATTTTATTAAATTAGATGTAAAAGATTTATAAAGTACACTCATAGATCCGAAAGTAGCAAACACGTAATCTTGGCCTTCACTCAAGTCTCTTGCATCTATCCAATCTGTTTATAGGATGGAGATCATCTTCATCACTTCAAACTTTTCAGCACTAGTCAATTCATTAACATGATTCTTCAAAAATTCATTCAAGATAGACTTAAATTCCAACTTCAAATAAGCGAATTTCTTAACCAACGAAATCAAAATTTCAAATCTATTCAACTCCACCACCCCATCAAACTTCCCAACCAACACACGATAAGAACCCAACACATTCAGATACAAACTCAACAACTCTTTCAATCTATTCAAATCAAACTCCTCGACTCTCTTAGACAACTCACATCTGCTCACAAACACCTCGATTTGCGTAGACAACGAAATAATCAACTGGATCAAACGACGATAATCCAACAATTTCGACTTATACTCAACCAGCTGATCCACGACTTGTAAATCACAGTCGATCTTCTTCTCATTCTGAGTCTCTAATGACTTGATATACCCGTTCAAATCAACTTTCAAGTTCTGAATCAAGTCAAATGACCCATCGATGGAATTACCCAACTTGATGAAGTTCAAGTAGTTCGAATTGATCAAGTTAATCAATTCAGTGTCTATCTCTGACGTGAGCGACTGTAGTGACTGTAATAAGTCATCCAAGGACCAGAACTTGTAGTGTTTCAGTAAGAAAGAAGTTGGGTCTGTGAAGTTGTTCAGTTGGAAGGATTCTCGTGTTAGTTCGGTGGAGAAGTTCAGTGAGTCTGAATCCTCTGACACGGAGACGGAGTCAGCTAGGTCTGATGTTGATGTAAGTGATTCCAGATCAAAGTTGGCCTTGTTTGCTGAATTGGAACCTGTGGGCGTTGTTGTTCTTGGAGAGAGTACTGTCGTTGTTGTTGTGTCTTGTGGGTTTAGACCTAGTGTGCGCTCTAGTTCTTCAAGGTTCTGTATTTGAGATGTCATTCTTAGGGTTTGATATTTCTCTTTGTGTATGGTTATTGTTGTTGTTTATTATATGCCAAAGGTTTGTAGACTGTTATGTCTTTGTTGTGTATATGTTTTTGAATTGGTTGAGATGGTGGTGATTACTGTCATTTGATGAGGTGCTCAGTGGTGTTTGGAAAAGACAAGTTTACCGTTTCAACTTGTTGAAGCTCAAATTTTGGAGGTTCGCTCAACTTGTTCGAGAAATCGAGGTGACATCGAAGAAGTCAACACACTTAACACGACTCACTATCCAAATCACAAAATCACAAAATCACAAAATCACCTCTTTCAACACAACTGTTTCTCTGCCCTTTTGCCATATGATGTCATGTTACTCGAACAACCTGAAATCTTCAACAATGTGGCCAGCAACCTCAGCCAACTAGACTTACTCAACCTTTCTTTAGTCAACCATCATTTCCACTCACTATCAACACCAATCCTATTCCGTTCAATCACAGTGGATTCAAAATATTCAAGGTTCGATAAAGAATTTAAAAGAACAACATACATAAGCAAGAAAAAACAGATTTTATTTTTCTTCAAACAAAATCCATCAAAGTTACAATTCGTACGTGAATTTACTGTGAATCAATTGCCTTTGGAATTCATCGATTTTGAGAAGAAACTGTGTGATGCGTTGCCATTGTTTGTCAACTTACAAGTGTTGAACTTGGGTGGTTTGGAAGTATATAGACTCAATGATTTATTGAATTCCATTACAAATCCAGGACTGTTGCAAGTTTTGAATGTGAAATTGAACAGATTGAGCAAGTTCAATATCTTGAACTCTCTTAAAGAAGATCTAAACAGATCAAAATTCAAACTAAAGTCATTGAACATAGGACCCATCAGTAATTCTTCTTCTCCATCCTCCATGTCTCTTGTTGATGAAATGACGTTGTCCGGATACCTCAACAAACTTACAGATCCAGAGCTGACTCAAGAATTGAAAATCATGAAAGGACCCAGAAAAGTTCAGTTGACTGATCTGGTCAATGGGGCTGCACCTATCGATGTTCATCTTGATGGGATACCTGAACTTGTTGCCATGAAAAGACTTACGAAACTAAGTTTGTCTGATTTCAATTTGGATCATTTGTCATTGTGTTCAGCTCATTGCGGTAACGCAATAACAGATGATGATAAGGTTGTTGATTTGAGTCAATTACAGTTTTTGGAATTGGATAATATTAATGAAGTGAACAGCACTAACGATCCCGAGGATACGTTTTTATATAATTTGGTCAATTACAATGACGGCTTCCCACATTTGAGAAAATTGAAAGTTAATATCAGGCAGGCATTCACTGACTCGTTCGTATTCTTTATAGACGAATTAAGACCCAATCAACTCACAGAACTCAGCTTAACCATGCGGTATAATCAAATGAAAGCGAATGATCTAGATCTCAAGTTTATAACTTCGCTATACATACTCAAAATTAGAGGTCAGGCAAAGTCGTTGAAACTACTTTCATTTGAAATACTATACGAAAAGAACCTTGTTGATTCATCAATTTTGCTAACTGCAAGTGAATTGGAGGGTCTCATGTATGTCAAATACCCGAATTTGGAATCGCTACGTTTTGAAACCAAGTTCAGCCATTTGATTTCCATGAAAGACAAGTTTTTCAGTTGTTTCCCTAAGTTACAAAGGCTTTGGGTCCTCAATTCAGATAGCGTTACAAGACATTGGGGACTAGGTAATGTGTACCCTGGCATATTTGATAACTGGTTGCGTATACAACATTTGCCTGAACAGTTGATATCTGGTGCAAGTACGGCGACTGGCGATGATGATAGAGGAGATTCAGATGATAGAGAGACCAGCGGTGGCGGGACTACCAACTCTTCATCATCTTTGAAGTATATTAAGGTTGATAAATGCTTGTTTGAAGTGAAAGAAACTACAATTGGATCAACAAGCAAAACAGAAGTTGTGCCCAGAGATACCATTGACGAGTGGTTCAATGAGATGACAAATGTGACCTTTTAGAGACTTTTCTTACCTTCCAAAATGGAAATCTCATTAGATTTTTGTTTATTTCAACTACCTTGTTTTGACTTTTTTCTATATACAGTATTACCAAACAAAGAGAGCAAAAAAAGTAATATATAAACAAAACGAATAAATAAGTAGGCATGTAAGTGTAACGTACCTTAGTCAATCAACGCAGTAACATCCTTGAAACCCTTCTTGGAGCTCTTACCAGAATTAGGTCTATGCTCTCTTCTGACATCTTCCTTAACCAGATCTTCCAACTCTTGAAATTGCATCAGGTCACGCTTATGAGTTCCATCATCATCATTGAGCACTTCGTCAACTGTAGCCTTCACAATTTGAATGTTATCAGTATCTGATGGCCTTCCCGTTGGTCCAACATCTTTGATTGGTGATTGGTTCAATGCCTTTGAGTTGATGGACACTTTGTAAGATGGTAGAGAAATGAAACCTGATTCAACAAGCTCTTTTAACACTGAATGAGTGTTGTTGTCCTCTGGGGTTGTATCTGACTCGTCTTTCTTTTCTTGTTCTTGTTGCTCTTTGCCCACTTCAATGGCCATTTTACCAGTTTTCTTACCTTTTTCAGTAGACTTTCCTTTACTTGCTAGCATCTTCTCTTTCTGGAACTTCTTGACTAGCTCTGTTAGGTCTTGGGCTTTAATGAATTTTTCAGCATCTTCAAGTTCTGCTTTCTCTCTGTTGGTGATCATTTCAAGTGAGCTATGATGCTTATCATACACAAACTTGTTTGATCCATTTGTGCCTGCATTCTCTTCAACTTTGATCTCAGCACTCATTTGTCTCACCCTTTCTAAGAACTTGTTTCTTCCTTTACTGACTTCACCTGGTCCCATACTGAATGTAACATGATCATTGCGTGGGTCTGATGAATTTGTGCCATTATCGGAGTAGTCGAAACCTTCCTCAACTGGACGAGATGTGTACACCTTTGGCTTCTCTTTCTCTTCCAGGATGTCTGTTTCTGTTGATTTCTGATCTTTTGCAGTTGTAGCTGGTTGTGACTTGGGTATATTTATTGGGTTTGATGCTGTTGGCGTTGTCTTGTTTTTGAGCACCTGTTTCGGCACTGATGATAAATCTTTGTTTAGCTTACGCACTTGTTTGGATGAAGCGTTTCCCATGATTTCTGTTTCTGTTTGTGAATAATATGAAAGCACAGCTCTTTGGGATGATTATGTAACTGAATTAGATGGTGAAAGCACTGGATAAGACCGTGGTCATTGGTGGGGTAGTCAAAATATTCAGACAGGTAACAGATGGCGCGATTTGTCAAATTTTCGTGGATATTTGAACAATAAAATCAGATGAAGTTTGAATTTTCCCACAAAATGTTTTATCTATGGAGATATGACTCAAAGATGCACACCCATAGTGACAATACTCTTCGATTTTTCAGGGTGATTGATTATTCTCCTATCCCACAAAGTTCTAATGAGTCTGGTACCACTGAACCAGCTTCAAATGAAAGTTCCAACAAGATCAGCACTCTCTCTGAAACAGAAATTGGCCTTCACAATGAACCAAATATTACTGACAAACCCAATGACGTTCCAGGGGAAAGTAATGATGATGGCTCTCCACCTGTTGCTGCTACGGACAATAGTCTGGGTGGTTCAAATGATAAGGATTCAGTGATGCCTGATGCTGTGCATACGGATAGCAATACAACTAACAAGGATTCAGAATTGCGTGATGCCGTGATTGTTGACACTGAAAGTGGTAAGAATTCAGAGCTGCGAGATGCTATGAATATTGATTTTGATCCAAATGCCAGTCAATCCACTAAATCCAGAAATGCAGCAATTCCTACGGGTTCAACTGATGGTGAGATACTTATTGATAAAGATGCTTCCGCCAGCAAAGGTGCTCTCTCCTATGAGAATGGAAATACATCTGAAGAGAAGCAAACATCATCTCAAGATCCAGCTCAGTTTTTAGAACGAGATGACACCGAAACTGGGTCAGTTCAGCCTTCACCCGTGCTTATTCCGGAAGATGATAGGTTCAAACTTGATGTGCCGTTAGAAATAGACTTGGCAGAAATTTTGCGCAAATTGAGAGAACCACAACTACATGAATTGCAACCATCCGCATTGAATTTAATCCATGAAACATATATGGAACTAATTGATTCCAAAGACAAAACAAAAGTATACCAATTCTCAATCTCCCAATTTCTACAATTTTTGTCAATATACTTACCATTTTTGCACCTCAAAATCTCGTCTCCAACTTTGTGTTATATGCTCTGTGCCGATCGTCAGTGTAAGACAACCTTCTCAATATCTTTAGATACCGTCAAAGGTTTATTTCATTTGAAGCACACTCGTACTCCTCGCCATCAACACACTAGTACCGCAATTGTTGAATTAGCCAAACTGGAGTATACAAAATGGATGAACTCGAACGAAACATTGGAACAGATGGAATCACACGCAGAACCACAGGCGAAATCGCACTCAGAATCATACGCTAAACCAAACATACGCAAGACCTATCTACCTGTGAATATCCCGGAGGATAGTCGTTTCACCTTATCAAAAATATCAGCAGACTCTTCAAATCTCCTACCGCAATTAAAGGAAAAGCAACCTGAACCAAAACCAAAGGCATTGAAGTCCATTCATGAAACATATTCCAACGTTATTGATTTGAAAGACACAATACATTTGTTTACAATCTCTCAGTTTTTACAATTTCTTGCTGTCTACATACCATTCTTGAGAGTCAGAAAGGGTTATGGAAACAAAGGTTACCTTGTTTGTGTTCCGCGACTCAAGTGCAAGGCATCTCTAACCTGGATGTTGGATGTGGATCATAAAATGTTTCACTTGACGTATACTGATGTTCCCGACTGTACTCATACTCATAGCAGTGCTGAGATTGTTGCAATGGCAAAAAAGAAATTGACCGAACAGCCCGACGCTTCGGATTCGAAAAACCAGTATTTAGCCATTGATATTCCAGAAAATGCTAAGTTCACGGCTAGTTTGAATGTTATTAACCGTTGGTCAAAGTTTCTGCGGTTCATACGAAACTGTCAATCAGATGAGTTGGAACCTGATGCATTGGATTTGATACATGAAACGTATATTAAAGTTATTGAATTTAGCCACACAACATACACCTTTACAATCTCTCAATTGGTACAGTTTCTCACTCTGTATTCATCATTTCTAAAACTGACCTATCCAGATCATAAGCATTGCTATGTTTATTGTGCTAGTCGACTCGGATGCAGAGGAAGAATGTCTTTGAAATTTGACAAAGCCAGAAAGTTATTTCTTTTGAAGTACATTAACACACCAGCTCACCAACACACTGCTGCGGAAATTGTTGAGTTAGCCAAACTAGATTATGCAAGCAAGATAGGAAGGAATGATAATACAGATAATGTGAATCAAGAAGAAGACAGTATTGCTGAGGAATCCAACGTTGAGAATAGCAGTGGTAATAATCAGGCTCTTAGAGTTCATGCAACCTCACGACCAGTTACTTTGAACATCCCCCCTCGTGTTACCCCAACTCCCGAAGTTCCAATCAATGATGATCAGGAAGAACCGGTTCATATTCTTGTTGAAGACGATGGCTATGTTTTCAGTGATCATGAATCACCAAACCATGAGGATGGAGATGGAGATGACGAAGTCGTTGACGATCGTGCTGACAGAAGAAGATCCCGGGAACAACTTGACACATACAATGGTGTTGGAGAAATGAGCGCTGGACAGATTGCTAGAATACATGAAGTTATAAATTCATTGTTGTATGATCCCAGAAGGTTTGCACATGTTGCTGATACTGAAGAGTTTCAGCAAAAGTTGGAAGGATTATTATACTATGCCAGAAGATTGAATAATCGATCTGCAAATTGATGTTATACATGACGCGATGCATATATATGAATTCTGATCTGTCTTTCATATTTAAACAGAGTTGTAGTATCACAATCGATCGAAAGTCTCTTTTATACACATGGTATACTTACCGTATATATATACAACTGTATATAAAGGAGCGAGATCGATCGAAGAAAACGCCCCATGAAGAGAAATTCCCAGGCCAATGAATTAAGGAGAAGAATTCATGCATTTAATCCCCAAAGAATGCATAATTCAAACTTATTTCGACAACATAAGATTACAACTAGTTGAGGCAGAATATCCAGATGAAAATTCAACTCGACAATTACATATCGATTCGAATAAGAATCTGTATAACTAAACAACACAATGGCACAGATATTGGACAATGATAAATGCCACCTTCTGACTGTTCATTTTTCAACAACACATCATGAATCACTATTCTACAGATATCCCAAATAACAATCCTCAAGGCACCAGCTTTTCTGAATATTCTCTGGGGAATGCACAAAACTTCATATTGCAAGCCAACACCAACTACAGCATAACATAAGACCCACTTCTTCAAGAAACTTCAATCAGTGTATCCATTCCACACGACGATCTCTTTGATATTGGATTCACCGATGTATCATCATGGGACAAAGCTCTTCAACGCTTAGCAACTTGTTATACCAAACCCTTGAAGAATTCATCTGTAGAAGAGATCCAAAGTACGTTTGTGAAAGTTTTTAGTATGTCAGCTGAAACCTATAATTTTACCATATCACAATTTTCACAGTTTTTACGTGCTTATCATGCTTACATTAATTTCCAAATTTATCAAGGCGTTTACTGTATTTCTTGATGTGACGGCTATTCAACAACAATATCAATTGGGTACTACCACTTGGCAAGAAAGTTCTACGTGAAAAAAGCCGACTTATTACCCCACCCATATGCTTCTAGTTTCAGGGATCTAAGGATGCTGGACTCTCTTCATGTCACTTTTGGATCTAATGTTATCAACCGATATATTGCAACTGAAAACAGTGTTGAATGTAGCTCATTTGGCTTAAATCTACACAGTCAGTGTAATACAACTGTTACCTCAAATTTTTTTCTCATTGAATCCACAAACAAATGCACAGTATCCTCTGGAGCTACAATCCTTCTCGCAATACTCAGACCAGCAATTCACAACTGTTGATTATTTAAATTCAATTGTGAACCAGAATTCAGCACAGAACGCACTGCCTGTGAGTATACCACATGATGATAGATTCACAGTTGAACTGCCAATAGAAGGGAGCCGTCTAGCGCCAAAATTGATGGAACCACAAAGATATGAACTGCCACCAGAGGTCTTGGATTCCATACATGAAACCTATAGAAGATTGATTATTGGTTTCAGAAAGACAGTCCACTCATTTACAATACCACAGTTCTTGCAGTTGCTTGTGGTTTATTTACCATTTTTGAATATTAGGTGTTTTGCTTCTACCGGAGTTTGCAGCTTATATTGAGCAGATAGCTTTTGCTGCAGCAAGACACGTATGCCAATAAAGTTCAATACAAAAAGGGCTTTGGCTTATCTGCAATATACTAGTGATCCCATCCATACTCACAGCAGCAGTGATATTATTGAGCGTGCAAAAAGACACTCGATGTCATAAACAGTGACGAAAAACAAAAACAAGGACAAAGATATCTCCAGTAATCAATTCAAACACATGAACCCCAATCCGAGAATGATCAGTGGCCATCTCAAATTACAACTGTACGTCCTTCAAACTTGATTGTGAATAACCATAGAGACATTCATGAACAGAAGTACCACAATGAAAGCGAAAATGCATCCGGTATCAACAACAATGAATCAATTACGGCTCACTCATCTTCGAGACCAGTTCTGACCTTGAATGACCTACTTTGTGGTATCACAAGTCTTGAAATAGAAGTCAATAATGGTGCCACAAACCCTGAACCATAAGTCAATGATGGCACCACAAGCTCAGGACTAGAGGTACATAATGTTACCCCAAGTACCGAGCCAGAAGTCAATAATGGAACGTTCTTGGAAACCAACACACAAACTGACGAGGAGGGGGATAGTGATGAGGATGTGGGTGAGGATATGGAGGAGGATACGGACGAGGATATTGATGATGATATTAATGAGGATATGGTGACGTAGGAGAAGGTAAAAGAGGTTCATATTCTCATGGAAGAAGATGATTATGCCTTCAGTGATCATGAGTCCATGCATCATAGCGATGAGGGTGAAGAAGCTGAAGATACTACTGATATGGATACTCAAGCACTTGATACCTACAATGGTCCCATCGATGAGGATAAAGAGGGTGATGATATAAATAACGATATGGATAATCGTGAACCTGGTTCACCTAGCGATCTTGTACCTTTATCGAGAGAACAACTTTTTGCTGCAACTAAAGCCACTTCTTTTTTGCAGCATGAACCAGAACATTTAATATTATCAGATGTTAAGGAATTATATTTCATACTTGAAAACGTAGAGTGGTTTCTCTATTATCCTATAGGAAATTAAATGATGTTTTACCTAGGGATTGAATTGGAGGTTGTTGTCATGCATGTTGAGTTTTTAATTATATGACTTGTTTCCGGCTGGCCGGTAATTTGTTTTTTGATGCTGCCTGCTAACTACATATAATCAATTGCAGTTTATACTAATTTGTTCAATTTTTAACTGATATTATTGAGTCACGAATTGAATGTCATACTTTAATATAGCTAGATCTAAGATTGTTTATGTGTAAACCAAATTCAAATTTAACGACATGCATGCATCAACGTATAACCTGAATATATTGATGAGCCCAACAGTGGTAAAGATATATGAACTTGTATAAACGTTGCTGTCTTCCCCAAAAGAAGTTATATATAGCTTAAATAGATTGTATTAACTAGTATGTTTTGTGTTTGTTCAGTTCTGATCTTAATTCATTAATTAAAACCGTTGAAATGTTTAGCATGCAAGGGCCTGTGATCGATTGATCACGTCGACAAAAATCCATCACGTGCAAGTCGACAAAAACAAGCTTGTCTAGAAGCTCGACATGTCTTTTTCATATGGTGGTCGAAGTAGAGGAACTACTATATACACAAAAAAGAAGCACGATTTGGAAAGTCAAAACAGAGGAAAAAAATGAAATAAGGAATGCAAAAATGAAATGGAAAACTAAAAAAAGGAAAGAAACAACCCTTAATTATTAATGATCCACTGGGCAATAATCTCATTCTCTAAGTTCTTACTATACTCATTGAACTCTCTAGTCTTACTTTCAACATAATCAAGAGAAGCAGCACCTTCTTTGGCCAGAATCACTCTCAAAATCAATTCTCTAGAAAGAAACACAACACTAGCCGAGTCATCAACCTGCTCTTCATATTCTCGTCTACTTTGAACTGTACCTCTAGCCATAACAGAATCACTTCTCGATAAAAGTCCACCTATCCGATTAGCAGGTCTTTGTAATTCACTTTCCATCAACTGTTTGCACTCGGCTGATATACTTTCATAACTGGTTTGCAACCATTGGTAATCATACTTATACAAAATTTTCAAGTCTCTAATGTTAACCATCTCTTTTGTAATTAGTTGATCCTGATACTGTTCTTGTACCAAACCACCAATTAAATAGAAGATCTTGTACATCCAAGAAAGCAATCTTTCTATTTCATCATAAGACATAGATTCAGTTCCATCAGTGCCTAGTCCCAATGAACCCAATTGAGTGGTGATTCTCTCCAGAACATTGGTGTTTTGTTGTTGTCTTAACTCTCTCATTCTCACTGAACTGGTGATTGCCAATGGAGGTAATACCACATTGATACCCGTGGATAAAGTCACAGACCACATGTAAACTAACAACTCATCAATTGCATCTTCTTCCAAGTTCATACGTAAAACATTCACAGTGGTATTGATTGTATTACAGAGGCCAACAATCATAGCATCATTAATCACGGCAGGATCAAGCATCTCGTAGTCTGGATCATCTTCTTCGGACAGGAAGAAACTATCGACTCTTGGGAAATCAGGAGATTCTTTGCACACACTTCTGATATTCTGTTTTGTGAAAGTTTCAATGATTTTCTTTGTGGTCCTTGAACCCAACAACTTGATGATTCTTTGAATTGCATTTTCCAGAGAAGTTCTCATTTGGCCATTATAAAAAATTGGATCATGCTTAATATTTTCAAACTTGTATTCAATGTGAAGGTTGACACCATGAGACTTTTGAGTGATTTGCTGAATGACTCCATCTTTTCTTGAATCAAATGTCAATTGAAATGGGAATTGTTCCACAATAGTGGCCGTATTACCTCCGGTCTCTGCAAAGATTCGAAGCTGAACAATATCCATGTCACCTTCAAGCAAAACAGTTTCAAAATCTTCATTCCATTCAGGGTATGCATCATTATCAATTGTTCTTGTTCTGTTCTCTAAAGCACCGGTCAGTCGCACGAATGAACTCAATGGTTCACCTGTTTCTTTATTCTCCACATTTTCAGCCTTGATCACTTTTATTGACACCAATCTTCCAGTTTGAATGTTACAGAGCTCCAATAGATGATCTCCATCGCTACCACCTTGACCACCATTGGTATGGCCATTAGTTGAATGTGAACGACGACGAGTACCGTGATTTCTGATAAGTGAAGAAAAAGCATGCAAGACATCGTCTCTGAATAATTCATCCATTTTTTTCAAAACAGTGTATAAGTTGTTTATCTTAGTGTAAGCTTTGGATTCAATGGGTAAGGTATCCATGGAAGACAACTCATCTATAACGTCTTCAGTCATTTGATCAGCATATTGTTCAACGATGAATGAAATACGTTGATGGAGTAACGTGACAAAATATGCATTGTGAATATCTGTAGGCCATATCATTTGTTCAGCCTCATTTAAAGTACGTTCAAATAATACAAACATATCTCTAACACTGGCACTATAACTAGCAGCTTCCAATGGTACAAATTTATCACTCTCAATGGCATTTTGGGTGTATTCAGCCATTGTTTCACACATTTCAACATGCATCGTGTAGAAATCAGGGAAGAAAAAATCAATTGATTTTCGAGGAAATCCTTTGTTGGAATATTGACATAGTTCTCTGATGGTATTGATATCCCTCAAAACAAATTGCATTTCATCATTTCGTTCAGGAGGAACTTTGAAAGTTCTAACAAATTTTTGTGATTCTTGGTCAAATAATAAAGTTTCCGTTAAATAATTGATGATTTCCCTTGACGTTCCAATTGAATACTTAGCAATGGCATCTCTCATTGGAGTAAATGACCAATCACCTTTAGCTTCAAATTCAGAAATCAAATGGGAGTTCAAATAGAGCATGTCTTCAACAATTGTCTCCAAAAAAGCAAATAGATGGGCCAATGTCACATCATCAGTTCCCGGAACAGGCTGAATTCTGTGTCTGATTCTCTTTTTGGCAACTTTGACTATTTTTTTTGTGAAAGAGGCATTCATTTCATCAGTGATACCAAATGGACTATTCTGTTTTATTCTAGTCAAATTAACCAACACCGAGCCCAAGGACTCAATATCAAACAAGTTGGACATACGAGCAGCAGCAGATCTCATCAATTGAGAGTTAACTTTTTCAAACAAGTTGCCTTGTTGTTTCAATTGCAATGGCCAAACTTCAGGTTCATACGGTAAACAACAAAATTGTAAAACTTTCTTGGCTACATCACGTCCATTAATGGCAATAGAAATATCATGTTTAGTCTCCGATACTCTTAAAAAGGCCTGATAAACGGCCATGAAACCTTTATAACCATCAATTTGCCAAACATAGGCACAATCTTTCAAAATATCCAAGCCAACAGAATCAACACCAAAACCATTTAACATTTGTTGAACTATCAAACCCAATGTTTGATAAGGATCGGTAGGTGAAACACCTGGAGCCCTTGAATTGTTCTGTGTGAATCTTTCACTTTGTTGTTGGAATCTATTCAGTGCTCTAGCACGGAACTTGTCTCTACCGTTTTTCCAATTTAGGAAATGAATTGTTTCTGCAAAATCTTGTTGTGTAAATGCACATTGACTTTCTTTAGCCGACAGCTCATTCAAGATGTTTGCATCTTGACATGCTCCTTTCAAAGCCATAACACGGTTGGTGATGTATTGCATATCGACGCCGTAAACTTGAGCAATGAATTGAAATTTGGTAATGTTTTGCACTGAAATTGTTGGGATGATTTTTTTTTGACAAAATTTGTATCTTTCTTGTTGTAAATCGGCTTTATGTTCCTTGGTGGTCGTTTGTAATAAGGAAAGTAAATCGATGAAGTAAACATAGTAAACAAACCAAATTGTTGAGTTTTTTGGTTCAGTGGTTTTAATAGTACGAGCAGCAGATTGTTGGAAAGTGCTCAAAATATTTTTCATGTCTTCTTTGACAGGTAAAGCACTCCAACGTAAATTGAAAGTTGTAATCATGATTTTAAAAGTTCGCAAAGTGTCACTATCCAAATTTAGCTGATTCAATTCACCATAATAACCTCTGGAGAACTCATCTAACTTCGTGGCCAATCCGGTGAAGGTAGTTTCAAATGCAGTAGTATGGCTCACAATGGACCCATTTCTGCTAAATCTTCTATGCCTAGCAGAATGATTGGAGTCATTGGAATAAGTTCTTACCATCTCAGGCCCACCCCCCACTATCTCGCGTACTAGTTTTGGCCTATATTCTGATTCTGTCCGTGTCATGAGATATACAGCCTTAATCAAAGGATCAATAGATGTTGATGTATCGAGTTGTTCCATTGTAGTGATTTCTTATGGGTCAACTGTTATTTTTGATCAGTGGTTTGTGATGTTTGATGTTTGATTTTTTGTAAATCGTGTTGTGTTGTGTGTTCAAATTAAGTCAACTTTCTTGATTTTGAGTTTGATGTATTGAATTTTCAATGGAAGCAGAAAGATGGCTATATAAATGAAAGACGGCAACATGTGGAAAATTGGAACAGTGAATTAAATGAGGCCCAGAGTATGGGGATGAGTATGATCATGGAAGAGGCCGGTGGATGTGGGCGGCCATGTTGGGTTAATTTGTGGGCTTGTCAGTTAGATCTGAGGAAATCAGATATACAGAAAGTCAAGTAAGTAAGTATGCCTACTCATTTTCACATGATGTTTTGACGAAACTAAGATAATTTTCTAAATGTTGATTTATTGCAATAACAACTGGTTCTCAGAGACAGAAGTCATATGGTTGGTGTACGCTTTATGTAGCATGTAGCTGTCTTTGAAGTCTGGAATTGAGACACAAGTTATTGAGAGAGTCTGCAGCTTGAGACTTGAGTTAGAACTGTCGACTCCTTAAGCTAAATTGTTGTGAGTGGCTACTCGACAGTCGACAATTTACCCTAACAAGGGAAAGGGTTCAAGTTGCACAACAAAAAACCCCGAATTTGGTATTTCGTATTTATTTTACATCTCACGACTCACGACTCACGACTCACGACTCACGACTCACGGGTCACCACCACATACAGTGCGAGTCTCACCAGTTGTCTCAGCTTGCCCATTTTGGAAGTTCTGTTGTGCCAATTGAAACAGTTTAAAATGCATGCTAGGCCTGCATATATGGGCTCTGACAGACTCTGAGTCCTGAGTCCTGAGTCGAATTACCGTGCAACGTATATTGCGCACCATGATTTGCTGATCCATTTTGGATTACTAATTGATTCAGAATTCAAAAAAAAGACTTTTAAAACACCGGCTATTTCCTCTTAAAATATCTCTCCTCATCTCCTTTTTCCAGAATGCCATTCCACTCAGTATTTGAAGAAAAATATAGTCAAGTTTTTCCCTTTCAAGAATAGATAGAATCAACTGGGACCATGCTCACTGGAGAAAACAACGTTGAAAAAGAGCAGCAGCATCAGCAACCATACCAGATATCACAAGAGAGTTCAAGCCCGCAAGTACTAGATAAGGCCTATGAATCATCTGGAATGGCATACAATGCTAACAGTGATTCTCCACAAGACCTAGAAAGCTGTCAAAACTGCCATAGACGGGAAAGCTCTCATGACTCACAAGTTTGTGAAGAACTTTCACAACAGATCACAGACGATAACTACGGAGATCCAGATCCCAATTTCCATTACGACAAGGGTCATTTCAGCATAGTTCTTGGTTCCATGATTGCATTGTTGTCAGCATGGGGTATTATGTCAGCTATCGGTGTTTTCCAAACTTATATTGCAGAACATCAACTAAATGATGTGTCACTTACAACACAATCATGGATTTTCTCAATCCACTCATTTTTTGCAATGGGTGGTTCTTTGATAATTGGTCCATTTTTTGATCAATATGGTGGTAGAAACTTGATGATTATCGGTGGTGTTCTTATGATTGGAGGATTAATTGGTGCAAGTTTTTCCACAGAAACATATCAATTCATCTTGAGTTTTGGTGTAGCAGTAGGTGTTGGATCGGCATTTGTTGTATGTCCTAATGTCTCGGTGATAAACCATCACTATGTCAAGAAACTTGGGTTGGTGCAAGGTATCAGTGAGATGGGTATAATCTTGCTCCTTTAACTACTTATAGTAGTGAAGTGATTGTTCTATGGGGCAAAGCTAAACAAAATGAAAATGAAAATGAAATCTTAGAACAAAGTCAAAATACAAGCATACTCTTTCATACGAAGTAGATCCAGCATTCTGTCACAGAAGAAGCCACATTCAATATAGAGTTTCCATAGCATAAACTGGACATGGGCCTGGAGAACAAAGTAACTTCGAACACCAAGAAGAAGGTTGTTTTGGTGATGGATTCAACATTGGAAATTGGAATGGTATAAACTGCAGGCATGTCTAGAGTCCATATAACATTCAGACCAGTCACTTTAACTTTCCCCAACAATAGTGCTGAAAACGGAGACCAATTCTACTCAATAATGATCAAGAAGAACCTGTTCATATATAAGAGGATACTTATGATGTGTACAGTGGGTACTACATTTATAAGCCCAACAGCATAGGGCTCTATGATATCGCAAGTTACACATTCATTGTTGTTTGAAGAGTAGACCAGTTTACCGTCACGTACGGATGATTCAATTTAAGAGAAGATTTAGAGGGCCCCGTTAATTATAATTTATGATATAATATTGAATAATTGTGTATGTGGTGGAACCACCAATGTAACTTTTTTCATATATGGATTAATTTTAATTTGTATTGTTTGAATGAAACTATCTATGCTCGTGGGCTAGCTTTCTCTATGTAGATCTACCCTCAAACCGAAGTTGATGCAGTTTGCAGTCGTGTGATCAAATTGAATTGGTGGTGTTGAAACTTCATATCGATCTAACCGTGGCTTTATAATTAATTCTCTGTGAAACAAAATGGATGCATTGCATTGGATGTTGTTGATAGTTGTTCTCATTAAACGTGTGCGTTCCAGTTTAAATTTTCCACGATGATAATATATATATATATGCCTTTCTTTTGGAAGACTGGAATTCTTGTTAGTTGTAAATTCGGGTTCCATATTGAAGAGCAGATCTCACTATCAAAATCGAGCCCAGTAAATCTCGATGTCTTAGTAAAGTTTTAGACGTTGACCGCGACACCCAAGATTTGCTTACTTTGGTTTTGTAAGTGAGAATCATTCTTTAATATGGGACTCGAGGTTACAACTAGCAGAAAATGGTGAAGGCAAGGCAAGTTTTTCAAGAATATCGAACCTTCTCAATTGATACTTTTCAAAACTTCATCAAAACATTCAGAACATTAAATCAATTCAGATCTAACTCACTATTTAGTATACAATTAGTAAATCCAGGAAAAGCTGACTATATATAGGTTTTTTAGGATACGCTATCAATTTTTGAGTTAGTGGCATGTGTACCACTTTGGTCTGTCTGTACAAGCTGGTTGTCGACGAGTCTCATCTATTTTGAAGCTTCAATATCCCAAGTAGCTCAAAGATTTCAATTAGTTTATTTTAATTTAATTTCATGGTCGTACATACTCGTTGTTTTCCTGGTCAGATTAAATTGGCATGGAAGTCTATAATTAAAGGAATTCTGTCTGTACCATATTGTGAAAACCCGAGATAACAATATGTTGGAACTTGGCACCAATTAAGAAAAGCAATGGTGATATCTGCATGAGTAAACTGAATAGCTTGATAACGTTAATTGAAAATTGTGCCCATATATAGATACATGGCAGTGTTACACCACATAGGTAGGGTAAATCAAAATTAAATCAAAATTAAATCAAAATTGGGTGTCTATACAGTGGAAATAATGATCGCTTGAAATTTTCTGAATGGCTTAATTGAAAACGTGCGACTGTGAAAAGTGTGAGAACATCCCGATTAGGAGACCCTTCTCTTCCTGTTCAAGCTCAAATGAGAGATCTTCCGCCTTTGTTCAACCGTCATCTCCACATGGCATTCACATTCACAGAACACATGGGGCCTCCGAAATAGACATCAAACGACAAGAGTCACCAGCTAGCACCACTATACCCAAATTGGCCTATATAAGAAGAACTCGTTTTCCTTCAAACCAGCATCTTGCCAAGTCCATGCATCTCCAAGAAAGAACTCCAGACCATCACATCACCATTGATATCAACGAACAGATCATCACATCAACGATCACATCATGGTTTCCTTATCTAACTTGGCTTTACTAGCTCTCTCTGCAACATCAGCTACTGCCTATAAAGCTGTGGCTGGTCACTACGGTGACTATTCCGTTGTCACAGGTTTCTTCAAGCAAGATGATCCATCCACAAATGCTACAACTTTCGATCATCATGATAACTTGGGTCTTTATGATAACTTGACTTGGCCTGAATTCCAACAACAAGTTGAACACTTGAATGCCAATGCTCCAGAAGGAACCTCTTACAAAGTCATCTACTATGCCGTATGTACTCAAATTTCAGCTCATTTCTGCACATGCCCTCAACTTTAAATGCCATTCATAATATCCTACAGACAGTCATACTAACATCTACCTTTTCTCTTCATTCCAAATTTCAAATAGAGACACGCTGAAGGTTTCCACAACGTCGCCACAACATACTACGGTAAAGAAGCCTGGAAATGTTACTGGTGTCAAGTGAATGGTAACGGTACCATTTTCTGGGGTCCAGATGGTTACTTGACTGACACTGGTAAAGAGGCTGCCAGAAACAACTCCCAATTGATCAGATCCTTGATTGGTGAAGGTTTCCCATTACCTCAATCCATGTATGTGTCACCATTGTCCAGATGTGGTGATACTTTGGTCTTGACTTGGGGTGACTTGTTGTTGGAACCAGGTTACATTAGACCTATCGTTAAGGAAGGTTTGAGAGAAGTCATTGGTGTTGAAACCCCTGATTTACGGTATGTTTTCTTGTCATTATTCAGAAATTCAACTTATATCATATTGGAAAGACTCTAAAATTTTTTACTAACACACAATGTGCATACTTACATTCTTAATTTAGTCGTTCGAAGACCTACTTGAAAGAAAGATACCCATACTTTGACTTTGAACACGGTTTCGCCGAAGAAGATCAATTATTCTCTAAGACCGAAGGAGGTATGTATATTCATCCATTCATTTGCAATCCCAATATCCCAAATAACATCCATTATACCAACCGATGAACCTTGATTACTAACTCTAACAATTTACACCCCCTTAACATAATATAGAAACCCCAGGTGGACTATACTGGCGTGGAAGATCCGTCTTGGATGACATCTTCACCAGTGACGAAAACACATTCATCTCTTTAACAGGTCACTCAGATAACGGTGCTGGTTTATTGAAGGCTGCAGGCCACAGAGAATTTGCATTGAACACCGGTGCCATCATTCCATTTGTCGTCAAGAGAGTCTCCAGAATCGATTTCAACCCTGTTCAACCAAATAGTGATGTTACTGTGGGTCCTTCTTTGACTTCAACTACATGTGCTGCTACTTTGAGTATCTCTACTTTGCCTTCTTCTATCGCTTATGCTACTCAAGAAGTCACTGAGGGTGAACCTTCTGTTTTCACTGTCACTACTGTTGTCACTGCTACTCCAACTTCAACCAGTGCTTGAACTTAACCATATTGACTATGCGTCTATCCTGCAATCACTGTATGGTGCTGATTTGGCCGTGATTTTTTACTTCTTGTTCGTTCGTTAATGCATAAATGTATAACTTCTAATACTTTTCAAAAATTTCAAAGACAATTTCACTTCATGAATCACATGTCTTACCTTTTAATCTACATTACTCTACCCATATTGATTCCAGCTTCATTAATTTTAATAATTTTGTTACCAAATTTATTCAAAAGCTTAGATTAATTTTTATTCCAAACAACAATTTGTAAATTCCACCATACCATTAATCAATATGATCATACACTCTTTTCACATAATACATGAGCCCCTTCGAGATCTTCCCAAAAAGCATCCGAACCATCAGGATTCGAAATCCGTTCTTGTTCAAACACCAAGGAATGCGTGACTTTTGACAACATAAAACTTTGTTCATGACTCATAAATGTCGTACCAGCATAGACATCAGGTTCGTTTGAACTGACATCGGCCTCCCCATAATCCAATGATGCCTGATCACTCCGTACAAGGTCATCATCGCCATCATCGACTTCGATTCTAGCTGTAACTTCACTTCCACTATCACTATCATAATTGTGATCATCTTCTGTATTCCCTATTGTTGCTGAAGGTTCATGTTTGACTTTACTTTCAGGTCTTGTGGTGTTGCGAGACACAGGTTCTTGGAAGTTAGCATCATCGTCCCCTTCTTGGTCACTGAAAACATGGTTATCATCATCTTCTCCTTCTTCTTCATCTTCAATTTTAACTGGGTTTTCATACGCATTACTATATTCGCTAATCGATGTTTCTGAAGTATCATTGTTGTCCTTCATTTCAGATCTTCTGATCCTGCGAGTAGAGTAACGTAAACTAACCAATCTGGATCTTGCAGGAACTCTAAGAGCACGATTCGGAGAAACATTACCTTCAACTCCAATACTCTACCTATCATCAAGGTTCAATTCACTACCAACATTGGAACGTTGTCCACTGTCAAATTTGATGCATTTTGCATACTCTTTTTTAGCCAATTCAACTATCTCAGAGATAGAATGACCATGTACAGGGGGTTTAACATATCTCAAATAGAACAGCCCTTTCTCTCCATCTGCTGTTATTGAGATCGTCGATTTACATTTGTATTGACTGCGACAAAGAAGGTGGACACTCTGCTTAGAGACATCTTTGAGCGGCATAAAGGGAACATAAATTGAACAAAACTGTAAAAATTGGGAGGTTGTGAAAACATGTATTGTGTCTCTCAAATCAATTAGATTTCTGTAGGTCTGATGTATTAAGTCTAAAGCACCCGGTTCCAATTCACCTGATTGTTGATCTTTCAATCTTGGCATGAGCTCTTTCCAATTGACCGTCGATGGTAATTCAAGCTGGTATCTATCATCTTCTATAATCTTCGAAGGTACATTCTCCAGAGGCTTCAATTTTCCCGCCTTTGTCATTTCAACAATCTCTGCACTGGAATGAGTGTTTACAGGAGGACGAACATAACTTAAAGAGAACACGCCTTTCTTGCTATCTAACTTTAGCGATAACTTTGAGTTGCACTTTAATCGATATGAACATACGAGGTAGCAAGAATTTGTTCTTCTGACTTTGAGTTTCATAAATGGAGAGTATACCGAAAAAAACTGGAGAAATTGAGATGCAGTGAATGTAAGTATTGTGTTGACTTTCAAATCAGTTACATCAATATATGTTTGATGAATCAACTCCAATGCACATGGTTCCAATTCATGTAACTGAGATTTCCTTAACTTTGGAACAAGCTCTCTCCAGTTGACTTTTGAAGGTAATTCAATTTGGAATCTATCATCTTCTATAATTTTTGCAGGTAAAGGCTTCAATTATAATTTTGTCTTAACCATCTCAACAATCTTAGAGCTGGAATGCGTGTTTGTAGGGAGGGCGGACATACCTCAATATGAACAGTGGTTTCTCTGTATCTAACTTTAGCGACATTCTCGAATTGCATTTGAATCAACCAAGACATAAAAGATAACAAGTATAAGAGCTTGAGACCTTGAGTCTCAGAAATGGGAGATAAACTGAAAGAAATTGCAAAAATTGCGATGTTGTGAAAACGTGTGTTCTGTTTTCCAAATCAATCATATTTTTGTATGTCTGATGTATGAACTTCAAAGCACCAGGTTCCAATTTGTCTAACTGGCGTTCTCAACTTTGGGGTAAAATATTTCCAGTTGAAGTTCTCGGGTATTTCAATTTGAAACCTATCATCTTCTGGAATAACTGCAGATAACGTGTTTTCGGTTGAAGTTTTGTGCAGTTTGGAACTCTGGGGAGGCGTTTTAGGCATTATCAAGTTCACTTCCGAAGATTCTGTTGAGAAGGGATATGAAGATGGTTTGCTGCCATGATAAACTTGAATGTGACAATATTGACTTGATGTGAATAATCTAATTTGTTGATGATTATATTGAGAATTGAGCTCTTTAAACTTTTCAAAGTAGTTTGTCTGCACAGTTATAAATCTAACTCTAAATCAAAGTTCAACTTTGATTCTCACGCGATCTCAACTCAACTAGTTCGACCGATTCTCAATTTGAATTTAAATTTTAATTCCACTCTCTCACGGTTCACCGTTCCTTGGAATCGAACCTGAGACCATCTCACAAAAAATCATTCACAGATTCCTAATTAGAAACACCTTTTCCAAATGTAACAAATTTTTCAAGTTACGGCAACGTACAATTAATCAATTCTACTCTTCAATCTCTTAGCGAAATACATGAGCCCCTCCAGATCTTCCCGTAAAGCATTCGAACCATTTGGGTTCCTAAACCGATTTTGTTCAAACAACAAAGAATGCGTGAGTTGAGATATTATAGAGCCTTGGGCTGGGCTTATAATAGACGTGGTACTACCCAACATATCATGTTCTTGATAGTTGGATTCATCCTCTTCAGGACCCACCGATTCCTGATCACTGAAAATAAGTTCATCTACACCACCGTCAACTTCAGTCTTAACTGGGTTTTCACCATCATGATGACAATTATGTTCTCTATTCAATGTTACTGAGGGTTCAATTTTGACTTTTCTTTCAGGTCGTGTGGTCCGGTGAGTGGCACGTTCTTTAAATTTACCATCATCCTCTCCTTCTTGGTCACTGAAAACATGGTTATTATCATCTTCATCATCTTTAATTTTAACTGGGTTTAGATATCCACTACCAGATTCTCCATTTAATGTTGCAGAAGTTTCTTTCTTGATTTGGATTTCAGAACTTCTGGCCCTGCGAGTTGAGCGACGTAAAGTAACCAATCTGGATGTTGCAGGAACTCGGAGAGCACGATCCGTAGTATCATCACCTTTGGTTCCAACACCATAACCGTCTTCTTGTTTAGCCAGTTCAACAATGTCAGCACTGGAATGGCCATGTGCAGGAGGATGGACATACTCCAAATAGAAAAATTCTTTCTCTTTATCCAGCTTTAGCGACATCTTCGAATCGCAATTGAATCGGGAATGACATTTAAGGTAGCAAGCACTTTCACCTACAGCACCGAGACTCAGAAATGGAAGATATATCGAAAGTAATTGGAGCAATTGAGATGTTGTGAAAATGTGTGTCGTGTCTATCGATTCAATCAAATTCATGTATGTTTGATGAATCAACTCCAAAGCACCTGGTTTCAATTCATGTACCTGGGGTTCCCTTAACTTGAGAACAAACACTTTCCAGTTGAGCTTCAATGGTAATTCAAGGTGAAATCTATCATCTTCAGGAATAACCGCAGATAAGGTATTTTCGGTTGAACCTTGATTCAATTTGGAACCGTGTTGTCTTGTGTAGGGCTTCTTCTGCGTGGTTGCTTTCTGATGTGGTGTTTTGGGCATTATCAAACTCACTTCCAAAAAATATTCTGTTTATAGAAGATATGAAGGAAGATTTCTTTCTATCATGAAGAATTTGAATGTGACAAAATTTCTAAATAGTTAATTGTTGAGTTAGTTCTACTTCAAACTTCCAACTATGCTTAAGAGAGAGGTGCCCATTTCGATTTTTTCGTTGAGTGAGCGAGAAGTATGAATGATCGATCGATCACAGACTTATACAGTTCACTGTTCACTACAAAATTGTTATGTGAGAACCACACAAGCTGGATCAAATCTTACTATCAAACCATCCAACAATTCCGGAAATTATTAATTGTATACTAAATAGTGAGTTAGATCTGAATTGATTTAATGTTCTGAATGTTTTGATGAAGTTTTGAAAAGTATCAATTGAGAAGGTTCGATATTCTTGAAAAACTTGCCTTGCCTTCACCATTTTTGCTAGTTGTAACCTCGAGTCCCATATTAAAGAATGATTCTCACTTACAAAACCAAAGTAAGCAAATCTTGGGTGTCGCGGTCAACGTCTAAAACTTTACTAAGACATCGAGATTTACTGGGCTCGATTTTGATAGTGAGATCTGCTCTTCAATATGGAACCCGAATTTACAACTAACAAGAATTCCGGTCATGAAAATTTGAAGAGCTTTTAGCTAGTGAGAATTTTCGTCCAAAATCAAGAAACAGTCTATTTAAGATCACGAGTTCATCAATCAACAATTTATATCTTAGATTCTCAGTCAGTGATCACGTCAATATTATCACATTCAAGCTCCCAATGGAAAAAAACAGTCTGAAATTCCACAGATTATTTGGAAGTGAATCTGATAATGCACGAAACACCACCCCAGAACCCGACAACAGAGAAGACCACGGAAGAAGACAGTTCCGAATCCCACGAAAACACAATATCTGTGGTTATTCAAGAAGATGACAGATTTCAAATTGAATTAACATCGAAAGTCAACTAGATAGAACTTGTGCGTTAAGAGAACGACAGTTACATGAATTGGAACTTGGGGCACTGGATCTAATGGATGAAACATTAAAACGTACATTCTCGAGAGTCGAGATTCGAGACTCTGTGTCTACAATTCTTTACCTCTTTATTTTATTATGGAGAGCCTATTGCTAGATGAAAATCAGAGTCCGAATCCAAGGTCGGATTTGACCATACTGCTGAAAAACTACCACTTTCATATAATCAAAGAGTTTCGCTTTGTTAGTTGTAACATTCAAAAAATCATAGATCAATATTCACACAGCCACCGTGGAGTAGTCACTGCGGTTCCCATCAGTATTCATTCCAAATTGATCGATTAACGTTCGTGAGCCCATCGGAGGATAATATAGCTAGCAGTGGTTTTTCATAGATGCCACAAAACCATGACAATCTTAAAATTTACAACAGCAACAACATTCTGCAAGTAGCTTTACGATGGCTCCAAGAATCAAAAGATCTTCAAAAAATGAAAAGATAATAAAACACATTACACTCGTGAAACAGGAAGAACCAGAAACACTAGATGGAATTCCTGAGAATGGTCCAATGGCAGTAAACGTGCCCATTAGGTTCACTTTCACTGAGTTGAAAGGTTTAGCTATCCCTGCCACCATACCAGAGAGAAAAGCATTTGAAATACAAATTAAACCAGGAAGTTGTTTGAAAGAAGTTATGGAATCCATGAAAGATTTTTACTCAAAGGCATCACCTAAAAGTCATCTCGAAAAATCAATTAAAGAAACTCATTCAAATTTGGTTAACATCAAAAATAAAATTTACAAATTCACAATCTCTCAATTATTACAATTGTTGGTTGCTTATAAAGGTCTTTTCATCATTAAGAACCATGCAAGGAGATCATACATCACTTTTAAATCAAAAACACCCAAACGATGTCTTCATTTTTTCAAACTTCTATTAAGATATGACCAGGAAGAAAATTTGATTTATGTGAGAAACTCAGATATACCTTCATGTACGATTGCCACAACTTATTCCATGGTTCCATTTGGTGGATCATATGAGCTCAGCACGACCTCTATCCCCGTTACTATTCCAGAAGATGAAAATGTGACGTTGGACCTAGATTCAGATGGTTCATTTGAAGACGTTGCCAAAGAACTTGACACATTTTGCAAGGAAAGAATGGTGCCACAACCAGGTGACAAAGTTCATCGCTCATTTCGTGATACTTTTAAAAAATTGTCTAAGATGAATGATGAAGTGTATCGGTTTAGCGTGTCTCAATTGTTGCAGTTCTTAACCGTTTATCAACCAAACTCTGATGTTGTTTATTTTGACTCTATTTTTTTCATGAGGGTGAGATTTGATGATGAAATCATTTCTCTTAATCGGGCTTCTGCGAAGTTTCCAATGGAATTTCATCCCGACACGGGTACGTTTTATGTGAAAAAGATGACACCAATTGAGAATGAGAAGGATAAAGATACATTGGCTAGATTTGGTTCGCAAAGTGATAGTATCAAGGTTTTTGAAATTATCAATGGAAGAAACAGAGAATTCAAAATCGACGATTGGAACTTCACACAAGGATTTTCAGATGAGACTTTTATGGCTAATTCTGTCCCCGTTGAAATTCCACAGGATCACTCAATAGATGTTCGGTTTTCAGACGAAACGCCAATGAAAGAAATCGTCGAATATTTGAGATCCAAATACAAGACCATGAAACCACCAGTGGAAAACCAACGATCAATACATCGTACATATGCAAGCTTGTTTTTCAACAAAGAGTTCATTTACCGTTTTACTCCTTCACAACTGATACAATTTTTGAGTGTTTATGACTGTTTCTTTACGTTACATTTTGATCACAGACACCCTAAATACAGCTCTATTTTATGTGGTGTCAGATTTTTAAATAACGTTCGTTGTCCAGTCACTTATCCTCTCAGATACAACGCTGATGCAAATGTGTTTATCGTTCGTGTTGTCGGTACTTCTGCTCCTAGTAGACATTGTCATGATTTTGAATATGCTGCTGCTTTAGTCGGTCTAAAACCTAAAGACTATGGTTTAGATGATTCAGAACTTGCTCAACTTAATTCCAACAAAGAAAAGTCCAGTGATGGAGATAACAACAATACCGCACAGACCACTTCCACTGCCGCTGCCAAGAAGTCAAAGCCGACACCACCACAAACTATAAAAAGACAGAATCTTTTCACAACTACAGGAAACCCAAAACCATTTATTTGTCCTGTGTGTGCAAGAGCTCTTTCAAGCAAATTCTATTTAAGTAGACATATGATCTCCCATTCAGAGGACATGGAAGTCTCACACGTATGTGACGTTTGCTCTACGGTATTTGAGAGACAAGAGTTGTTGACTGAGCATTTGAAGACTCATGAAAAGGCACAAAAAACTAGAGCTGGAAATGGTGCGAGAAAAACTAGTAGTGACACTGATGAGAAGCCATTCACTTGTGATATTTGTTCAAGAGAGTTCAATAGAAACCATACGTTGCAGAGACATTTGAACACGTTTCATTCTGGTAAAGTTAGTGCTATTGCTAAGATTGTGAAGAAGAAAACAACAGGGAAAGGTAAGGGCAAAGGTATAAGGAAAATACGTGAGCGCAGCTGATTAGTATTAATTTGAAAACTTGAAATGCCAAATATAGATAGTCTGATGTCATCGGATGATACAATTAGCTGTGATCTTGATTCAAACTTCATTTTTAAAAAGCTCATCAATCATGAATATTCTCCTTCACAGTCAAGGATTTCAATGGAAGCTATTATACTTCAAAATTTCAGGAGGAATAAAGCTGTTTCATTGACAACTTAGAACTCTGCCGGAATGAACTTCATGTGGGTGCATGGCTCAAATTCAAACATTAGAAACATATGTGTGCTTTAAGTGAAATTGAATTATGTTCTACTCTAACCAGTAATGAAAGTGGGTCCTTAATACTTATATACACATTCCATCTCTCTCGATTTTTTTCAGTAATTCTAAAGAGAACTTTTCTTGGTCAAATATATACTGAACTTCAACTACTAACTAATGAAAGAATGTGTGAATCAGATTCTGTGGAAATTACATTCAAACGACAGAGCGAGAGATCTCAAATAGGTACACCAAAGAGCTTTTGGTGAGACTAAGGCGAGCTTGATGGCCATATTGGGATTCTATGTTGTGCCGTTTGAATAGTTTTATATTGTTTGGCTCAGTCACTGCGCCCCCACTAAAATATGTGGCGTACTATTAACGGTGAAATTTCAGAGATCACTTAAGATCTTCGAGATCTGGATCATCTGGTCCACCACGTACTGACTTTTTATTTTTAACCTTCCTAGAGCAAGACAAGACCATCATTTAACCCTCCAACCACCCAACTCCCTCATGATCACAGCATACCATCGTACGATAATCATAGAGATAGCTCAACACAAGTCATACGTTATATGAAAAAGACAAAACTAGACAAAAAACAATGATCACAACAACACATGTCATATGATTCATGAATCATCAAAATTAATAGTTCAAATTTCAACATTTCTCAGCAAGGCAAACCACATAATCACTAGCTCTCAATTACGGATGTACACCAATCACGATCAGGCTATATTACGACAAGCGGTTAATCAGATCAGCAGGTATTGAGTTGGTTTGGACCGAGTTATTATTGATGGTAGTTGGTTCGTGATTCTGACAGTTCATCAGGCTCATGGAGTCAGGATCATGAATTTCATAGGAGGATCAGAATCACAAAATACAATTGTTAAGATAATTAATGGCAATATCAGCATATGATTCAAAATAATATTTCATCTCATCCAATTGGTCAATGAGAACATCAACGAGAAGCTGTACAATTACTAAATGGTCGAATGAATAATGCATCATGATTAGATGATGTTGGGAATTGTGATTAAACTCAACTATCCAGCACATGAAATGAAAAGTGCATGTTCCATGTTGAACCATCTTACACTGCAATTCTAACTTTTCTTGCTAATTTTTCAATATAGTTAAGGTGTTTTATTTATATATATGTGTGGATGGTAAAAATGGGGACCTTAAATTAACCTCACAACTTTCAAGTATAGACAGTTGAAATGAAATATATGTAGTTTGATCAAGTACAATTCCCCCATACGGAAATGCCGGTACGGATAAAATAGGGCAGCTGTACTATATGCGCACATGACCCATTCACAAATTTGTGGAGTCATTTGATTAATCCAATCATTAACTCTTGATCTTTGGAGCGAGCTGCTAGATTCATATTCTGAGAACCTTGAGAACCTTGGGAATCTTGAAATAGTACAAATTTAACCATGCATTTTTGATACAGGTACACGGGAGCTAGAACTCCCCATCTGGACTCTCTAAATTGTCAACTGATGTAGCCATTCTAACCATCCATGAATCATGAGGCGAGCTTCCTCATGAGGCGCGAGATTTTCGGGATCTATCATCGGTTTGCATAATTTGCGCACGAAGTACGTTCCTGTCGCGGGCCGAATTGTAAAAAAGGGCTCGCTCAATCGATCAGCTGCTGCCCTGAGTCCTGAGTTCTGACCATGGTGATATGGGCCTTGTGATCCCTACGTGCCATTTCCAGAGTCTAGAGTTGTAACAATGTAACAACTTGAAAATAACATTATCTATCTACAGGAGTAACAGATTACCAATTGGTTTTTGGAAAATTCAACTTGAGGTCATGATCGATCGAGTTAATCTGCAAAAGGAAATTTTTGCAACGCGGGAACGTTCGGCGAAAAAATATGTGATGGAATAAGTGATGGTGGTTTTTTTCTTAAAGATTCTGCGAGCCGCACGCCCTGTTAACGTAAAAATGGGAGGTACTGTACTGTACTACTGAAATCAGCAAATTGTTTTACAAATTTGGTATCGATTGATCGATCCATGAGGAAGAAATTGTGATCGGTATCATTGGGTAAACTGGCCGATGCTTTTCAAATCTTCAAATTTTCAAATTTTGCATATAGTATGAGCTATTTCAGTTTGCTAGGTTACATGGGTTATCATGTGTATTGCACATGATGGTTGCACTTGCAGTTTTCCATATGAATACTTCCAAAATTGGAATTTGGAGATCTGTAATCCATGCATTCGAGAGCCCCCTGGGCCATCCCCCATTTTTCAGTGAATCAAATTCAATCGAGCTCTCTTATATATTTCAACAACTACTGAACACAATTCCTGATGTTGTGAAACTGTGAAATACAAACATGACAAGTTACACGGCTGTATAATAAAACATTTAGCTTTGAGCGAGGTGAGAAAATGAGAAAATTCTCGACAGTTCGAATCGAAGAATCTGTAGATGATGAGACTGTTTAAACTGTTCAGAATGTGTCAGCCATGTGGACAATCAGAGGTAAACACGGAACTCACGGAACTGACAAGCGGCACACTCCTTAACCTTCAAACCATATCATTCCATACTACATTGCCTTGGCCTTCAAGCACAGAAAAAACTATATAAACCACCCCATCCCATGCCCATTTTTTGGTCCTGCAACTGTATTCAAAATGATGTTTATGCACTATATCATTACAACTCAATCTGGCAGTTCCTGCACAAGACATCACTAGAATCAATCAATTCTCACCAAACCTGTTAATATAGCTTCACAGACCAACTAAATATCAATCTATATATCTAGACTACCATCACCAATAATCACAACTTCATTGAATATTACAATTCCCACCATGTCCCAAGTTTTCACAATTGAACAAACCCAACACAAGCCAGCAGCAGCTGAATCCAAAAAACAATCAGAACTATCAAAGACGGCAACCCGTATGTTTGGCTTGATCTACTACTCCCTACCATTTTACGTTATGACATCAGCTGAAGCCATCTGTACATACATCACGATATGTCTCTTTTCAATCATTGGATTCATGGTGACTACACACTATGTGCTCCCTTGGGTTGGTTCATTCTTACAAATCTTAATTCAAACTCAACATTCACAACGTTTAATTGGCGGTTGTATGAACTTGCTCAATGAGAAGATTGCCCCAGCTGATGGTGGTTTCAATATCGTTGCCTGTTTGGAATTGATCAATGCTTTGTTTGCAAGTAGGCTAGTTGGCATGGATGGTCCTGCTGCTTCTGATTCTGGTTTGGTTTCTTCTCCTGCTGTTGAGATGGTTTCTTCAATGTTTTCCAATTTTACTAGCCATGATCTATAAGTTAAAATTAGCCAATCTTATAGATACGTACAGAGTTGAAAGCATGTCTGGTTCATGCTTTTGAGAGCATGGCTGGACCATGCTTTTAATCTGTACGTTTTTACATCCAAACATCATTGATTCACCATCCATTTTTCAGTTCGCTATTCCATATTTGACGACCATTTTCTCTTCACTTATTATTCATGTTATCACTCGATATTATCCTTAATTTAATAACTCAAATTGCTATACAATTACCTGAACCATTCATGTTACAAAACCTGACTATAATTTTTCAACGATCCGTTCTCTCTTATATGCCCTAATATTCATGTCTTATTTTTGTTCAACTTCAACCTGCTGGATTTTTATGATAATTGTTGCTTTTTTCTGCCTGATATTGCGATTTTGAAGGACCCTGTATGCATCCATACGCCATATATGTTTTGAAATTTTGTTCCACAACTTTTTGTTATAGATCAGATATCGATTCGTTATAATACAGTTCTGGCTTTTCTTTGATTTCTTTATTGCTATTTTAATTTCAAAACACTTCATTCACATGATGGGTTATTCTTTTCATTTCAAACTTTATATATATATATATGCTAATTTTCTAGAAATATATGGTTTTAATTTGCAACGTTATATAACTAGAAGAAAGTACTCTCAAATTAATATGATATCCATATGATTCGATTATTATCTTGCTTTTCCTTATGTTTTTTTAATTTTATTTTCTTTAAATTTATTAGCGTTTATTATCTTTTATATGGTTCTTGAAAAAAGCTTTGTCTACAGATTGGTGGAGTCAGCTATTATCGGTGTTTTCATTGGCTGGCAAGTACGGCAATCACTGTGCAATCCCCGAACTTCGAACCCACCGAGAAATGCCCGAGTCAAAGGCTGTGCAAAGATGTCAAAATATCGGAATAATTGCAAGTTGCGAACAGTTCCGCGACAATTAATTCATCATGCATGTGAGAAATCCAAATCAATGTGTAAACATCAAAGGTGACACGAACATCACGAACTTAAGACAATCATCATCAGCTGTACAAAACAACAACCCATATCACAACCAGAACTTGAAATAAAGAATCACAAGATCATCAACAACAAAGATGGCGCCATCAATTCGAAATCAAATAACGATGTTATTACTATCGTTATCCGCCATCCTTTTAGCTTTTTACTATGATGAAACGAGAGCAGCTACAAATTTGCCTTCTATTCCATCAATTGAATCTATCTTGACTAGATTCAAGAACTATGATCAAACATCAGGAAACGTTGCTCAGCATGATTCATCCAACTCTGCATCTCAGTCCGAATCATATTCATTTCAATTGCCTTCAGATTTACAATCTTTGAAAGAACAGTATATCAAGGCGAACCAATCACAGTTGTTTCAACAATGGGATCAATTAACAACAGATCAACAAGTGAAACTATTGACTCAGCTAAAAAAACTAGCACCAAATCCAGAACATTTCCTAACTGAAGTCGAGAAGGCAATTGAATTGAGCTCGTCAATGTCAACTCAATCAGATTCAGACCAACATTTCAAACCATTGCCTGAATCAAGCTACGTCATCCAAAACACCGTTTCTGTGGATCAAAGAAACAATTGGGAAAATGAAGGTTATAAATTGATAAGCGAAGGAAAAGTTGGTCTTGTCGTGCTGGCTGGAGGTCAAGGTTCAAGATTGGGTTCAAGTGAACCTAAAGGTTGTTTTGATGTTGGATTACCATCACATCGTTCATTGTTTCAATTACAAGTTGAAAGAATAGTCAAATTGAAACAACTCACAAGTGAGAAAACCGGATCCCAAGAAGATGTGAAGTTGCCATTGTATGTGATGACTTCTTCAGCTACTCATGATGCAACAAAATTATTTTTCGAAGAACATGGTTGGTTCGGGTTACCTTCTCAAGATGTGATTTTTTTCAATCAAGGCATGTTGCCTGCTTTATCTTTGGATGGTAAGCAGTTTTTGCTTGAGTCTCCTGATAGAATAGTCGAGTCACCAGATGGAGGAGGAGGATTATACAAGGCATGGCATGACAATGGGATCATTGAAGATTGGTTAAAGAGAGGCATTGAACACGTTCATGTGTATTGTGTCGATAATATTCTCGTTAAAGTTGGTGATCCTGAATTTTTGGGTTTTGCCAAGCAGAACAATTTCAACATTGTGAATAAAGTTGTGGCTAAACGTGATGCCCATGAAAGTGTTGGATTGATCTTATTGGATGAAGACATAAATAGAGCTAAATTGGTTGAATATTCAGAGATTTCAAAAGAGTTGAGTGAGTTGACTGATGATCAAGGTGGTTTGGTTTTCAAAGCTGCTAATATAGTGAACCATTACTATAATGTCAAATATTTAAGTGAGATGGTTCCAAAATGGGTCAGTTCAAGAGATTATTTGCCTTATCATGTGGCTAAGAAGAAGATTGGTGTGCTTGATTCAGAATCAGGTAAGACTGTGAAACCTAAAGAACCAAATGGAATTAAGATGGAGCAATTTATGTTTGATATCTTCCCATTTGTTGAGTTAGAGAAGTTCGGATGTTTGGAAGTGGATAGAGATGAAGAGTTTTCTCCTTTGAAAAATGGGTATGGTTCAGAAAATGATTCTCCTGAGACTTCAAGATTGAATTTTTTGAAGAGATCTACTAAGTGGGTTCTTGAGAATGGTGGATTGTTGGAAAGTGATGATGCTTTGATTGAGGTTAGTCCATTGACTAGCTATGGTGGTGAACATTTGAAAGAATTGGTTGAAGGGAAAACTTTCAAAAATGGTGATATCTTGTGAATGATATGATGGAAGTCAGAGGTACCATAGATCGATCTCTTTTTTTCAACTATACCTACTGCTCCATGTTATTCAATTATCTTTTGTTTACATTGTTGATATATACCTTTAAATTTTGAGAAACGTTAAAATTGAAAATTTAAAAGAAAGTATGGATTAAAATTAGTTGAGATAACATAGGTGAAGTAATTTATATAGAAGTAAGAAAGATTCAAAGAGAAAAAAAAAGTTTCAAGAAAGACTTGATCTGCATATAGATATGACAGGTAATGACGGGACATGAAAATGGTAGTATTGTAAACCACACGAAAAGAAAGACAAAAACTGGAAAAAAACAAATATGAAAAACTAGACAGGGAAAAAAGTAAACAGCAACTAAAAAAAAGATGCAATAAACGAGCGTAAAGTAAATATGGACACGAAAAGAAAAATCTAGTACAAAAAAAGCTGTTGGAAAAGAAGATTCAAGTGACAGAAGCATAAGAAAAAAAGACAATAATAAATACCATAACCTGAAAATCAAGAAAACAAGCATAAACTAATTCATCCAGAAAATAAATTAGGCGCTTGCGGCAGTGATAACATTGTTCAAGATCTCTTGTTCTTCTTGGGTCAAGCCACCAACAACCAAAGCATACTTTTCAGCATCATGAGATTGCAGACCTTCGAAAGTATCCTTGAAACTCTTGAAAACATTGATGTTATCCAAAGTAGTATTGGCAAATGCATTATCGTCATCGTCATCTTCAAACTCACTGAACATGTATCCTTCATCGCCGAATTCATCACCGACACTAGTTTCTTGATTCACAAATTGTAGATAATCTTTTGTAGCCAAGTTATGTTCCTCATCCTCATCATCATCGGCAAATGCATCTCCTCCAACATTTCCAGCAGACATCAAACCAGCAGCATCACCGTCAAACTTACTGAAATCAAAGTCTTCTCTTTGACGTTCCAATGATTTGATTGCAGCCGGTAGTTCACTGAATAACACTGTTAGTTTTGAACCAATGTGACGTAACAAATCAGCCAGGTTCAATTCCTTCATGTTGCCCAAATCAATGTTGACGATGGCTAAGTATGCCAAGATTGAAAGCTTCAAATCGAACACCTTCTTCAACTGACCAGTTAACTCAAACCATTGGTTCAAGAAAGATTGTAATTTATTTGTTTCAATTAGACATTTGAAGAAGAAAGATGGATTCACAACCAAAATTGAGAGGATAACATTGGTGATTGGGATTTGAAATTGTAAAGTCTTGGATTTCTTTTGTGTTTTGGAAAGCTCAGGAATGTACTTCTCATAGACTCTAGTCATGATGGAGATCAAGTTGTGGGCAACTGGCTCAGTTAATAGTTCAGAGTTCAAAGTCAAGACAAAGTTAGAGGCCAAGTCACAACACATGCTAATATCTTTCAATCCAATTTCTTCTTCAATACTGCCTTGGGTTGATTCAATCTCAAAGAATTTAACTATGAAAGTCAATAAGGAGACTTGGTATTGACTGTTAGATCTGATCACATCACGTCCGTAAATCAAATAGTTCTTCAAAGCTGGAAGCATCTCATCGAAATTCAACAGCACTTCTTCAGTATTTTCGAGCATCTTGACAAGGATGATCTCAAAGATCTTCCACATGTTAGGAGACACAGATCTTGTCAAGAAGGATGTGTTTTCAATCAACTCAAATGCTTCAGTGAAGAAATCATCGACATCCTTAACCAACACAAACTCCACAATTGGCAAATAACACACTTCCAACTTGCTAATAATCTCAGTTGAGTTTTCAAAATATAATAGGATAGTTATGATAGTGTTGAAGATACCCATAGCAGCAGTGGTCTTATCACTAACTTCACTCAAAGCATCATCATCAAACAAAGCAGCATCGACGTTTGAACCATCATAAATCTCAGTCAATAATCTCATCAATTGTTCAGCGATCTTAGTCATCAAGTTGACGGCAAACGGTTGTAGTTGACTTGAATAGTTTTCGATACATTCTTGAATAACAGCAGAAACAGTATCACTGTCGATCTTGTTTGATAAATCAAGTAACTTCTCCATGGTTGGCAAAATGATAGTTCCCAACACTTCTTTGAATTCGGGCACAGCTAAGAAAGCTTGAAGAGCCAAAGCACCTTCTAGTTGAACAGGCAAGTTTTCAGTATCGTTGAAACAATCTAGAACACCTTGATATAAGGCATTCTTGGTTTGTTCGTTGGTCAATTCCAAACCATCAAACTTTGCTAAAGTCTCACAAGTTCTAGCTCTGACGAACGGGAATTTAGACTTGAAACCGGGGACGATGAATGTAGACAAGAATTGCTCCATTTGGGACTTGAACGGTGACTGTTCAGAGATCAATTTGTTAGCAATGGAACCAATTATTCTAAACACAGATTCTTTCTCCTTGGCAATTTCTAATGTTTCTTCTTTGTCCGCAAATGATGTCAATTTTTGATATGAGAATTGTAAGATTGGTTCAATTGTTGTTTTTGTTCTCTTTTCAGAAAGTGTAAATATTAATGAGACAACAGCCATTTCAGGTGAGTTGGATTCATCATAGACATCTAAGATCATGTGAATGTATTCTTGTGGATCATCTTCAAACATTTCCAAGTGCTCGTCAGATTGCAGTAATGAAGGGAACGCTATCTCGGATATGACGTAATTGATATGAGGTTTCACCAAAAGCCATGTGGATTTCAAGGTGGCACATTGTTCCAGGAAAGAGATGAGATGATATAATGAAGCTTTACTGATCCATGCCTCTTGGGCTCTCCAAGCTTGAATTCTTTTGAAGAAAACGGCCAACAATTCTGGAATGAAATGATTGAGGAACATGGTTCTGAATTCTGGGTAGTTGAACTTACCAGTCAAATTTCTAGAACTGTATCTTTGGAATATTCTTTGTAAGTTAGCGTAAGCCCATTTCTGAGACTTAACCCAAGGGGACAGGGAACGATCATCTTCATCCAAAGTCATCACATTGTCAGGCAACTTCATATTGATAACATCCACATGGAAACTTATCCAATTGACAATGGTATCACCTTGTTGTAAAGGAGCAGGTAAATCAATGTATGTGACAAACTTGAACACTTTCAAAATCAATTTCAAAATCTCTCCGCAATCAAAGGAATCTTCGCCACTTGACACAATTTGCTTACCCAATTGCAACAAACTTGGGAAGAATCTTTCAATGATCGGATCCAATGATTGTGTTCTTTTATCGTTGGATTGCCATCTAAAATTTCTAGCCAATTCGGAAAAACATAAAACACCAGTATATAACTTGTTCATGTCAGACATATCTTCAAACAAACTCAATGTGATGTCCAAGTAATTTGGCCAGTTGGCTGGGAAATCGTAGGCAATCAAAGTACTCAACACCGGAACCAACTGATTTCTAATGGATCTATCATGAACTTTGACAATGACAGGAATGATACGATCTCTAATCAAAGGTTTTTCATCATGATCAATGGCGGCATTGGATCCTTCAACATCTGATTTCTCTAATCTCCAACATTTGACAATCTTATTCTTGAAATAAATGGAGCATGCTTTTTTCACGACAGGATTGACTTCATCACTTTCCAAAATATCAAGACATGCTCCTAAGAAACCGACAAGATGACTGGCATTTTGTAATTGTAATTCGGCTTCTTCTCTAACTGATTGGTCCGCCTGGACCGTGCCCAGGAAGTACTCATGCAAAGCTTGAACGTTCATATTGATGAGCTATACGTTTCGAAGTTGATCTCGCTGTCGTTGTTGTTTTTCGGTCGAAGTATGAATGGTGGACCTGGATCAGGAGAAACGGAGAAAGTATTGTTAGCAAGCAAGAGGGAAACAGTTGTTGGAATGTAATAGGTACAGCTGAGGTTGATCACAACTTTACATACACCACACAGTGCACACACTCTCTCATGCACAGTGCACAGGTCGAATCTTTTCACAAAAAAAAATTTGATTGTTCGTTAGGCGAAGACTCGAACTGAAGGCAGTGCTGTCAGCAATTACGTAAGCATATAACTATCGCCTGTTGTCAGCACAGTTTGGGTGGGACACGACTATGGGTAGGATTTGAAGTGCGAAAGGAGCGACCAGGTATCCGAGACTTTGGCGAGATGGGGAATAACACGAAATGTCGGAAATGTAAGTGTGGCTGTGCAGATTTGAGGCGGTGCTGAATTAAATAGATGATATGGTGGCACAGCCACACTTGTGTATGTATATAAGAAGCGAGGTTTTCCCAACCTCGTTCAACCGTCATCCTGTCTCTTGAAGTAGTTTATATAGGCATCGAATACATTCCGAAGTTCCCGTCCCTACAGGAAACGTAGCTTCCAAGATAGTTTAATGGTTAGAATTCTCGCTTGTCACGCGGGAGATCGGGGTTCAATTCCCCGTCTCGGAGTTATTTTTTCTTTGCAAGGCTTTTACCATTTCATTTTTTCAAATCAAATTAATGGTTATTTACTTCAATTGCCGACACAAGCTTATCTTTTTGATTAGCCCAAATTGTGAACTCTTTTTATTAAAATGAAAAGATAATTGATTAGAAAATAACGAAGTGAATAAGCTGTATTCAAGATGTATCTCCAAAGCTGTGTAAACTTTAAACTAGATGTATTCACGGAGACTTAGTCTTCAATTCAAAATATCAAAAAGCCGATCAGTGTAAAACATCAGTTCAGATATCTCATTTTTAAAGTAATCAAAAGTTGCCAAATCCCCTTTTGTCAATTTATCAATCACTTCTTTGATTTGGCGGCATTCTTACTGTGAGACTTTTGGTGGGATCGTTGATGTGATATGATTCCCTTTGAGAATTGATAATTGGGAATTATCTATACAATTTGAATTGGCTGTAATTTTCTCCAAATAAATGGAGGTTTCGCTTCCAGGTGAAATTGGTTCATTCGAAGAAGTAACACTAACTAGATTTTTTGGAGTGACATTAGTAGATGAGCAAATTGATGTTTCGGGTGGTTACATTAACTGTGTGGTGACTGTTATCTTTGTTGGTGTCACTGTTGAATCCACAGTTGAGCAGACTTCGTTGACTTCCCGAGATTTTGCTTGACAGGGAGTCACCACAGATCGGTTATGGTTCATTTTGCTGAAACTGCGATTTGGAATCTGTACTTTCTTTTGATATGGATCTGGATGTGGAATAACTGTAGATTGGATCAAATTATTTTGGCTGGGTTTGTTATTTGAGAAATTGGTTTCCTGTAGTTTCGGTAGAAGTGGATGCTGAATCGCCGCAGATTTCCCGTGGTCAACCCTCTTCCTTAAATAAAAAACATGTTCCTCATGGTCATACTTTAGACTTAATATTCCTCCGGGAACAACATTTATCTTTGTAAACCATGTAACTTAGTGTCCGTGATGTGCTCTTCCATGATATACATTCATAATATTGAACAGTGAGCACAAAGTGTAGTAGTTGGGAAACAGTAAAGCTGAAAACTTCGTTGGTCAAATTATTTAAAAAGTCTGTGAAGTGGTCTTAATTTTATATCTAGACCTGGCTAGGTCTTTTTCTTTATAACGTCAAAGAGTTCTTGAGTGAAGAACATCAATTCGTTAATATCTTCTATTGGTATATTAGTGGTTCTTGGCCCACCTGCTTTAAGACACGTTATCACATGCTTAATTTGTTGGCATATTCTTCTTGTGACAATTTTGATATCATAGTAGTGGTTTTATGATGACTTGCGATGGTTTGGGAAGATCGAAGGTCTTCCATATCTGTTCCAGCTTGCTCTGGCCGAATGGATAGAGTTTTGGGAGTTTTCATCTTCCTCTCCATGGTCTAATGGTTCCTGGTCGCTGAAAACATGCTCATGTCATCTTCAATTTTAATTGAGTTTTCATACTCATTACCATATTCATTGAAGACTTGCATCTCAGACTGTCTAGTTCTGCGAGTGGAACGACGTAAAGTAACAACTTTGGATGTTGCAGGAACTCGAAGAGCCTGATTCGTAGTACCATCACTTTCACTTTCATCAGAACTCTCTTCTTCTCGATCAGAAAAACTGTTACCACTGAGACTTTGGTCATCTTTAGATCCAATAAACTTTGCATGTACTCTAGTTTCGCTATTTCAACCATATCAGCAGTGGAATGATTATGGACAGGGGACTGTGTATATTTCAAATAAAACAAACCTTTCTCTCCGTCTACCATTACTGATAACCTGGCCTTACACTTGAATCGAGGATGACACATAAGATAACACCTGCGTTTAGTTGCATAGCTGAGCCTCAAAATTAAAAGATATACTGAAAGAAATTGTAGAAACAGGGATGTTCTGAAAACCTGTGTATCGTGTCTTTCAACTGAATCAAGTTTTTGTATGTTTCATGGATCAATTCCATCGCCCCCGGTTCCAATTCATAAACCTGGGGTTCCCTCAACTTTGGCACAAGCTCTTTCCAGTTGACTTTCAATTGTAACTCAATTTGGAACCTATCATCTTCCAAAATCTCTGTATATTTGATAAATCAACTCTAGTGCATGTGGTTCCAATTCATGTAACCGAGATTTCTTCAACTTTGGTGCAAGTTTCAACCAGTTGACTTTCAATGGTATATCAGTTTGAAACATATCATCTTCCACGATTTTCGCAGCTAAAGCTTCAAAAGGCATCAATTTATAACATTCATTGGCCATGTCAACTATCTCAGCACTGGAATGATTATGAACATGAGGAGAGGTATATCTTAAATAGAATAAGCCTTTTTCTTCATCTTATCTTACCGATGTCTTCGAATTACACTTGAAGTGAATAGGAAAATGAAAATAACAGTTTGAATGGTTAGCCGTGAGTCTAAAAAATGGATGATAAATTGACAAAAACTGCAGGAATTGGGATGCTGTAGAACTTTGTGTTGTGTTTTCCAAATCAATCAAATTTACATATGTTTCATGGATCAGTCCCAATGCACCATGTTCCAATTCACGTAGCTGTTGGGCCTGTACCATCAACTGACGTCCAAGCTCTTTCCAGTCGACCTTCGATGGTAATTCAATTTGGAATTGATCATCCTCCATAATTTTCACAGGTGATATCATAGACTTTGGGCTCGCTTTCACCATCTCAACTATCTCAGCAGCTGTATGTTTATGAACGGGAGGATGATTATACCTCAAATAGAACAAGCCTTTCTCTTCATCAACTGTTACTGCTATCCTTGACTTGCACTCAAACCTTATAGGACAATGAAAGTGACCAGAAATCTCACCTGTATACATAAGATTCAAAAATGGAAGATATATTGAAAGAAATTGTAGAAATTGGGATGTTGTGAAAACAAATGTTGCGTCTTTTAACTCAATTAAATCTATGTAAGTTTGATGGATCAAATCCAGTGTACTCAGTTCCAGTTCATGGAACTGACGATTCCTCAACTTGGATACGTCTTCTTTCCAGTTGAATTTCGATGGTTTTTCAAGTTGGTACCTATGATCTTCCTTAATCTTCACATGTAAAGGTGTCGGTTTTTTTGAGCTCAATTTAGCCATCTCAACAACCTCAGCACTAGTATGTCCATGAGCATGAGCATGGACGGACCTCAAATGAAATAAGCCTTCATTGTCCGTTACCGATATCGTAGTCTTACAATTGAATGGTGAACGGCAATAAAGGTAACCTCCTCTTTTAGATGTGTATTTGAGCCTCATAAAGGGAAGATATATGGAAAGAAATTGTAGAAATTAGGATATTGTGAAAACAAATGCTGGGTTCCCCAAATCAATCAAATTTGTATATGTTTCATGTATTAAATCTAATGCGTCAGTTTCCAATTCATGTAGCTGTCGTTCTTTCAACTTTGGCACAAGTTCTATCCAATTGACTTGCTTCGGTAATTCAAGTTTGAATCTATCATCTTCTATAATCTTCACAGGTAACTCCTCCAAAAGCTGTGGTTTGATTCCCACTTTAGCCTTAGCTATTTCAACTACCTCAATACTAGAATGATTATGAACATACCTCATATTGAACAACCCTTTCACTTCATCTATCCTCACCGAAAACTTTGAATTGCACTTGAATCGATTAGCACAATTGAGGTAGCAGGACCTTTTCGATTGAGAGTATAGTGTCATAACTGGAAGATATCCCGAGAGAAATTAAAGAAATAGAGAAGTTGCAAAAGCGTGTATCGTATTTTGCGAATCAATCAAATTTGTATATGTTTTGTGTATTAGATCCAATGCACCAGAATCCAATTCGTGTAGCTGGCGTTCCCTTAACTTTGGAACAAGCTCTTTCCAGTTGACCTGTGAAGGCAATTCAAGTTGGAATCTATCATCTTCTATAATCTTCACAAGTAATTCCTCCAAAGACTTTGATTTGAGTCCAATAGTGTTAGCCTTAGCCATTTCAACTAACTACAGCACTAGAATGATTATGAACAGGATGGTGAACATACCTCAAACTGAACAACCGTTTCTCTTCATTTGCCCTCACCGAAAACTTTGAGTTGCACTTGAATTGATTGTTAAGCTATAGGTATATATGGTGTAAAAAAGCCAATTAACAAATTGTTTTGCGTCAATTGATTAAGATCTCGGGCTGCTTTATAGTCATATACAAGCGCATCCGCGGCCCGGTTGAAAAAATTTAAAAAAATATCTATAGCTGATATCAAAGTAGTCATGAATATATTGACTCCACTAATTAATGCCGGTACTCAATTCACAATTCACAAACAACCACAAATTTGCCAACTCACAACATCAACATGGCATCCAAAAGGGTGGTTATCACAGGAATGGGTCTCATAACCCCACTTGGTCTTGGAGTGAAACACAACTGGCAAAAACTAATCCAATCCCACTCAGGCTTGATCTCCACATTAGACCTACCCAACAGCGATCCACTATTCAAACAAATTCCATCCCAAGTGGTAGGTGCCGTTCCCCATGGACCACAGACAGAACACAAGTATGATGCAAATGACCACTTCACAAAACATGAACAACGAAGATACTCGAAGTTCATCCAATATGCACTAGTGGCCACAAAAGAAGCGCTAGCTGACGCACAATGGGACCCCAGTACACGAGAAGACAAACTGATGACGGGTTGTTGTATCGGGTCAGGAATTGGGTCAATGGAAGACATATACAACAACAACGTGGCTTTGGCCCAGCAAGGATACAGGAAAGTGCAACCTCTGATGATCCCGAAGATGTTGCCTAACATGGCTGCAGGTATAACCTCAATTGCATTTGGATTCGGTGGTCCCAATCACGCTGTCTCCACGGCTTGTGCCACTGGTATTCATGCCATTGGAGACGCAGCTAGGTTCATCAAAGACGGGTACGCCAACGTGATGGTTGCCGGTGCCTCTGAGTCAAGTATCCATCCTGCAGCACTGGCTGGGTTCGCAAGGGCGAAATCTCTGTCTTCGAAATTCAACGATGATCCACGCAGTGCCTCTAGACCATTTGATCAGAGACGATCCGGGTTTGTTATGGGTGAAGGAAGCGGTATTGTGGTGTTGGAGTCATTGGAACATGCGTTGGGTCGTGGGTTGACGAAAGATCAAATTCATGGTGAAGTTGCAGGATACGGGTTATCTGGTGACGCACACCATATTACGAGTCCTGATGTTGAAGGCGATGGTGCTAAACGTGCTATGGAGTTTGCTTTGAAGCAAGCTGGGTTGAGTTATGATCAAATTGGATATGTGAATGCTCATGCCACGAGTACCGTGCTTGGTGATCGTGCTGAGAACTATGCTTTGAAGAGACTGTTTGGTGATTTGGGTACGGATTTGGCTGTTAGTTCTACTAAAGGTGCCATTGGACATTTACTTGGTGCTGCTGGGTCCGTTGAGGCAATTTTCGCCATGTTGGCTGTGAGAAATGGTGTGGTGCCTCCAACTTTGAATTTGGATGTTCTTGGAGGTGCTGAAGGTGACGTTGATGAAGATTTTGTTTTTGATTACGTTCCTCATGTTTCTAAGAAAAAAGATGGGTTGATCGCTGCTATGTCTAATAGTTTTGGTTTTGGTGGTACCAATGCCTCAATTTGTTTGAAAAAGTTTGATGAGTGATATGCGATGTGTTATGAAAATCTATAATGCAGTTTATGATCTATTTTTGTACATATTACTAGTTTTTTTCTATGTAAGTATACACTTTGTTATGCTGATAATGCCGAAATGTCTACGTTTTCTAATATACAAAGGGAACAATCCTTCCAAACGAAGGTGCGTTTGAATCTTTCCCCTTTTTCTCATCAACTTTGAGTTCCTGTAACACATAAAACTTGTAGGTTTCATTGGCAGAAACAGCCAAGTCAACAATAACCCAAACCAAAATCAACACAGAAAACTTCGTTCCTACAATCAAGGCATAACTGAAATACACCATGATCTCGTCAAAATAATGAGCACAGCAGACGTACTTGAACAAACCTTGTTGAGGACGATTATACTTGACGAGCTGAGCCAAATGCTTATGATTCCTATACTGATCCAAAGACGACCAGAAATAAACAACAAAGGCCAAAACTAAACGTATACTGGGTGATTTCACAGAATCTTCATTGGAATCAGAGACCGAGCTTAAGTCCGGATGATAGCTCAATAAGGGCATCAGATTGATGGAAGTATAGAAAAACCAACCAACTAAATAATGACTCAAATGCATCATTGAAGTCTCATTAAATTTCGACACGAATAAACATTCATATGTTCTTCTTGTACTCTGTGCAAGATTCAACAATGAGACAGCTAAGAATTGTAACTTTGTGATTTGCTCAGCTGGTTCACCCAAGATCAGTTCCATGAGCCAAGTTGGAACGAGCCAATTGAGGTGTGAAATGAGACTGTATATTGAGTTTCCTGATATGATGATGGTTAGGTTGAGCAAGGATATGGAAAAGTCCACTAGGTAGAAATGTGTAAACCATGATTTAGGAACGTATAGTTTGTGGAGAAATGAGAGATGGCTTGGTGCGGTGTTGGTGGTGTTGTTAGTGTTGGTTGTGAGAGTTTTGCCATATTTGAGAAGGAAGCGTAGTTTTGGAGAAGTTTTGGCTAAGAAGACACAGATGATGGCTGTTGAGAAGCATACGTTGATGAGTTTGTCCAACATTTGCAAGTTTGTGGTTAGCGTGTGTGATGTTCGGAAATTTGAAATCTAGAAGGTGAATCAGACAAAATGGGCTGGAGCTGGTCGGAAGATGGCTCAAACTGAGGTGAGGGCTTCTTCTTCTGATGATCGTTTCTGGAGTTGATAAAGTCGCTCATTGTGTGTCTGACGTAAAAAAGAATGTGAGGCAGTTGGGCTCTCAGACAGACACTCAGACAGACAGTCAGACAGACACTCAGACAGCGAGGGTGCGTTTTTAGCACTTTTTTTTCTCAACAGGGAGACAGGGAGACAATCCATAGGGAGATGCACAAGAGAAGACACACACACTATTAGCAACTTACCCTTCTTCACTTCTATCACTCACAACCACTCAAAATACACCACATTTGAACACTAACAACATCAAATACACATAACTATCACAATGATCGGTGTCCTCATATTTTACGGGCTCATGGTCACTTTGTCCGTGCTCTTTTTGAAGAACTCGGGCATCATCTCTTTGCCAATGCCTGATTTCTTCAGGGAAACCTCTGACACAATCATAGGTTACTTAGACTCATTTGAAATCCCTTCCAAACTATCCAATGTCAAATCCCAGATCGCTTTATTGCAACCTGCTTTATCTCCATCAACGTCATATTCACAGCTCAATGGTGGTCCATCTGACATCCTTACAAATCTCAAAGACTCGGTTACCGGCGCTATCCAACAACCTCCAGCATTACCACACCAACAACAAGAACAGATTATCTCTAGTGGCCAATCTGCCTTGGACTACGTCGCTTCCATTGCTCTACAACAATATCACGACAAGATTCATGATACTGTCATTGAACCATCTTCCCATTTCTTCAACGTCTGGGTTTTGACACCCCTGTACCCTTGGCTTGAACCACTGTTGCCTTACTATCACTCCTTTCAATCATCCGTCAAACACTTGGGCAGTGAAGTGTCAGAGTGGGTCGATCATGAGATCAGCCCTGTTATCTTGAATTGTCAACAATCATCATTGGATTTTTACAATCATGTCTTTGTCGATCAACTCGGCGGCTTGTACAAAGAACATTTGGCTGACTGGGTAGAAGACCATGTGTTGGAAAATGAAAATTTTCAGTCCGCTTGGGCACTTGTTAAAGAATGTCTTTCTCGTGATGCTGTTGTTTTGGCATTATGTGTCTTGGTTTTAAGATTTGCTATTCCTAGATATATCGCTCCACTGTTGAAATCGTTTGTTAAAGATACCCATGATTTGAGTGTTGGTATGAACCAACGTTTCAAAGACGACAAGAAAGATGAACAGAATTTGGCCCAAATTGAGACTGTGTTTGGTAAACCTGATGCCCCTCTGAAAGATGTTACCAGTACCATTGAAGTACATGCCAATTCAAGTCCCAGTCGCACACAAGAGCCAACATCAACAACAGGACCAGACTCAGGGAGCAATCGTACAAGCAAACAAGATGAAGGAACTATCAAACAGGTTTCAAATGGAAATGAAGAACGCAACTCAGGTCCAAACTCAACCAAAGAACCAGAACCAGGGAGCAATCGTTCAACAAGACCAACAGACTCAGACTCCAATGTTACAACAACCAAAGGAACCATTAGTCCCAGCCCCAGTTCATCAAAAGTTACATCGTGCCTTCCAAAGTTCAAACATACAAGTTCGCCAACTACAACCACAACTGCAATCGTTGTCAACTCAACGAGAACAATCTCCAACGAAGCAAACCAGCTCTCCAGTAAAAGCCTCAATGAGAGCCTCTCTAAGTCCAAGTCCAAGTCCAAGTCCCAATCCAAGTCCAAATCTAAACCCAAAGATAGTGAAGCCAAAAACAAGTCTGAACTTCCAAAGAAACCAATTGAAGCCAACGATAACTCCAATTCGTCCACTGTCAGCAGCAAGAAAATCAACAGCGACAACAGCGACAACAGCGATAACATCAGTGACTCCAAGTCGTCACAACAACACGAGCAACAGCAGCAACGAGTCAATGGAGTTGACGACTCAGCCAATAGAGCTTTCGACTCCGATCACGAGTCAAAGGAATCAGGGCCAGGGTCAGTACCAGTTGTCGAGTCAACAGCAGACACCATTGACGAGTCCCGAGACTCCAGAGACACCAACTCCAAATCCTCTGACGAGAAGAAAGATGGGCGGGAAACAGGGTCGGTCGGGTGGAAATCAGAAAAAGAAGAAGAAGAGGGCTTGGAAGCCGTAGATGGTTCGAAGAAGGGTGATTTTGTTGGAGATGAAGAGAAAGAAATTGAAGATGTGGTTAGTAAAGAAGAAGGTGAAGTTGAGGTTAAGAAGGAAGTTGAGGGTGAGATACAAAAGGAAGCTGAGATTGTGAGCAAGAAGGAGGAAGATTTTTCTGGTGTGAAGGAAGATACTGAGATTAAGAAGGAAGACGAGGTTCCAACCGAAAAGAAGACCGAAGTTGATGATAATGCCGTTGAGTCTATCAGCACCATTGAATCTGAAATCACGAAAGGGGATGCGGATGCGGAAGACGAAACCCCAATTGATACCAAGAAGAGTGAAGAAGTTGAAACAACCCCTGTTAATTCCAAGAACATTAATGTGAACAATGTGGAAGATGAAATCGCCACTGTCGAACATAAAGAAGTCAAAACCAACGAAGAAGAACCACTTGCTGCCAAGAAAGAGGAGCCTGAAATTGCTGTTGATGAAACCAAAGCCGTTGCTGATGAGACCAAGGAAGAGACAAAATTACTTAAGTCACCAACTAGTCCACGCAGCAATCTTTTGGATTCTTTGCGTTCTCATCCTAGATCGATTCCTACGACAACCACTACTGCTTTGCATGTCGTTGCTAATTCTAGTACATCTTCCGTTGATAAGAGCGTGTCTTCTAGCCCTGTGGAGGCTGGTTTTAAGGATGACGGTAATGGAGGTGATCATGTTGATTTGCCTGAAGATGATGCAGATGAGACTCCTGTTGATGAATTGCTTTCTGTTCCGACAGTTAAAAAGTCTGAAATTGTCGAGTATGAGAGTGATGAAGTGAAAGCTCCAGAAACCTCAACTGTTCCTGAATCTGATTCTGATGAAGTTGCTGAAGGTGAGACGAACAATGAGGAAGAGCCTGTGTCTGTTGAACCTGTCTCTGAAATTTCTCCTGAAGTGAATAGTCCTGATGTTGAACAATCCATTGATTCCAACAACGAGTCTTCTGCACCACCAACTCAAGATGAATCTAGTGATTCGATTGATTCACAACAACCCGAAGTAGAGAACCCATCCATTGATGACCTCGCAAAAGAAATACAGAATGTGAAAGATGATATAGAAAGTCGTGACAGAAAAGTAAGTGCAATATACCAAGAGCTGGATAGTTTAAGAAAAGAAGTTTATGGTGTAGTCTTGCAATTCAAGCATGGTTCACATACTGATATTGATGCTGATTTACAAGAGATGACAGATCAATTATATGCACTCCAAAAGCTTGTAGATGAAGGTTTTGATAATGTTTACCGATTGTTGATTTCTATGGACAAAGTGGATGAAGAGTTTGACAATAAAGAGTATGATGAAGCTCGTACTGAGTTACAGAAGACCAAGGAACTATTGGATAATTCAAATGTTGACAATTTTGAAACCCAATCACTACAAAAAGTTATCAACGAAGAGAATAAAGCCATTGGATACGAACTTCAAAGTCTCAGAAGTCAGTTTGAAAGATGGCAAAAGGAAATTGATCAAGGTCATCAAGCTTTCGAAAAGATTCATAGGGATATCGATGGAGTGAATGCCAAGTTTCATGCTGATAAGAGTAATGCCATTCAAAATGATTTACAGGATATCACTGACAAACTGGATGATGTTCAGAAAGATATGGGTGAAGTTGGACTCGAGGTTGATCTTTCCATTGAGATGCTTCAGAAAGACATTGCTGCTCATAAGAAGATTCTTGCTGGTGGCCTTGGTAATGCTTCTGCCTCTGAACCTGTTACCCAAAAAGTTGGTGATAACGGTACTCCAAATGAAGTTTCAATTGATGTTGTCGCCGAGTCTTCTAATGTTGCTGATGATGTCAATTCACCAGATCTGTTGTCACCGGTTGAAGAGTCTGGTCAAGAGAAGCCAAATAATTTAATTGATCTAGCTGCTGATGAAAGACCTGAAGTTCTGACTGTTGATGTGATTGCTGCTGCTCCTGCTGAGGTTCTGAGTACCACTACTTCTGAGTTTCCAAGTGAGTTGAAGGATGATTTTGTTGAAGGTGAAGAAGGTGTTGAGAAGGAAGAGGTTGAGGCTGAGCAGAAAGTGGATACTCCTACTGAGAAGAAGATTCCTACTCCTACTCCTACTCCTACTGAAGAGACAGGCGATGTTGTCGATGATAAAGATGACGTCAAGGAAGATTCACCAACCGCTGCACCCGAAGATACCCATGATCATGGCTTAGATGTTTCTGAACCGGAAAAGAAGAAAACAGTTGTTGAAACTTCTGATGTTGAGCCTTTGTCCAAGTCTGATGTTGGCTCCGATAATGTTGCCGACCAAGAAGATAAACCTGAATCTCTTTCTGAGAAGAAGGTTGAAAACGAAGATGAAATCAAGACTGGAAATGACGACGAAGAGCCAACTCAATCACAACCTGAGGTTATAACAACTGAACTGGAAGCTGAACCAGAAAATGATTTGCCAGAATTAAAACCCTTGGATCCTGTCCCAATTTCAACTCCAGAGGAAGTGCCTATCACAACTGTCGAGGATGATCTGAAATCCAATTTGAAGTTAGATAATAAGTCAGCAGAAGAAGTTAATCCAACTACAATTGATAGTCCCGTCTCAAAGGACACTTCTTCTTCACGTACAGTTGCCACAACCACTTCAACACATACCACTCCTTCTGAAACCAACAACGACAAAGTTGAAAATGACGATGAATCAATTGAGGACAAAGTCAACAACGGACATGACAAGAGTTCCAACAACAGCAGACAAGGTTCTCCAAGTTCAGCTCTAAACGCCATCACCAACACCAATAACAACAACTCCGTTTTACATACACCTACCTCCCAATCTCGTTCCCGCACCCAATCCCAATCCCACCCTCGTTCTCTCCCACAACCACAACAAATTTTCCACTCACGTTCCGGTTCACTAGCTGAATCATTAGGAACGTTAGTTGTTTCACCAGGTGGTGGTGCTTCGGGTGCTGGTCCTGCTTTAAGTTTGGGTCTGAGTGCTTCTAAGTCTTTGCCTTCTGTTGATTTGAATAGTGATAGTGTTGTTGCTTCAGATCATCTGGTGAGAAAGTCTACTAGTGTTGCTTCTTCTTTGAGGTTGGGTGATGCTATTAAGTTCAGTAGTTCCAGTGGTGCTGGATCGGGTGCTGGTGCTGATGCCTGATCGAGTGATTTAGTTGTATTATTAGAGACGTGCTGCTTTTTTGCTTTGTTGATTTATCGGTTGCTGCTTTCTTGCTTATTTGCTTGTTTCGATTGTGTTACATTATTCCAATTGTGTTATTACTTTATGCTCATGTACAATTTTTACGCCATGGTATGATATTTATGTTGTTGATACTCCTTTTCTTTTTCCCTTTTCATATCCGTTGGGCTTGCTTTTCTTTAACTATGTTCATTTACTTTCCCCCCTCTACGTTTACCTTCTATGTTTACGAGTATTTAGTTTTTCAGTACGTTGATTTTCTTTTTATTGATATCCTAATTTTTTTACGTTTATATGCTGCTCTGTTTTTAGTTATAGTTTACTTTTCTCTTTTCCTTTCTTGTACCACTTTTATATTTGATTACAAATTTTATAGTATTTTCGACTGTAATTTATATGCACTTTCGATCCATGGAGTAAGTAAACTCGGGTCGATGAGACGGTCAGACGCCATCGGTGGGTAGATCGGTAGATATGGAATTTGAACAACGGCCGGTGAGAAAATTCGATCTTGACGTTTTTTTGAGCTGATTTTCAACGGCCGGCAGGCCAACAGTCTAAACAACTTGGATAGGGCGTTCCTTCAAGACGAACTCAAGAGTCAATTAACAACAATTCAAACCACGTCAATGTTGTCAGGTTCAGTTTCTTCATGGCAGAAAACAATCTTCATACCCAATATCAATACATTCTGTGGAAGTGAATTTGATGACGCATGAACCACCCCCCATAAATTAACTACACAGAAGACAACAAAAAGGCACGGTTCCTAATCACACCAAAATCAAGACGAAAAATTTTCGTATGTGAAAATTCCAGAAGATGATGGGTTTTAAATTGAACTACCAAAGAAAGTCAACTGGATAGAACTCGTACCAAAGTTAAGAGAACGCCAGTTACATGAACTGGAACCCGGTGCGTTGGAGCTGATTCATGAAACATACTCCAATTTGTTTGATTTGAAAGACAAGATTCATGTCTTCACAACATCCCAGTCTTTTCACTTTCTTTTAATATACCTTCCTGTTATGAGAATCAAACATAGAACGGAAAGAACGTGTTACATGTATTGTGATTCGAAATTAAAGTGTGATTCAATGATTTCCGTTAAGGTGGATGCAGAGAAAGGATTGTTCTGTATGAGATATGTTCATCCCCCTGTTCAAAATCACTCTAGTTCTGAAATAGTTGAAATGGCAAAAGAAAAGTATGGAAAATTCATCGAGCAAAGTTCCAGTACTACTGGTTATTACAGTGTTGGAAGTGAAGGTGGCGATACTACTAATCGGTCTTTCCGAGTTCTTGCAACATCCAGATTGGTTACTTTACGTCGTTCAACTCGTCTTAGAACTACTAGAGCTGAAATGCAAACCAGCAATGAAAATTCAAGGACATCATCGAATGGGGAATATGATAATACGTATGAAAACCCAGTTAAAATTGAAGATGAAGAAGATGATGATAACCATGTTTTCAGTGACCAAGAAGGAGATGATGCTAATTGTGAAGAATGTTCCACTAACAACACCTCAAATCCTGGTAGTAAAGTCCAAAATGCGACTTCAACAACATGGATGGAAGAAAATGATCATGGTTATGATTATGAATATGATTATGATAGTGGAGAACCAGTTAAAACTGAAGTTGATGTTGGTGATGATGATCTTCAGGAATTGTTGGACGATGTGGAGGATGATGCCAACTCCCAGGAGCATAGTATGTTGGGTGATACTACGTTTATAAGCCCAGAAGAAGGTTTGATCATATCACTAGTTACATATTCTTTGTTGTTTGAACAAGACCGATTTACCAATTCCGATGGTTCTTTACAGGAAGAGCTAGAAGGCTTTCTCCATCATACAAAGAGGTTGTATGAAAGTATTGATTGATCCTATAAGGAGATATTGCATTTCTAACTTGTTTTTCTTTATTTTCCATATATGTAACCCTGTAAATATGAGTAGAACATGCATTCGAATGGCTATAATGAGCAATATTGTGTATATATATATATATATATCTAGAGAAGTCGATTAATCCATGGGTACTCCTCCGAGCAATGTTCAGAGCTTCTTTTAACTTTTCGAGCTCGCCTCTCCGCCGTCGCTAACAGAACAGAATCAGAAACGGAGAATCTATTTCAGAAGAGCTCATCAATGATCAATCCAGATCATCTGTCAATATAGCCAGCAACATTCGAATTCCTCATGGCAGAAAACAATATCAATATCACAGATTTCATTGGAAGTTAATTTGATAATACACAAAGAACCATCCCAGAACTCAACAACACTGAAGACCATGAAACGACAAAAATCTGAATCGCCAAGTGAAAAGATTCTCTCTGTCGTTATTCCTGAAGATGATAGATTCCAAATTGAAATACCATCGAAAGTCAATTGGAGAGAGTTTGGACCAAAGTTAAGAGAGCGCCAGATACATGAGCTGGAACCCAGTGCTCTGGAGCTAATACATGAAACATGCTCAAATTTGTTCGATTTGGAAAACACAACACACGTTTTTACAACATCCCAATTTCTACAGTTTCTTTCAATATATCTTCCCGTCATGAGAATCAGAGATTTATCTAAAGTGGCTGCCAATTTTACTTGTCCTTATCAATTAAGGTGTAAGTCAAAGATTCCAGTAAGGGTCAATGAAAAGAAAGGCTTATTCTATTTGAATGCTCATGAATTTTCCGTTCATAATCATTCCGGTGCTGACGTAGTTGAAATAGCTAAAGAGGGCTTAAGACTAAACACTTTGAAGAGCTTGCATGCAAGTATTAAGGAAGACAAAAGGTTCCAAATTGAAATACCAGCGAAAGTCAACTGGTTAGAACTTGTACCAAAGTTGAGAGAACAACAGCCTCATGAATTGGATCCGGATGCAATGGAATTGATCCATGAAACATACAGAAACTTGATTCAGTTGAAAGACACGATACACAATTTTACACCATCTCAATTTCTTCAGTTTCTTTCTGTGTATCTCCGAGTTATGAGGATCAAACATAGAACAACAAGAACATGTTTCATGTTTTGTGATCCTAAGTTCAAGTGTCAGTCCAGAATATCGGTGAGGTTAGATAAAAGGAAAGGTTTATTTAGTTTGAGATATGTTGATCCTCCTGTTCATAATCATTCCAGTGAGGAGGTAGTTGAATTGGCTAAAGAGAGATTGAAACCAACGCCCATGGAACATGCAGCGATCAAAGAGGATAATAGGTTCCAGATTGAATTATCGCCGAAGGTCAACTGGATGGAATATGTGCCAAAGCTAAAAATACGCCAGTCACATAAGTTGGAACCGGGTGCATTGGAATTGATCCATCAAACATACACAAATTTGATTGAGTCGAAAGCAGGCATAATTCATGTGTTTACAATATCTCAGTTTCTACAACTTATTTCAGTATATCTTCCATTTTTGAGTCTCACATATGCAAATAAAGTAAACAGCTACATTTATTGTTGTCATAGATTGAAGTGCAATATGTCGATGGTGGCGCTGAAGATGGATAGAGAGAAAGGGTTGTTCTATTTGAGATATGTTCACCCCCCTGTTCATAATCATTCCAGTCATGAGATCGTGGAACAAGCGAAACAAGAGTATGCGAAATTCATTGATGGCGAACAAGATTCTGTTATTGATAGCTATCCCAAAGTGGAAGAGAGTTTAGGTGATAAATCCAGGGTCGGAAATCAAAGTAATGGATCTACGAATCGGGCCCTTAGAGTTCCTACACCGTCCAAACTGATTACTTTTCAATACTCCACCCGTAGAGCAAAACTTGAAATCCAAGCCAGCAGTACAGCATCAGCAACATTGAATGAAGAAAATGATGATAATGATGATAATGAATATCAAAACCCAGTTAAAGTTGAAGTTGATGATGATGATTATGATTTCAGTGACCACGAATCACTGGACCATGAAGGGGATGAGGCCTATTCACAAGAGCATGATATGTACGCTGGCACTACATTTATAAGCCCGCAACAAGGCTCTATGATATCGCAAGTCACACATTCTTTGTTGTTTGAACAAGGACGATTTACCGATTTAGATGGTTTGAATGGCTTACGGGATGATTTAGAGGGGTTTATGTATTATGCGAAGAGATTGTATGATAGTATTGATTGATATTGCATACAATTTTGCTTATTTTCGAGGTATATATACAAGCTTATATTAATTAAATTTAATTTGTAGTAATTCTACCAACGTCCAAAGAAGCTTATTATATGCATGGGTGTCCGATTTACAGCTTTAGGAATTCAAACCACACATGTGCAAGATATATATCATTCCGTAATGCACGTATATTATGAACGTAAAGTATGCGTATATCATGACAATTGATTTGAATTATAAATTATGTATACAAATTTCCCAATTAAACAGATCAATATATTTTATTTTCAGATGACTGTAACTGATGAATAGCTGACATATTGCTCAAGAATATGACTGCGCGTGCCGCGTGTGATCCTATAATCGATATTGTACTTCATGATAGCCCTAACTGTGAGTGAACTTCTCTCTCCAAGTCTTTTAACATCTCGATACCACCTTCTTCCATTGTAACAAAATTGACTAAGTTGTGTTGGGTTAACTGTTCTAATGAACGACTGATTATACGCTCTTGGATATCTTGGCTATTTTGGGTCCCGTAAACTTGACTGACGTATAGTTCAGTGCCTGTGAGTGTGTCAAGCAGGACAACATTTCTCTCTCCCTGACCATCATAAAACTCAGGATCATTTGCATTGTAGTAGTTGCTGTTGATCTTAACCACCAAATCATGGTTATCATTATCTGTGTAGTAAACCCCGTTATCATCAACAATAATCATGGCCACTGTGCTCGTTAAAATGGTTAGTAATAATTGAACAAATAGGAGTGTCATAGGTGTGGTACATCACAAAAACTATGGGACTATTGATTATTGATTGTTGCTTGTATCTTTAGGTTAATGAAACTGTGTTGGTATGGTGTATTGGGAACTCCTATATAATCATCCAACTCTGCAGACTGGACTCTCCTGGTCTGAGACTAATAAAATATGCATACTGAGTGTGGTGGGTGATTCGTGAGACTCATCGTAATTTGTGAGACTCTGAATTTAGTTAGGCGAGGGAGAGTTTATTATGGGAATCAGATTTACAACTAACAAAAAATTCAAAGAGCGTACCGAAGCAATTTCCAAATTCTGTATTTTAATTTCAATGTAGGATTCCCCAATTTTATAAACTTTGGAAATTCTCCATAAACTTAGCAAAATACCATTTTTCTGCAAAATTGGCTGCCATAATTCTTGTATTTCGACACATATAGTTGTGCAGATGGTGCTGACTACTGACACTGACTGAAAACATCGATCTCCCATCAAACTCCGATCTCCAAATCGATGCATATGACCCCCATGGGACACAATCTCTTCTCTTCCATCCAACCACCCACTCCTCCAATTCCACACCACCATTGACCAACTCCATACACCCCAAGCTCTGTTGGTTGATCTTCCTTACTCTTCACTAACTCCTTTTTACACAAGTTAAGCTAGCTCACTCACTCACAACATCCACGGTTTCTTTCCAGTCGATCAATACAATTCTCACAATCACTATATCCCAAGAGTCAAGGCATTATCAATTACATTCCATACTCCAACCACGGTTTGATCCTCAGAGAAAAAAACCCGAAGCTGAGTCAATTGTCCAATCTGAAGAAACAACGGAAAATGGTATTGCAAAAGAAGATATAGTAAGCAAGCCATCTGATAGTAAGGACGAGGCACATTTCCTACAGCTGGATCGAATTGACTTCCAATTGTTAACTCAATTTCAAGACTATATCCAATCCGTTCACGTATGTTGTTCATATAAATTTAAGTCTGAGGGTCAATATCATCCTTTCAAGGGCACCAAATATTGATAACGTTTGTCTCTTCATATACCGGACATGCCATCCTTTCAGGCCGTCAATTAACAGTAACCCAATTTTCTACTCTTCAATCTTGATTCATCATTTCACTTTAGCAACATCCCCCTCCCACGAGAAACGACGGAGGTCAAGGCCATCTATATCTCTAAGTTTTCTTTTTTTCAATTCGATCAATACAACTTCATAGTCTATATAATTTACACACGGCCCACTCTTACACACTTTGTAGAATTAATGTCAAAATTTTAATAGCCATGATCTCCAATCCAGCTAGACTCGACCCGTACGTGTCAATTACAAAAACCACCACATATTTGATTTTCACCAAATTTGACAGATGGTGAAAACCAACCACCAAACTTTAAAGAGTTAAATCTCTGGTAAAGAGCAATTGCTAGGTCATTTTAAGGAGCACAGTGCACTTTAAATTGACATTCGGGTGCAGCGTTTAGATCCGAAGGAGCTTCCATCATCCGAAATATTGATGGTCCGATTGACATTTGAAAGTCGTTAAACTGGTTAATTATTGATAAGGATCGACTTTCGTGTATATACTACAGTGAACTGTGACTACTCGTGAGACTTATAATTTGTCATCAAAATCTCACTATATGATCCATTATGATGCTAAAAAATTTAATATCATGTTGCATGCACTAGGTAGCTGCCTTCAGACCAAATAAGCTTATCTAGGCGAAAAGATTGAGATACCCACCACACTTTTTTTTTGCAATATACATATTGCAATAAAATATATATATTAATATTAGACTTTCACTTTTAAGCCACAAATAACTACACATGTAATTCGTTATTTTTCAGTTCACACGCGTGGAAAATTGGAATTTATCCTATTGGTGGTGAAAAATTAATAATGTACGACAGGTTTCAGGAACCCATGTGTATATTTATAATTTATTGCATTTATAGAGCAGGCTACATGCAGCTGAATCCGATTCCTGGCGCTCTTGGCCGCCAAGATTCTCAAAAGGACTTGCAACCTTGCAGGAGCAATTTACCTAGTACGTTGATGTATACGTACAGTAGACCAAGCACTGGAAATTTTGAAGCCGTTAATTAATGACACCCCCCCCCAAAGTATCATGTATAATTGAAGCGTGGCGTCCATATCCACATGAAAAAAAAGGTAAACAGGTCCTGACATATAGTGTTGTTGATCACTTGAAAATCATAATATTGCAACGTGTGGCGTCCAACCACGTAAAAAACTGGTCACCGACATATGGTGTACCCTTATATAAGGTTTTGATTTATACGCGTGTATATATTGAAAATTTGAAATTGAAATCTATAATATAGTCCTAGACACGATGAGGATTCTTAATTCTAAAAAGGATTGATTTTGATCCGAACCAAATTAATGATATATATATATATATATATATATATATATGTCACAAATTTGGCGAAGTGGCTGCGTGCCATTTCTTGTGGATTGCCGGTAGAATTTATATGACCAGTCTCATTTCTTTATATGAAATTAAGAATTTGTGTGTCTAGGACTATATCTAATACAGTCTTACAGATTGGACTTATAAGTTAAAAAAAAACTAGAAAAATTGTTGCATGAATTGTGATGAACTGATCCAGTTGGTATTATGCATGTAAAGTGTCATTTTAATGGATGTAATATTCTATAGCTAGCTAATGGTTATCAGAAACTAACAATAATCATGTATCAATATTCAGATGCACGACTCCTAGCTTATATATGAATGACAATTTTGGACCTTAAACTTCCCGCTTACTGATCGATGCCACCATTTGTTTCCACAGTATTTAGCTGAAGCTATATAGCTATTTTACAATTCCTGGAATCAATAAATGTCACAATTGTGGTTTTCTGACCCTACGGGTAAAGGGGGGCACACGTATAGTACGTACTGGTAACGTCCCATGATGAGAATATGGCAAGCCAGCTGGATGTTCGATGATTATTTATGTTTTCTCTCTACTGTATATATAAAGACCTAATGATCTCCGTATATCATGTGCATCATTTTGCAAATTTTCTAACTATATAGCCAAGACAAGAAGTTTCTTTCCATCAAGACTCAACCGTTCAACTAGCTGTCTATTGTTCCTCACTTTCTATCATTCAAATTATACCTTGATACTTATCCACTAAAAAAATAAATAAAAAGAGCAGCATTTCCAAAATTGACTTAATTTGTGACATGTCAAAATCACCAGCAGAAACAGGCTCCTTAAAAAAACAGATATCCGTCAAAGCGTTCGAAGTTTCCGAAGGTGTTGAATCACTAGATCGTGAAGTTATTCCAGAATACGCAGATGATTATAATCCAGATGGTTTATATGTTGCATTACCAGAAGACAAATTAAGATTCAGATCTGTTAAAGGCCACATCAGCAAAGTTGCATTCTTGATGCTTATTGTCGAATTTGCTGAAAGAGCATCATACTATGGTACAAGCAGTATCCTAACAAATTTCATTATGCGACCACTACCGGATGGATCAACAACAGGTGCCACACATAAAGCAAACACATCAGCAGGTGCCTTGGGTTTAGGTTTACAATCTTCTACTGCCCTCACCACTTTACTTACATTTTTGGCTTATGTGGCTCCTTTGTTTGGTGGTTATATTGCCGATTCCAAATTGGGTAGGTATAAAGCTATCATGATTGGTGTTTGGATCGCTTTAGTGTCTCATATCTTGTTCATCATCGCTGGTTTACCACCTGTCATCAAATATGGTAAGTCTGCCTTGGCTCCAACCATTCTTGGTATCTTGTCATTGGCTATTGGTACAGGTTTCATCAAGCCAAATTTGTTGCCTTTGTTATTGGATCAGTATGAGTATAGAACAAACGTGTTAAAAAAATTACCATCTGGTGAAGTTGTTTTGGTTGATAGAGATAGAACCATGAATAGTATCACTATGGTTTTCTATTGGTTCATTAACATTGGTGCTTTCTTCCAATTGGCCACTTCATACGCTGCTAGAGACGTCGGTTACTGGTTGGCCTTTCTTACTCCCGGTTTGATGTACTTGATTGTCTGTGTCGTTATGTTATTCCTTGGTCCTCATATTTACCATCCTGATCCACAAGGTTCCATCTTGGGTGATGTTGTTAAAGTTCTTCTTGTTTGTTTCAAAGGTAATTTCATTAAAAGATTCAAAACCCATCAATTTTTCCAATATGCTTATCCTGAAAATATGAAAGCTAGAGGACAACTTTATTTCAACAACAAGAAACAAACTCCGATCACTTGGACAAAACAAGATGTTACAGATTTCCATTCCACTTTCAGTCAATCTGGTATGTTTTTATACTGGGTCATTTTCAGTTTGAATGATAATGGTTTGGGTGGAGCTTCGAATGCCCAAGCAGGTGCAATGACCACAAAGAATGTTCCAAATGAGATATTCGGCAATTTCAATCCATTGGTCATCATCTTCCTCATCCCAGTCTTGGATAGACTTGTGTACCCACTATTGGAAAAACTTGGTTGGAGAGTTCAAGCAGTTCAAAAAATTTTCTTTGGTTTCTTCTTAGGTTCAATGTCATCTATGGTCTCAGCAATTATTCAATGGAGAGTCTATGAAACTTCACCATGTGGTTATCAAGCCAGTACATGCGATTCAGTTTCACCAATGTCAGCATGGATTCAAGTGTCTGTTTTTGTTTTAGCTGCATCTGGTGAATGTTTCTGTATGACTCAAGGCTATGAAGTTGCATATTCTAGAGCTCCAGAGAATGCTAAGGGTTTGGTTATGGCTCTGTTCTTGGTCATGACCGCTTTATCTGCTGCTATCGTTGAAATTATTACTCCATCTTTAGGAGATCCAAATTTGATTTGGCCTTTTGTTGCTTTGGCTGTCATTGGTTTCATTTTTGCAATTGCTTTCTTGATTCAATATTGGAATTTGGAAAAGATTATGACTTTGGAAGATGTTGAAAGAGAAAGAAATGTACAAGAATCTAAGAGGGAAAAGAATGAACAATGTGAATCAGTTGATGTCGAGAAAAATCTATAATTTAGTGTTTCATAATTGTGATTCGCGTTACGTGCGCATTATAACTTTTTTTTGGGCTTTTTTTTTCATTTCATCCAATAATTAGTATATAATGAATGTCAATTACATAACATATACCATCTCCTACGTTGCTTAACAGATTAAATCTCACATAGCAGCGTTTAAAGTATAATTGGGTGGTTTATGTAAAAAAAAACAGGCAAAAACAATAAAACTGATAGAGTAAACAGAATAATATATTCATCAAAAATCCAACTAATCAGCACTCATCTAGCCAATCAATCAAACAAACAATTAACCAATTATCTGAAGTAATACCCATAAGTATTCCATAATCTATTCAAAGTCAATTTCTTTAACCGATAATCAAAACAATTCAAATCATTCAAATCTGAAATCCAATTAGATCTCAAATTTAATGGTAAGATCAACAACCCTAATTTTTTCAAATTCATAAGTTCCAAGTATAGTAAACCTTCAGTGTGATAATCTTTACTGATCTCAACCACTCCACCATCAACACCATCGGTGATATTACCTGAAGCTTTCGACTCAGAGATAGCAATGAGTCTCAAATCAATTAATCTCTCAACACAATTCAAACTTTTCAAAACCTCAACCTTGCTTTCTCTGATACCACCGAGTCCGAGCATGCCACGCAATCCATTTCCACTTCCACGAATCAATCCTCTCACTATACCACCAGCGTACCACAAAACAACAAATGCTGGAGAAGCAGCAACGAAACCAAACACCAATTCTTGAGACTTAAGGATCTTGTCAATACCATGCATTGCCACTGAACCATCGACTTTCAATTTTTGAATTTGAATCAATAAATTACGTAACATTTGACCGTTCACTAGTGTTAGGATTGGATGATGGAGGTTTTGTTCGTGTTGTTGCATTATTGTTTGGATGTTTCCTTGCTTGATTTGAGCTTTAAGAGTTTCAATTAGTTCTGTTTCTGTTGGTGGTGGTGTTGGGACGGAGGAGACAGATGAGGAGACAGAGGAGGTGCTTGCAATGGAAACAGGTCCGGATGTAGAAGAGGATGAGCTAGAGGGATGAGCAACTAAGGAATCAAGAGAGCCAGGATTATCTAAAGTATATTCAACAACCATTCTCTCCAAAGAAGCAAAATCGGCATCCAACGAAGCTTGGGACATGATAGCAATTTGAGATTCGTCATCGTGCCTTATGGTCTTTAATATATTGTTCAATGGATCCACAATCCAGTTCTGATAAAACCCAATAGTGGTTTCAACCAAGTTCAATTGAACCCAATTGTAAATGGTTTCACGGTTAGCCATTATTGTGGATGCCATTGTGGGACCATACAGAACAAGAAGGGTTATAAGAAGCCAGTTTTTAGCCAATTTGTGTGGCTGTTTGTTCGTTGTTAGTTGGGCTTGAATCTGGGTTTTGTATGATGGGAGGAGTCTGTCATAGAGTGCGTTTAGTTTTTGGAATGACTCAGAGAGTTGTTGGGATTGGGATGATGGAGTTGGTTCGAGTGTTGTTGTCAAGTCGAATGATTCCAAGTTGACAAAAGCCAATGAAAGTTTGTTTATTATTGAGTGGATTGGCTCCATATCAATGTTTGTATCAATGATGGAAAATGTTGGTAGTTCACTCAATAACAATCCTAATCTTTTAACATTCTGTTCCTGTAAATGAACCAATTTCTCACGCTTTGATTTCAATTCCGTTGTGGAGTGATAAAAAGGTAAGCCCACAGTGGCATTGATGAACAATTTGACAGAATTATTCGACAACCTCTGCTTTTCAATGAGGAATGACGTAGGCGATTTCAACAATTGTTTGGTATTGCTCACCAATGAATCACTTAGAAAACCCAACCATTTCAAGAGGTTCTTATATAAAGACTCAAAACCTTTGGGTAGCCATGTAGGAACATCAATGGCATTGAGTAGCACTGTCTGGTTGGCTTTCAAGTTCTTGGTTTTCACATCGTTGAATAATGATTGAATGATGTTGCAGATGTTTTGAGGAAGTGTTTGTAAAGTGTATAGAAACACACCTCTTTGTGAAGAAAGCACCGAGTCGTAGTAGTTCAAATCATCCAGTAAGGGTAATGTGTTGTGAAGTAGAAATTGAGATGATGCAATGATTAAAATAATCAATGAGATGATGATGATCAATTTCTGTAGTTCAATTAAGTCGGCGTCATCGGTGTTGATTAAACCGCCATCTTGGAATTCATATAAAATCGAGGAAACTTGTCTTAAAGTTGATTTTTTGTTTAGTTTGAGTGATTTAAGGATGGATGAGTCGGATAAACTGAGATTTGAAGTGTTTCCTGTGTGTCTTTTGTTGTTTTGATCGTCTATCAATGGTTTCAAAATGATGAATAGTGCAGTGAATTGGTCTTTGATGATTGCTGCTTGGGGAGAATTGTTTGATTCTAAAGAACTTAGTAACGTTAGAGAGTAATCATTCAATTGAGATAAGTTACAATTGGAAAGTAACTTATCCAAAAGAATGTTATTACTTGACATTGTGAGTTGTTGTTGCCTGTTGCTGAGTGGTAATTGGTATTGGACTCTGGCACTTCTTCAATATGTCCACCACACTCCGTATCAGTTTTTGAATCCCATCACCCGCTTCAAAAAAAGATATGTGGATCATCGATGGCGACATGTTCAGCACACCCGTGCACCAACCCAAATCTGTTTACGACGTGGGTGCGTGTTGCATGACTCGTGGACATGTACGTACTAATTGAACAGTATATATTCAGTCCAACTCAATTGTAGTTTGATTAATGAATGTGTGAATAACATTTATTTAAAAAATGTATAAATAATCGATCGATATTAATCAATACTTTCATACACTCTCTTCGCATAGTACATAAAGCCTTCTAGGTCATCCTGGAAAGAAGTCGAACCATCGGAGTTGGTGAACCGGTTTTGTTCAAACAACAAGGAATGCGTGACTTGCGACATAATAGAGCCTTGTTCTGGGCTTATAAATGTAGTACCAGCGTACATATCATGTTCTCGTGAATGGGCCTCATTCTCTTCATGGTCCAATGATTCGTGGTCACTGAAATCATAGTCATCATCATTTTGTATTTTAACTGGGGTTTCATATTCGTCATTATTATCATGATCATAATATTCTTCTCCTTTTGCTGTTGTTGAAGTTAGATTGTCGATTTGAGGTTCACAATTTGATGTGGTGCCAGTGAAGCAATGCATATCATGTTCCTGTTTGACCTCATCCTGTCGTTGGTCTAATGATCTGTGGTCACTGAAAGCATAGTTATCATCCTCATCTTCAATTTTGATTGGGTTTCTATATCCAGTACCCTCTTCGCCATTCGCTATTCTTGAAGTTTCATTGTTGACTGGCACTTCTTCTCTTCTAGTTCTGCGAGTGGAGCGACGTAAAGTTACAACTTTGGATGTTGCAGGAACCCGAAGAGCCCGACTGGTAGTACCATCTATTTCCCTTCCATCGCTGGATATAGTCAATCCATCAGGGTCGGTGAACCAGTCTTGCTCAAACAACAAAGAATGTGTAACTTGAGATATGATAGAACCTTCAGCCGGGCTACTAAATGTAGTACCAGCGTAAATATCATGTTCGTCTGAGTTGACATCATCATCTCTATGATTCGATGATTCGTAATCACTGAAGTCAGAATCATCATTATTTTGAGTTTTGACCGGGTTTTCATCCTCACAATATTCACCATTTGTTGTTGCTGAAATTGAATCGTTGACTTGTAGTTCACAAGTTGATATGTTGTCTGGGGAGTAATGCATATCATGTTCTTGCTTGAGCTCACTCTTCCCATCGTCCAACGATATGTGATCACTTAAAGGATAGTTATCATCCTCATCTTCAATTTCAATTGGATTTTCATACCCATTACCACAATCTTCATTTGTTGTTTCTGAAGTTTCATTAACAACTTGCACTTTACCTCTTCTGGTGCTTCGACTTGAAAGACGTAAAGTAACCACTTTGGATGTTGCAGGCACTCGAAAGGCCCGATTAGTGGTATATCCATCACTTTCACTTCCAACACAATAACTATTATCAAAACTATCTTCTTCCACTTCTTCTTCAGCATAACTATTAATGCTATATCTTTGTTCACAGAAGATCATTTTTTCAAAATACTTTCGTTTCGCCATTTCAACTACCTCTGCAATTGAATGATGATGAACCGGGGGCAAAACATACTTCAAATAAAACAGACCTTTCTCTGCATCTATATCGACAGATATCGACGACATACACTTGAACTGAGAAGGACAATGAAGGTAGGCAAATACATTTTTGGATCCACAGTGGAGCTTCATAACTGGAACATATATTAAAATAAATTGTAGAAATTGGGATGTTGTAAAAATGTGTATTGTGTTTCTTAAATTAATCAAATTGTTGAATGTTTGATGTATTAATTCCAATGCATCTGGTTCCAATCCATGCAGTTGGGGTTCCTTTAACGTTTTCAGAAACTCTCTCCAATAAGCTTGGGCAGGTATTTCAATGTGAAACCTATCATCTTCCATAATATTCGCACTCAAATAGTCCAATGGTTTCAATCTTAAACTCGCTTTAGCCATTTCAACGACCTCAGTAGTGGAATGCTTGTGAAAAGGAGGATGAAGATACCTCAAACTGAAAAGCCCTTTCTCTCGATCTAACCGTACAATTATTTTCGAGTCACAATTGAAACGATAATCACATTTAAGGCAACAGGACACTTCGGATGTATAGTTCAGCCTCATAACAGGAAGATATACTAAAAGAAATTGAAGAAATTGGGATGTTGTAAAAATGTGTATTGCGTCTTTCAAATCAATTAAATTTATGTACGCTTGATGGATCATATCCAACGCACTCTCTTCCAATTCATGGAATTGGGGTTCCCTTAACTTTGGCACAAACTCTTTCCAATTAACTTTCGACGGTAATTCAATTTGGAACCTATCATCCTCTATAATCTTTGCAGCTAAAGTCTCCTGCTTAGAACTCAAATGAGATCTAGCCATTCCAACTATCTCAGCAGTTGAATGATTGTGAATAGGAGATTTAAGATATTTCAAGTAGAACAACCCTTTCTTCTCATCAACCGTCATCGATATCGTTGATTTACACTTCAATCGGTAAGGGCATGTAAGGTACCCAATCCTTCTAGATCCACAGCGGAGTTTCATAACTGGAACATATACCGAAACAAATTGCAGAAATTGAGATGTTGTAAAAATGTGTATTGTGTCTCTCAATTCAATCAAATTGGTGAATGTTTGATGTATTAACTCCAATGCCACCGGTTCCAATTCATGTAACTGGGGTTCCCTTAATGTTTTCACAAACTCCTTCCAATTGACTTCGGCAGGTAATTTAAGTTGGAACCTCTCATCTTCTATAATTGTCACATGTAGGTTCTCTATAGGCTTGGCTTTCAATCTCACTTTAGCCATCTTAACCACCTCACCACTGGAATGGTAATGAACAGGAGGGCGAACATACCTTAAACTGAACAACCTTTTCTCCTTATCTAACCTTACTGATATCATTGATTGACAATTGAATTCAGCAGCACAATAAAGGTAAGAGGAAGTTTTGGATGTACCTTTGAATCTCATAAACGGAAGATATACTGAAAGAAATTGTAGGAATTGTGATATTGTAAAAATATGAATTGTGGTTTTTGAATCAATCAAATGTATGAACGTTTCATGAATTAACTCCAATGCATTCGGCTCCAACTTATGTGATTCAATATTCTTCAACTTTGGCACAAACTTTGCCCAGTTGACTTTTGATGGCAAATCAATTTGGAACCTATTATCTTCCATAATAGTTGCATTGCAATTCAATCTTGGTGTCACTTTAACGATTTCAACTACCTCAGCACTTGTATGCCCATGGACAGGAGGCCGAAGATAGTTCAAATAAAATAGCCCTTTCTCTTCATCAACTTTCACAGATATGTTTGACTGACACTTGAATCGGTGATTACAATGCATATACCCAGCCGTAGTAGCTGCATAGTTGAGCCCCATAACTGGCCGATAAACTGAAAGAAATTGGAGAAATTGGGATGTTGTGAAAATGTGAGTTGTGCCTTTCAAATCAATCAAATTTATATATGTTTGGTGAATCAACTCCATAGCACCTGGATCCAATTCATGTAATTGAAGTTCCAATAATTTTGGCACAAACTGTTTCCAATTGACTTGTTTAGGCAATTCAAGTTGGAACCTATCATCTTCCATAATCTTCACATGTAAATTCGAGCAATGTTTCGCTTTAACCATTTCAACTATCTGAGTACTGGAATGTGTATGAACAGGAGGCTCAACATATTTCAAATAGAACAACTTTTTCTCTTCATCGACCGTCACCGATATAGTCGATTGACACTTCATTTGAGAACTACAATGGATGTACGCAGTGGTTCTAGATGCATACCGAAGCCTCATAACAGGGAGATACATTGAAAGGAACTGTAGAAATTGGGATGTTGTAAAAATGTGTATTGTGTCTACCGAATCAATTAAATTTATATATGTTTGGTGAATCAATTCCAAAGCATCTGGATCCAATTCATGTAACTGGCGTTTCCTCAACTTTGGTACAAACTCTTTCCAGTTAACTTTCAACGGTATCTCTATTTGAAATCTATCATCTTCTGTAATAACGACAGACGAAATGTTTTTGCTTCGGCCATGATGCAATTCGGAAATGATATCGTTTGTTTTTCTTCTCTTTATGTTTTTCTTTACTCCTTCAGAAATTGTTGAAGACGGGAAAGAGTGCTTCTGAGTTTGTAGTTGGGATTGTTGCTGTGCTGAGTCTGTGTCTGTTTTTGAGTTTCTGGGTGGAGAAGTGTGCATTATGGAATGCAACTTCCAATTCCAGAGAATCTGTTGATATGAAACTTGGTTTCTGCCATGGCCCATGACGAGATCATATGGCCTGCTCATTACTACACCTTGGAAGTGGAGCACTGCCACTCACCGCCACTCACCGCCACCCACACTAAGTACACCCAAAAATATCACTTGATCTGAGACTGAGACTGAGACTGAGACTGAGACTGTGGAGGACGTGTACGTGTACAGCCTACAGTAGTAGACCAAGACCAAGACCAACACTTCGAAAGAGACACAACACAAACACACAGCACATAACATATAGTGATATCTTGTGTATTAACTGCTGAGGCATCTCAATGACTACTACTATCACTATCACTGTTCCCATCCTATGATTCATGTTATATGACATATGATATATCCCCTCTACTCTATATAAGACAATTCCCCCTTTGACCAACAAATAATACACACTTACACTTACACTGTCACGTCCCACGTCTCACATCTCACGTCCACGTCTCTCACGTCCACACTCTCACTTCCACTCAAATTCGCTCTTTCCTTCCTGGCTCTCCCACTCTCCCACTTGCAACACACCGGCGCCCACGTTGCCATAATCACTTCTCAAAATTCTCTCCTTCATCAACAACTTCCTTCGATCTGATCCTTCCTCTTCTGCTTCAGATCACTACATCCCATTACAGGATATAAATCGCCACTCCACAGGTTCAGATCAAGACTTAGATTTAGAATCTCAAGCTTACCTCCAACACACAGAAACATCTTCTCCGAACCCACAATCACAGCAATCCAAAGAACAACCAAATTTACCGGAGTTACTTCAACGGTTAAACCAACTTGATCAAACACAAAAGATGAAGTTCTCCCATTCTTTGCAATTCAATGCTGTTCCGGAATGGTCTTCCAAGTATATCAACTATTCCGGCTTGAAAAGATTAATTTATAACTTGCAGAGAGAAAACGCCGAATTATTGCAACAAGCAGCTAACAATCATGATGAAGAAGATCCATTCATCGCTACCGCTGATTCGGATCCTTCCAACCCTATCAATGTATTCAAGAAAGCACTAGATAAAGACTTATCCAATGTTGATTCCTTTTATTGCCTCAAAGAAGATGAAATTTTCAAGAAATACGATGAGTTAATTGACGAACTAGCGGATTTCGAAAAACAGTTTCCTCTTCAAGCCGAAGTTGACCCTTTGAGAGAACAACTGAAGTCTATCTTGCTTGAGGTTAGACCAGATGCTTATCAGGATGATTTCCCAGATGATGACTTCCCTGCCTATGAACAAAATACCTCAAGTGAAGCCAACAAAGTCAAGAAGACCACAACTAACGACTCCAGCAATAACAACAACAGCAACCCGCCAATTAACGAAACACAGCCTCAACTATTCGACAGTCCAGAAATGAACCCAATTTTATCAAAAGATGCCTTCTGTCATTCTCAGACCGATTTGAACAATTATAGTCAAGATGATGATTCACTCAGACTATCAAGAAAAAGATCACTACCTAGTTTATTCGGTGAAGATGACTTCAACTTATCATTCTACGAAGCTCTCAAAATAGAAAAACGCAAACCATTAACTGAAATGTTCGTTCAACTATCAGAACTTAAGTCATTCATAGAATTAAACAAGATCGGTTTTGGTAAAGCTTTGAAAAAATTCGATAAGACTTTGCTTACCCAGATTAGAGACAGTTATATGAACAATTTGAATGAAAAGTCACATATTTTCAACGACGCATCAATTGATTCAATCAACGAGAAACTAGAGTCCATCATCCAAATCTATTCTATCTTCACACAAGGTGATTTCAAAGCCGCTAAACAAGCACTAAGATCCAACTTGAGAGAGTACATAGTCTGGGAAAGAAACACTGTCTGGAGAAACATGATTGGAATGGAACGGAAAACCCAAGCTGTTCGTGCCTCGAAAAGAACCAAGATTGGTGAAAATAGCAGCTTATCATCACAAGACAACGAAAAATTCGATATTTACATTGGCGCAGGCCGTAAAGTCACCATCCCTGCATGGATCGTCTCTGGAAACACACTAAAAGTTGTGCTAATCGCCCTGATCACCGCTACATTGTTGGTCTTCTCACCTTTCTCCGATGCTCAACAGAAAAACTGTTTTGCTATTTTGGTCTGTGCCTCTTTGTTCTGGGCTACTGAAGCCATCCCATTGTTCGTAACTTCATTGCTATTACCTTTCCTCTTGGTCATTTGCAACGTGCTTAAAGATGAGACTACAGGCGAACCACTCTCAGCACCAGACGCATCCAAATTCATCTGTTCCTCAATGTGGTCTCCTATCATCTTACTATTACTAGGTGGTTTCACACTTGCTGCAGCATTATCGAAATACAACTTGGACAAGTTCGCATGCACATTCATGCTATCCAAAGTTCCTCAACAACCTATCTGGATCCTGCTTTCCATAATGTGTGTCTCCACCGTTGTCGCTGCCTTTGTCTCAAACGTTGCTGCCCCAGTGTTAATGTTCTCAGTGATCCAACCTATTCTAAACACACTCCCTGAAGGTTCATCATTCGCTCAAGCACTAGTCATCGGTATCGCACTAGCGTCAAACGTTGCCGGAATGGCATCTCCTATAGCATCACCACAGAACGTTGTCGCATTACAAGACATGAACCCAAACCCAAACTGGCTACAATGGTTCGCTGTCTCCATTCCTGTTTGTTCCTGCGCTTTGTTATTGATCTTCATCTACTTACTTTTCCTCTTTGACTTCCGTGGAACCACACTCGTTCCAATCAAATCCCCAAACGAAAAATTCACATTCAAACACCACTACGTCATTCTCATTACCATCATCACTATCTTTCTCTGGTGTATCGCCTCATTTATTCAGGACATCGTGGGAGACATGGGCATGATTGCCATTGCTTCAATGACAGCATTCTACGCTCCTGGTATCCTCTCACCAGACGACTTCAACAACTACCCTTGGACAATCGTGATGCTAGCAATGGGTGGTCTCTCACTAGGCAAAGCCGTGACGAACTCTGGTCTTCTCAAGACCATTGCTGAACTCATCCAGATCAAACTCGCTGACTCCGAGTTATTCACCGTGTTGTTATTCTTTGGAATAATCATCCTCACGACGGCAACGTTTGTGAGTCACACTGTGGCTGCATTGATTATCGTTCCTTTGATTGCTGAGATTGGAAGATCTATGGCTGATCCACATCCTAATTTACTCGTTATGGCTACTGCGTTCTTGTGCTCTTCGGCTATGGGGTTGCCTACTTCTGGGTTCCCTAATGTGACTGCTATTGGGTTGAGGGATAATGTTGGAAATCCATATTTGACAGTGGGTACGTTTATTAAGGTTGGTGTGCCTAGTAGTTTGCTTTGTTATTTGTGTGTTGTCTTTGTTGGATATTTGATGATGAAGTTGCTCAATTTTTAGGTTAGGTTGATGGTTAGGTTGACGCGGTTTAGTTTTTCTTTTGACTGTTGATTTTTGTTAGTTGCCCTTTTTTTTTTTGGTTTGATCATTGCCATCTTGTTTTCATTTCATCCCTTTTCTTTTTTGTTATTGTTCTCTGTTCTTAATCTTCTCTTAAAAATTCTTAGTCTTGTTTTATTTTCCTGATTATATACCTTTTTGAATACCTTTTCTGGATCATTGATCTTACTTATTTGCTTTGACGATGCTACTATACTTTGTTTCTGTTTATATACATCTTTTTGTGACATATATTTTGATTATTCACTGCAACTCACTTTTTGAAGAAGTAACATGTCATGTACTGAATGAATGAAGCTTCGATCTGCTATGAAATTTTCTTCAAATTCGTACCGTGATGAGATGCAGTATTTTTTGGTTTATTAATATATGTGGCTTAATGCACACTATGAATGTCTAAAGAGAATATGGAAAATGTACGAGAAGAAATATCAAAGGGAATATATAAATATGCTGTGCGTTTATTTTTTTAACAAAGAATAAGGTAAACAATAACAAAAGACAGAACCGATCAATCAATCATGCATGATCAATCAGTACCGAAATATCTGGAATCAATGAATCTATTATTCATCCACCAATCACCGTCATGATCCATAGTAACCAACCCTGAACTCAACGCCTCTTCACCACAATCATCACCATGCTCTTTACTCAAACTACCAATCACGATATTCACCTTCGGGAACACATTCAAGATTCGTCTCACACCAGCTGATGTCGCAAGATACGTAACCAAAACGATCTTGCTTTGTTCCACACCATGGTCAATCAACACTTTGATAGCCATGATAGCAGCTGAACCTGAAATAGTCTGTGCGTCGAATAACAATGCTCTGAGGTTAGGTCTCTCGAGATGAGGAGGCAATCTTTCGGTAAATAGTTGTGGTTCTCCAGTCATCGAGTCCGATTGGATTAATAACTTGCCCAACATGACCTCAGGGATCGTCTTACGAAGTGATGGAATGAAACAGTCTCCACTTCTGATGATGTCTACCCCGACAACGGTTTCATTTTGAAACACCGGTTCAGGGATTCGATGACCTGTTGGCGAGATCACTGGTTGGCCAGAGGGTGGTAGTGGTGTGTATTGAACGAGCTCTAATGACGCATAGATCAAAATCGTGGCGATTCTGTTGAAGTAAAAGATGAATTCATCGTTGCTTGTGTCTTTGTTCAATAAGATGGTCTTCATTCCCAATAGTTGGTTCGTCTTAGGCAAAACGTGGATCTTTGTCTTGTCAATTGGTTTAATCGCCTTACCTAACTTCTTCAACTGTTGAACATGTTCAACGGACTTACTATGCAACTGTTTTCTAATATGTTGGATAATCATATCAATGGCAATGATGTTGTCTGATCCTCTAGGAATAACCACGTCAGCTGAGTTCATTGTAGGTTTCACAAATCTGACAGAGTTAGGCTTCACGAAATCGTCCCATTGTTTGATGATACCTTCCAAATCACGACCTCTTTCAACGATATCTCTGAGCAATCTACGTGAATAACAGATATCCAAATCGGTATCCACGTAAATCTTACAATCCATCAACTCGAGCAGCTTAGGGTTGTACAATGAGTAAATACCTTCAATGATAATCACATTGGCACCATAGATAGTGATCTTTTCACTGGTTCGATCATGCAACGAGAAAGAGTAAACTGGGATTTCAACTCTCTTACCCTCTTTCAAATTCCGAACACATTCAAACATCAACTCTAAATCCAATGCTTCAGGGGTATCGAAATCATACTCACTATTGAACGCTTTCTTTCTCTGTTCCTGGGTCAAGGGCTTATAAAAATTATCCATCGATAACAACACGGTCCATGGTTCATTGATTTGCTTGATGATCTGTTGTGCCACTGTTGTCTTACCTGATCCTGAAAAACCAGCCACTCCAATCACATATGGTGAAGTCCATGGTGGGATATAGTTTGAATCGGCAGTTGTTGTGTCATGTATGCTGTGTGTTGATGCGGAGGTGGCCATCAGAACAGGTGAGTGGATGTTGGATAGTGACCTTCTTGACATGGTTTCGTTTAAAGGTTCAGTATGGAAACAAAATTGAGAAGAAAAAACAGGTGGAGAGTTAGGCGGAAGCTGGTACCTGACTGGGGTGTCGTCTGAGAGGGTTTCTGGGAGATGGAAGTGGATTGAGCCTTTCACTTGGGTGGATGTCGTATCTATAGAAAGTATCTTTTTTCCCTGGTTCTTCAAGATAACCCTACAATTAACCCTTAATCGGTCTTCTAAGCACCCAGCGGCAGAACAGAAATTTTTTAAGTGCCGTGTACAGGGTCACGTGAAAAGTTGGTCATGTGCCGCTTGTTTGGGTCGATCGACGTGAAAAAGCGACGATTTTGACGTGTTTTTTTATCAACTCCGCCGGGGATATTTGAAGACCGGATTGTACTTATCAAAGTGGGTCTCTTCACTATCATCAGATAAGGAAACCTATAGTCATAATACAGTCATAACTTACATCAGCAAGACACCTACATATCATTATTTTGATTCACCCAATCGCATAAATGAAGAAAACTGGACAGTTCAACAGAAGAAAAAGAGTTGATATCTCAGCTGCTTGGAGTGATTCATCTGATGAGGAAGTTGATACTGCATCTATTGAAACAGAAAAAGAACCAAAAGCACATGAATCATCCGACTCCAAGAAGGAAAATGGAAATATAGAGGATGAATTATTACATCCTAATCAAATATCTGTGAATAAAGACCAGAAGAAAGACACAACAGGCAAACCAACGGTACATCAACGGGACCAAGAAGATAATGACGAAGAAGACGTGAATTTTCAAGAGTTAAGAAAGTTGGCAAGGCAATCATATCTTTCACAAAGAGAAGAAAAGAAAGTGCTCTTGTTACAGTACGAGCTACGAGATTTTGAAAAAGATATTGATGAAGTTGGTTGGGATAATTTGACGAAAAAAGAACAGAAAGAGTATGAGATGAAAAAAGAGATTTTTGAGTTGTTTCAAAAAAGAAAAGAAATCGAAGATGAGTCCAAAGGTTCATATTTCATTCCTGAAGATTACGTGAATGAAGAAGGAAAAATTGATAGAAAGAGAAAAGAAGATGCCTTATATGCCAAGTATGATGAGAATAAGTTCAAAGATGGATCATCATGGGAAGAGTCTCAGATCAAACGTGCCAAGAATGCAATTGGAGGATTCACAAAGCTGAAACCACAGGATCAAATAGAGAAGAGAAAAACAGAAGAAAAACAATACGATTATGTGTTCGATAACTCACAGGCAATTCAGTTCCAATTGGATTCAACTAAAGATGAGAAACAACTCAATAGGGAACAACAAATTTTGGAAGAGAAAGTCAAAGAGGAAGAAAAAAGAATCAAGACAATAGAACAAACTCGAAAATCATTGCCTGTGTACAAGAAAAGAACAGAATTGATGCAGATGATAAAAGAAAACCAAGTGATGATCATAGTCGGTGAAACTGGTTCTGGTAAAACCACCCAGATACCGCAGTACCTATACGAAGACGGATACACACAAAATGGCCGGTATAAGATTGGATGTACACAACCTAGAAGAGTCGCCGCTACTTCAGTTGCAACAAGAGTTTCTGATGAAGTGGGGACCAAAGTTGGAGATACAGTGGGTTATACCATTCGTTTCGATGATAAAAGTTCAGAGAAGACAGAGATCAAGTATATGACGGATGGTATGTTACTTCGAGAATTTCTAACTGATTTTGAGCTGTCTGCCTATTCAGTGATGATGATTGATGAAGCGCATGAAAGGACATTGTCAACTGATGTGTTGTTAGGATTGTTGAAAGTGATCATTAAGACAAGATCAGATTTCAAGTTGTTGATTTGTTCCGCTACTATGAATGCTGCGAAATTCAGTGAGTTTTTCGAGGATGCTCCAATTTACAATATTCCTGGCCGTACTTATGAAGTTGAACTATACTATACCCCCCAACCCGAGGCCAATTACATTCATGCTGCAATTACAACAGTTTTCCAGATCCATTTATCTCAGGGTCCTGGTGATATCCTCGTCTTCTTAACTGGTCAAGAAGAGATTGAAAACATGGCTGAGAATCTAGCTGAGACAAGTAACAAACTAGGAAACAAAATAAAAGAATTGTTGATCTGTCCCATATACGCTAACTTACCATCTGAACTACAGCAACGAATCTTTGAACCAACTCCGAAAAACGCAAGAAAAGTGGTCCTAGCAACAAACATCGCAGAAACATCATTGACTATCGATGGTATAGTATATGTGATTGACTCAGGGTTCGTGAAAGAAAACAAATTCAATCCATCGACGGGAATGGAAAGTCTAGAAATTCAACCATGTTCCAAAGCATCAGCGAACCAAAGAGCAGGTAGAGCAGGTAGAGTTGGACCAGGAAAATGTTTCAGGTTGTTCACGAAGACAGCCTTTGAGACTGAGATGCCGGATAATCCGACTCCTGAGATCCTTAGAGTGAATTTAAACGGTGTTGTTTTGCTTCTATTTTCGTTGGGTATCACTGACATTTGGAATTTTGATTATATGGACGCTCCATCAAGTGACAACTTGGCCAAGTCGTTATCGTTGCTTTATTCTTTGGGTGCATTTAATGAAAATGGTGGGTTTACTAAGATTGGAAGGCAAATGTCTGAGTTCCCTGTGGACCCAATGCTTTCTAAGTGTTTGCTAACTAGTGGTGAAATGAATTGCTGTTCTGAAGTGCTATCTATCATTTCAATGTTACAGGAGACAAGCTCTTTGTTTTATAGATCAAAGGAGAAACAACAGCAGATTCAGGCATCAAGAGAGAAATTCATATCAAAGGTTGGTGGTGATCATTTGACTTACCTAAATATCTGGAATGAATTCGTCGATAGTGGGTATTCTAGACAATGGTGTCATGATAACTTTGTCCAGTTTAAGACTTTGAATAGAGTGAAGAACATAAGAACCCAGTTGGAAAGAATATGTGTCAAACAATCCTTGATACTTGAGAATGCACAAGCTTCGAATATAAGCAGAGACAAAACTATCTTACATGTTATGAAATCAATCGTGTCTGGTTACTTTTGGAACGTGGCTAGGTTAAACAGGGGAGGAGACTCATATAAGTCACTGAAGAAAAATCAACAAGTTTGGATTCATCCATCTTCTGCAATGTTCAAGTTGAAACCACCTGTCAAGTTTCTAATTTACAATGAACTCGTGTTAACTTCAAAAGAATTTATGAGAAACTGTATGCCGATCAGTGAAAGATGGTTGTCTGAATACGCATCACATTATTATACGGATGATGAATTGAATGAAGGTGGTAAGAAAAAATAGAAATTAATGTTGAGTAAATTGACGAACTGATCAAGCGTGCAATAAAATAATGCAAAAATATAAAGCAAAGATATAAAAATTAATAGATGAAATGAAAGCAATGACAAGAAAAACATTAATAAAGCTGTAGTAATAGTCACAAATAAAAGCAATAGTAATATAAATAGTAAAAAAAAAAAACATATGGAACGAACTAAAATAATGCAGATAAAGCTGACATAAAAGAGACACATTTCCTCTTCTTATAGAATCAAGCGTTCTCCTTCTTAACTTGTTGCTTAACATGTTTCTTCAGATCTTTACCAGCCACTTCACTTTCCAACAAGTCTTCTTCTTCTTTATAAACAGGTATCAAAAACTTACCGGACTTATGCTTAACAGCATTGAATCTCAAAGCTAACCGACCACCAAACTCACTAGGCTGACTCCATCCAATCTGTGTCTTRCGTAACGCCACGCCATAGACACCGTTTTGAAACAACACTTGGCATAACTTCAAACCTATTCCATAGCCTCTATATTGCTTACAAACGTAAATTCTTGAGATACCAAGTAACAACTTCATAGTTTGATTAGGAACCAAGTCTCCCGTGTCTGCAATCATCCAGTGTCCTGTTTTGATTCTCTCCACAGAGATGATACCCACAGTTTTCCCCAGTTGTGTATCCACTGCTAAAAACACTTTACCGAAGTTTGGACCTTTGAGAAACTGTAGTGTGTCTTGAGGAGCGTTCAATTCGGTGTTCACAATGCCTAAGAAATCATGAGCGAGCTGAACGTTGTATTGGTTTTTGAAATTGAGCTCGTAAATGTCGATTTGTTTGTTATGATGTTTTGTTTCTGGTTTGTTTAGGAAGTATGAGAATGTATGCTTTCCTTGTGATGCCTTTGTGGAAAAATCAAGACCCTCCAGGACCCGTTTATGGAATTTGTGATGCTGTTGTTGATCGGCTTTCACGTAGGGTAAATAAGACATTCCACATTCTTCACATGATATCTTGTCCATTTTGGTTTTGAAATGGGTTTGAACTAGTTTCTGTTTCTGTTTCTGGGATGTCATTCTTCTGGACCGTTTTCTTGGATGGTATTCGTCGTCCTCATTTTGGTCTTCTGCAGGTTCTTCCACTTTCACTTCTTTTTTGGCATCTATTTGGCAACTTGAAGTCTCACTTAAACTTTTTTTGTTCTGTTTCTCTTCATCGACATCACTGTTATCGTCAACTGATGAATCACTGGAAGGTTGAGAAGACTGTGAAGAGTGAGGAGGGGTTGGAATATGCTTGGTAGGTTTCTTTGTGACGCGGTGCTTCTTCACTCTGTTGAAAGTTGGTTTTCTTGTAGCACTTGCTTGAATTACCGTGATCTTCCTTTTCTTATTTCCTTTGAGAAGTGTTGCTATATCTGTCATTTCAGAGTTATTATTTTGTTGATTATATCGGGTTGTTGGGATATATCCATTAGCCAATTAAGCCAAATTGGAAGTTTTGAAGCTCTGGGTTCTTCTCTAGCTCCTGATAAAGACGTGGAAGTCAAACACGCGATTTCCGTGTCAGCGACTCAGCGCACCTTAAGAAAAAAATATTAACACGTCGATCGCTCTTGTCTCGACGGGTCGACGGGTCGATTCATACAGACTTAAAATGACACAACAAGCTAGAAATCCCAGCTAGAGAGGAGTGCTGGAGAGATTTTGGTGCTCCATTCGGGGAAAGCTAGAGGGTGTTAGCCCATTCTGGGCTTTTTCTACTGGCATTTGAGTGTTTCAGCTATACTACAAGCTTATGTCAGTGTGTTTCGATTACTTCAATATAAATTCTTTCAAAATGATCGATCAATTGAATAATTTACTGTTTGCTTAGTAGTTGTTAATGATTTACCCTATCAAGTCAAACTCGGATCACTCTTCTGGCTAGCTATAGCTCAGTTTCATCTGATCAGCATTAAGACGATAGATGTGATCATCCACATTTAGACGTATTACTCTTGTGCTGCCAGAAATAACATCTACAACAGGAACAAGTGACTTTAAACGTATTTAGGCAGGACTTTGATAACTCCGAAGGTAGTATATAATCCATGGAATGAACACACAAGACTTTCAAATTGTTTAAAGAGAGATAGCAGTACGTAAGCAAGTATTTCTATTTGCTGATTTCTTGATAGGGAAAATTGATGCTGGAACATGGTCCTAGTTGGAATCCTCCGTATGCTAGCTGTTGGGATTTCTTAGGCAAAGATTCAACAGTGTACTATGGTTGAAACCTTCAGTAATCTCTAGTTTATCTGTTCAGCTGTTTGATCAAAGGAAGTTCACATGGGATGGTATGATATCATGAGTCGCTGGGTTTTGTGTTCAAGCAAGGCCATTTTGAAGGTTGAGTGGATATTCATGAATCATGGTTTGATCTCACCAAAAAAACACGAGTAAAGAAAGGCCTTGAAAAAGTTGACGATTTATAAAGCCGGCATCGGTGAAGATCGGTGAAATCACTGCCAAATTTCTTCCAATTTCGCATGTGCAGACCGGAGATTTGGCTCTCAACTTACAACTTTGGATCGCACAATTCGAATTTCGTACAACTTCTCCACAAATTACACAACCATCACCCTTCCAAGCATCTGTTCCAACCAACTCAGAACCTCTAACTAACCCCATCCAATCACTCATCAACCACTCAAAATGTCATCACCATCAAAACCAGCAACGGTCTTCAAAAACCCAAACCCAAAATTTGCCCATTTGTTACCACAATCATCCCACTGGAAACAACAAGTGACAAACTGGCTTCAAGAAGACATCCCATCATTTGACTATGGAGGATATGTCGTTGGAGACAACTTACAAAGTGCCACCCTCCTATGCAAATCAGATGGTGTCTTTGCCGGCCAACCATTCGCCAATGAAGTTTACCAACAATGTGGTCTAGAAGTGGAATGGTTTGTTGAAGAAGGTAAATTCTTGGAACCATCCAAGGTGAAAGACGGTAAGATTAAAGTCGCTTTGGTTTCTGGTCCAGTTAAGAACATCTTACAAGCCGAGAGACTTTCATTGAACATTATTTCCAGATGTTCTGGTATCGCCACTCAGTCCTATCATACCATCAAGTTGGCTAGAGATTCAGGATACGAGGGAATCATCGCCGGTACAAGAAAAACCACACCTGGTTTGAGATTGTTGGAGAAGTACAGTATGTTAGTCGGTGGCATTGACACTCACAGATACGACTTGTCCAGTATGATCATGTTGAAAGATAACCATATCTGGGCCACTGGTTCAATCACACAGGCCGTGAAGAATGCTAAGAACGTGATTGGATTCTCCACAAAGATCGAGGTCGAGGTTCAAGATGAAGATGAAGCCAATGAAGCAATTGACGCAGGTGCTGATATCATCATGTTGGATAATTTCAAAGGTGAAGAATTAAGAGCCGTGGCTAAGAGATTGAAGGCTAGATGGGAAGGTAAGAGACATTTCTTGTTGGAGTGTTCTGGTGGTTTGACTTTGCAAAATATTGGAAGTTACTTGTGTCATGATATCGACATTTACTCAACTTCTAGTGTTCATCAAGGTACTGGTATCATTGATTTCAGTTTGAAGATTAACAAATAGATCATGTCATAATAGATTTCAAATCTAAATCTTTTACAATCACTCTTTTTCTCTACTTCTTACCTTTACTTGAGCCAGCTCTCGTCTTTATATATTTCAAAAATCCATGCATGTCCTGTCTATCCAAAATATCATGCACAATGTATATGATCAAAATCAATAATTACTTCGAAGACATAGACCGTTCAGATGATCGTAGTGTGCATTAATGTGTTTCTGTAACTAAAAACCAAGTGCGAAGTTCAAACATATGGTCGAGGTGGAGAGGAGTCGAGACAGGTGTAAGGCCCAAGGGGTGGCGTCAAGCTGGCGTGCCAAAGGCCCAAATCCAATTCGATTTTAATTTTAATTGAAGAAGAACGCGTGCCCACTTCAACTAATCTGATATACACACACGAAGATTGGACTCAAGCTATATCGACTTGAAACTGCCACATAATGCAACGATCCAAAATACGAAAAGTTTAAAATTGTACATGATGAAAGTTTGAAAAGCATATAATAGGTAAAATTCAAAAAAATACAAAATAAAAAGGGGCAATGAGATGATGACAGGACAAACAAACAAAATTGAATTTCTTGTGTTGTTTGTCACAACTAATATATAACGTAAATCTAAAAAAAGTAAGATACAAATAAACAACAGGGAAGAAGAAAGCATTTATAAATGGGTAAGAATTGGAATTTCTAACAATAATACACCAGATAATAAGAAAGTGAAGATATGATGAGGATATAGAATGATGATTGAAGATGGTAAATAATGACGATAATAATAATGAAATGATACAACAAAAATAATAACAGCCACATGTTTTTTTATGTTTGGAAAGATGACAATGACTGGAAACAGCGGCAATATATAAAAGGTTACACGCATCAATTGTAATAAAAAAGAAGAAATAAAATTGGTTGAATCTTATTCTTGGTCTTTTATCTACTCTTTGTAAAAAGATGAACAGAAAAGTCGGAAACTTAACTTACTTATTTTGGCAAAGATTGGTTTTGTTGAGCTTGTTGCTTCTTGGCAACAGCATAAACAATACCAGCACCGAAACCAACAAAGATAGAGGAGATGGAGAAGAAGTTGATTGGAGCATCGAAGAAAATCAAACCAGACAAGGCAATTGGCAACTTGTTCAAAGCACCAACCATAGAGTAAGTGGTAGAAGAGGTAACTCTAATACACCAACCGGAACAGTAAGAAATACCAACAGAGGCAGAACCAGTGAAGATCATAGCAGCAATAGTAGCGAATCTGTTGTCTTCTGGGAAGTTCAAAGCCAAGTTTTCAGCAGACCAGTCTTCCAAGATGAAAGAAGCGATCAATAAAATAGGAACAGACAACAAGTTGTTGTAGTACATGGTATCAAAATCCTTGAAGTTGGTCAACTTAATTCTCTTTCTCATGGTCAAGACGAATGTAGCAGAAGCAAAACAGTTGGTGAACATCCAGAAGTAACCAATGTTCAAGTTGAAACCACCAGTTTCAGCATCAGTATCACCGTAACAGGCAATAACAGAGGACAAAACCATCAAGATGAAAGAACCCAAGGCCATTGGAGTAACGGCACCACCGAACCATAAAACTTCACCATAAGCAATCAAGATAATAGTCAAGTTCTTGAAAATGGTGTAGACAGGAATAGCCAAGAATTGCAAAGCCTTAGAAGAGGTGTAGATCATCAAAACCAACAAGAAAGCAATAGGAGACCACTTCTTAGCTTCGTTGGAGTTGTATTCTCTGTAAGTGATGACACCAAAAGCTTTCAAAGTACCAATAGTGAACAAACACACAATAGATTGAACAGCCAACAAGAAGAACACCAAGTTGAAGTTGTAACCAGAGACGACGAACTTGTTACACACAGTCATCAAAATGGAAGACAAACAGTAACATAAGATGGAGACTGGACCGGAGTTGGCGATACTGTGGAAAAATCCAGTGCCGGAACCTGTTGAGAGAGGAGCTTGGACTGGAGCAATTGGAGGGTCTTCCTTCTTTTCTTGATCTTGAGACATTGTTTGGATGGGAGATGATACGAAGAACGGAACAAGTGTGTTGGCAAAAAAGAGGGCAGGAAAAGAGGGAAAAAGAGGGAAAAAAAGGGGAAAAGAAGAAAAACAGCTACGTTTTAAGATGTACTTGACACGAAGACACTGAATCTCTGATGAGAATCAGAATGAAATTGGCTGTCCTTTTCGCAAACTCAGAATATTTCTTTTCGATGTGAAAAGACGCGACAAGTCACAGCGGCGGCGACATAAGAAATTTATTTAGCGTGAGAGAATAGACGCGCCGATCGGCTCATTGTCCGCTTATTGTCCTCGGGAGTTCTGTGTGGTGCACGACCACGTGCGGTGCTTATCTTTTGGGAACTTTTTTCACGTTTCTTGGGCCATACACGACATCTGGGCCTATTTGGGCAATTCTTTTAATCAATTTCTTCCAGGGGGAGTTTCTTTGTTCTTGGTCCTTGGTATATGGCCCATGTGTAGATGTTGCATCTCGATAAATTACCATTTTCACCAGACCTTACTTGGTGGTTGGTTTTTTAAATTTCTATTTAATTTATACAACTGTTTTTTATTATTCACAGACACAACATTTTTCATTTTTAAACATTATCAGACAAACTAAGTAAACAAAAAAGTTAAAAAGAATAAGAAAATTTAAAGAAAGACACAAGAAAACTCCAAGAAAAATTAACATAAACCAAACCATCAACTCCTGATAGCAAACACCGTAACGTCTCATGCATTCATAATTAATAATAGGCCCGTAAATAATGAACTGGTATTTGTTAATTAAATACACGGTACGCCTAGAGCAGTTGATTGGATAAATGGAAAATGAAATCAAAATTGGAATCAAAAGACTTGTTTAATTGAATATAACTTTCAACGTCGAATTCTTGAAACTGGCTTGTGAACCTAGTGGATGTAAAAAATGTGAAGAAATAAATAATGCTGTAATTGTGTAGTTTTGATGTCGTTTAATTTATTAAAAAAATCCCAGAATGGTAATTAAAAGTACATAACGTTGTCATTGTAACAAAATATAATCATTTCCAAAGGTTTTTAGAAGCTAAATTAAGCAGCAATGGTGACTTCGACATCGACACCTGGTTCAATGGTAATTTGAGTGATCTTCTTAACCAATGAAGCTGGAGCGTGCAAATCAATGTATCTCTTGTGGATTCTCATTTCGTAAGCTTCCCAGGTCTTGGAACCTTCACCATTTGGTGTCTTTCTGGTGGCAACTCTCAAGTTCTTGGTTGGCATTCTAACAGGACCCTTCTTGTACAAGTTTTCTCTGGTAGCAGAGGCAATAATGTTTTGAGAAACCTTTTCCAATTGCTTGACCTTGGTGGAGATCAAGGTGATTCTAATCTTGTGGATTTCTTGTTGTTCAACGACTTTCTTATCTTCGGACATTGTGAAAATGTGATATATGAATATGAGACGATCAAAGTTACAAAAAGGACCTCTATTTTACTACAATTTGCAAACATTTAACATCGAAAATAGGTTACTGAAAAATAACCCACACACCAGAGTCCACAGACACCAAACCCCAAACCCTGCCACAGCGAATCCTTGCGGCAGACCTGATCAGAAAAATTTCAGTCGTGCGCGCGTGAAAAATATTCTACTGCTAAGAGGGCTTGTAACCCTCAGTGGAGATCACGTGCTATTCTCGTGACTAAAAGATTTTGAAGGTGATTAACGCGCGTATTAGTATGTAACTTGTAAGATCGATGCAAGCAATATTATTTAAAACATTTTAAAACATATAAAATTCTAACTAAAAGAAGTAAAACTGAATTTAAAAAAGATGAAACTAGAAAACAGTACCATCAGCAAACAATTCAATTGGTGGAGCTCCATTACTTCTCAACTTTTTAGCAATTCTTCTACCAGAAGCCCAAGAACCGGCTTCAATTAACTGAGGTAAGATCATCTCATATTCGGTACCTTTGATTCCCATCTTATCGTTAACCAATGGTAGCAACTTATCAAGCAAACATATGGTACATGATCTCCATTCCACAATAACATCATCATCAGGCTTGAATGTTGGGATTTTTGGATCAAAGCCAACTTCCTTAGATAGCTTGATTCCTTGTTCAAACTTCTCTGGTTTCAAGGAAAGGTAACCGAAATCAACCAACAATCCACCATTTCTATATTCTGGTAATCCGGTCATGAACTCTTTGTGCAAGATGTTAAATTTACCATATTTCATCAAAGGCAAAAACAAAGAATAGGTTAACCATTGAGTCAATTTGTGGAAAGTGACAACTTTAGACCATTCAGGCAATTGTTCTGTCTTGTAATTAATTTTGGATTCATCAATTCTGTTCTGTAATTGCCATGCATCACCAATGGTTTCCCCATAAACTTTCAATCTTCCTTCTTGAGGCCAAACTTTCTTGAATGAGGTCATCAATAAATACCACAAGTCTTCCAATTCCAAATCAAAACCAGTTGCTGTCTTTGTGGCCTTCTTTGAAATTAAGTAATCAACCATGTTACCAGGTCTACCCTCGGATCCAAAAACATCCTTGAACTCAATCAAAGCAGTTCCTAATCTTTTCAATAATTCGAATCTACCTTCAAAACCAGCAATCTCGTTGCCTTTCTTTATTTGAAATCCAGTAATCATGTCCTCTTTAGTCAACTTGCTCAATTTGTCACCTGTGACCTTAAACTTATCATTGACATCACTACTGAAAGCACCATTGCCGAACATGTGAAATGAAGCAACAGCGATACCTTCGGATCTACCAATCTTTGTATCAGATGAAGGTTCAGTGAAACCCCACTCGTTACCGGCACCAGCATCCAACAAAACCGAAACGATAAACAAATCAATTAACTTCCTGCAGATTTCCAAATCATCAATATGTAACTCTGTCTTCCACTTGTCTTCAATCAACTTGGATAATCTTGGAACATCACCGGTTTCGAAATGTTGGTATCTTCCATGAATGGGAATGGTCTTCAAAGATTCCTTTGTGGGGTAGTTTAACTTGATCGTTTCAACGACAAAATCAACAATGTCATCCAATTTGGAATCATCAACTATGAAATTGTGTAATTTGTTGGTTTCAATTAACTTCTTTGTACAGGAGTTGGTTTCTCTCACTGATTTGATTGTTTTCAAGTAAGCAATCTTATCTTGTTCTTGTTCCATCATGAATTCAATGGGTATGTTGACTAACAGTTGATATTGTAATTGAACCTGGATGAAAAACAGTAGTGGGTAATTTCACGTAGACTCTTCTGAGAATAGAGCTTTATATATCACAATTCAACAACATCTGGTGGATTGAAATCGGTAGTACTAGGTGAACACATATGTCTACCGTTTATCATGTACAACTTAAGATCATGTAGACCGGTTTGCGTCGGCCCAATCGTTATCTAAAATCTTATCTGGGTTCGACATCCGGCCTTGCGCCCGATCAAATTGAATTATCGACGTTCTGCTACGACGATTTATCGACCTTTCCTGGATTAGCTGGCCCCGGCTGTGCACATTTAATCTTAGGTTTCCCATATATTTTTCAAGAAAGAAAAATGTGATTGGCTAAAGTTTCGAGAACAACTACCAAAGAAAACAATCTGTTTCACAAATTTAAACATTTACCGTTGGTATTTACATATGAACACATACAGCAGGTCAATTCAAAGAATAGGATCATCTCTTCGGCAATGTCGTTGTATTTCAACGGAAGAAGAAGGTGCTCAACTTTTGAAAAGATTGAGATCAATCACACTTGAAGCACAATCCATCTTAACCGAAACATTAGCAAGAGATAAAAAAAACTTGATTATAAGGAGATCTGCCAATGACAGTGAAACCACTCTACAAATGAACAACAACCAGAAGAAGACATCCACCTTGAAACATCAAGACCGATTCAGAGAACAACTTGAAAACAGCCGAAATCAGCGAAATCAACAGTCACAAGATGTTAGTTCTTCCACTTCAAGCAGATTCTCATATGATTCCAAAACCAAGCAAATAGTTGATAAACTGAAGACTCCATATTATACTGTGCCAGGTGGTGTTGACTTAAAACAAGGTAAGCTGGCGAAGGTTTTACGAGAAGCAGAAGAGCAGCAAATCCAAACTGATGAGTTTAACAACGCAATCACCAAATACCCGATTTCAATCATATTGAGCTCCAATTCAGAGACTATTGGGTTACAATTTAAAAAAATGGTGGATGAACTTGAACAGATCAATTATGGTGAAAATTGGCCTCGAGATCCAAATGATGTTGAATTACTCGTTGACCACTACATCAGTGGACGCATACGACTGCTTACATCATTCTTGAAGTCAAAGAATTCAGGGGTCGATTATCGGGAAGTTGCCCCCAAAACGGACTTTCTTATAGCTTGTCTTTCTAGACTTCATATAACATCAAGTTTGCAGTTTTTTGATGTGTTCAATAAAAGATTGAAACCCCATTTCAATATCCACTGTGCTGTACTTAATGTTCCAACTTACCCTGTTCTTGGTCTAGTTAAAAATTCGGCAAATCGGTTGAACGAGCAGGAGAATCTTTACTTAGAGAAAACGTTCGTCAATATCGCAAAATTAGGTCTAACAAAGGTTCATAAGATGGAAGATGGTACTTTAATATTGACTCACCCTCCTCAAGTCAAGCATAAGTTTAACCTTGAACTATAACCCATAAACCTCAATACGGCATTTTTTTTCTCTTATAAGCATCGATTCATCCATAATTTATTAGATAGATTTTTTTTCTCTTTTTAAAGTGTATTGTTTAAACTATATGTAGTAAATAATATACATTGTGATATATCCATTCGTACCCAATGGCCATACAAAATTATTTGACGAGCAACTAATTCATTTATTCGTTCCGTATCATTTCTGAGTTTGTCTGATGTACTTTGCAATATCTTCAGCAACTGCACTTGAGGTGCTCTTGGAGGTTTTCTCGAAGGCCTGTTGGTATCTATCTTGAATGGACTTGGTGTTGGCGTTAATTTCACCGTTTCTGTCCTCTGGGAATGTGTATTCTCTTTCAGGTTCTTCATCGTCCGGTTCAACTAATCCATCTTCGTACCCATCATCTTCTTCCTCTTCTTCTGAAGAGAGATCAGAAAGCACATCAACATCATCGCTGTCACTCTTCTTTTCCTTCTTGGTTTTTAGTCCCAAGTCTTTCATCAAATGAGTTAAGTTCTTTTCTTTCTTCTTGGCTTCAGCTTCCTTCTTTTGCTCTATGATTCTTTCTCTCTCCTTCAAGTAGAATTCATTATACTCATCAACCTTATTGTCAACGGCCTTCATGAAATCATCAAATCCAGCACCTGTGTAAGCAGAACAACTAACAACGTCTAAAGTGGAGTAAAATTCTTCCAACATCAAACTCATCGAGTTAACCAAACTGCCCATGTAACCTGATCCATTACTGGTCTCATCATTCAACTCTGCATTAGATTTCAAAGCTTCTTGAAAGGACTCAAAATCCGTCATCCACTCCTTTGCAAACTCAGCATCTCTAACATCAGTCTTATTAAAAACCACAATCATAGGAAGTTTGGTTTTGTACAATATAGAACATGCGTACAACATGTTGGAGATGAATGTGGTTGGAGATGAGCATCTTGGTGTGTCAATGATGTAAGCAATAACAGTTGGAAAAGTGGAGGCCAAAGCTTCTGTTATAATGGAACCAGAAGCAGACCAAATAAAACATTCAATTTGACCTGGAGTATCGATGATACAGTAGTCCACTTTGTCTTTCTTCTTCTCGACTAGTCCAATAACCTGATCAATCTTAGTGGAAAACAAGTTCAAAGAAGTCACGATGGCACCATTTGGACCCAAATTGTAATTTTCCATCACTTTTTTGTACTTGATGGAGTCTCTAATATCAATGTTACATCCAAATGGAACATTCAAAACAGCTGGATCTAAATTGATCACATATGGAACATTTTTCTTGGTGTGTAAGTGGGAATTCAGACGCTGCATAAAAGTGGTCTTTCCTGAACCTGCCATACCAATGCAAATAATTGTGGGTGGAGCCATCTTGAAATTGTGAATGTGAATATATGATTGATGGTTGGTGGATGAATGGTTTTCTTGTGAATTGTCTAGATTGAACTATGTAATTTGTAGATAGAAGTAGGCATCATTTGAACTGGAACTGATTTCTAATCCTTTTCAATTTTGGCTCTCAAAAAGTTTTTGAAATAAATTATTCTGCAACGCGTGCGGCTCAACTGATAGTTACAAATATTATATATTATGGGATCGAAAATTTCACTCAAATTGCGATATAACGTTCGAGACTTTATTTGATTAAATTAATATATTGATGTTCAGCTAACTTCTACATATTTGAAATTTTCAAGGAGTATAGTTGTTAGTTGAATCAATATAGATATATATGATAATTGGATATATATATAGTTGACATCAAAAAGTGAAATCGCGGACCAGATCTCCATCTATATAGCTAGCAATTATACTGAAAATTGATTTTTTTAACGTATCGATATCAAGAAAGTATATAAGCTTAAAAGCTTATATATATTAATTTGAAAATTCTTATATATATATATATATAACAGTATATCTCGTAAAATCAATCTTAATTATATTAAAATTTGCTAATGTATATACTAAAAATATATTTCACAAAAAGCCGGCTATATCTGTATATATAGATCAGATTTGTCAATTAATTGTCATTAAAAAAAAATCAAAAAAAGGATTTTTGTTTTTTTTTTGAAACTGATCGATATATTAAGCTAATTTAAAAATTACTAATTTGGGTGCTTAGCCAAACAACTAGTTTGTCTGACCTCCGCAAACGGGTTTGAGAACATCTATATTAGTATTATAATACCTTCTATAATATTTCTTTTAATCGCCCAATTTTTGTCTTTGAACTTTAATATGCTTCAAGAAATTGGTGGTACAAAAATATACATGGTTAGGTTCAACTCATTTTTGTCGGTAATTACTCACATATCACTGTTTCAACCACAATCACAATCATACAGTATTTTGCATCACTGTTTCAATTACAATCACAATCACAATTCAAATCACATATCCTACACTTTCCCTCCCCATAAATCACATGCTTCTGTTTTTTTTTTCAGGCTATCCATATTAAATAAAGCTGATTTTTCCTTTCCCTCACTTTCTTTCCACAAACTTTTATGGTTTTTTCAACTGCACCTATGATAACTATATATACATAGTTAGCTGATTAAAATTCTTCAGCTTTTTTTACTGCATTTTTTATTTCTATATATGCTGTACGTTGAAGGTTAGGCGTTAAATGCAACAAGTACCTTTTTTCTTTCGGAGTTATATAATATATATATATATTTTAACGTTAAGGATTATAAGTTATACGTCGAGATATAAAAAAAGTATATATATATATATAATTAAGGAAGTAAAAATAAAAGATTTGCCTATATAGCCAATGGCCAACAATTAATTCAATTTATATATTATGCATGCATGCAATAGAATTCGACATAAAATTTGGTTAATGTATATTAATTTTAAAACCAAAATGTAGCCTATATACAGGCCGACAGCTGGGTAATGGATATTATAATATATTTAAATATTCAATTTGGATTGGCATATGCCTGTGCACACATGTATGATGTGTGCAATTTTTTTTTTCACTTATAAGTCGTAAATATATTATTTTATAAAAGAAAAACTAATAATATACAGTTGTTGGTTATATAATTGTTGCATAGTGTTAGATTGGAAAATAGAATTAACACATAATTATATTAAGACAATTCAATCCCTTTTCTTTCTTTTGTTACCTGCCAATTCGGACATTTTTTTGGGTGTTTTAAATTGGCTATATTTGAGGTTTGTAATTTAATTTGTCTTGCTGCAGTTAAAGCAAGAATTTGTTCTACCGATAGTGTAATTGGAGCAGCAGGTTTTTCGAAGTTAGATTTACTAATTTCAGGTTCTTGTTTTGGTTGTTGTTCAGACTGTTCAGACCTTTTAAGCTGACTTTCGGGTTGTGGTGGTGGTTGTTTTTGTTCTTCTTGAAATTGATCACAAATTCTTTTGACCAATGGTGCAGGGTTCTTCAAAGGATCATTTTCAACCTGGTATTTGACATGAGTGACTAATGACTCTGAAATAACCTTTAGCTGATTTTGTAGTTGTTGTTTGAACACCTTGTTTTCAGTTGCTTCTGTAACCTGATTTAAAGTATTGATGACGTTGACAATAATCATAGTTTCGTTTTCTTCTGGAGATAGTTGGGTGTATTTGTTCTTACAGTGGAGATGATGGTGCCCTTTCTGTTTGCACTTGATGCATGGCTCAGCATCCGGACATTCAGTGACAGAATGACCAACAGCTCTGCAATAGTTGCATTGCTTGATTTGGCTAATTGTTGCAATACGTGCATATATATATCAATTTGAAATTCCGAAAATTCTAGCTATGTGTAAAAATTCGCAGCAAATTATTAATTATGCACATGCATATAAAAATAAAGTTACCATGTGCATAACAATATCATTAATTAGAAATTGATAAAAATATAACTTAGATCTATAACATATATAATGTGAAACTTAATAAAAACTCAAATAATAAAATAATAATAATAATGGATCCGGACAAATCAAAAAGAAATATATAAACGAAAATCAAGCAATATTAAATTCTGACCTCTGGGCGAAACCACACCAAAGGCGTAAAACGAAAGAGAAGAGCTAGACTTGAACAAAATAGTCCTAGAATTCTCAGAAAAAAAAATTGATGGAAAAACGAGGGGATAAAATTCAAAACAACGAAAATGAACAAAAAAAGAAAAAATAATGTACAATGAAAAATCATGTTATATGACAAATGCAAGAAGTAAGAACAAAAATGAGAAGCATGATGTGAATGCGGTAGCTGATGGAGCTGAACCTTCATAAACAGAGAGAGTTGGTGTACTTTGACCACCTTCTAGACCAGCAGTAATAGAATGCAAACCACTTGAAGATTGGGAGAAGATTGTACCTTCCGCGCCATTGTTGTCATTGAATGTGCTGATTTCAGAAGCCGAAACAGCATCATTATTGCCGCCGGTAATTTCTTCATTTCCATTAGAGCCAGACAAATGTGTTGGAGATAGATCAGAGATGGAAGTTGAAGAAACAACAACAACTGGTGAGCCAGTTTCACTATGGATAGAGGAAGTAGAACTGACATTCTCGTTACCGTTAGCACCAGACAACCCAGTAGGAACAATATCATCGGAAGAATCAGTGGTATTCTCCAGTTGTTCATCTCCATTAGCACCCGACAAGCTGATTGGGGTAACTTCCCCGTTGTTTTCGGATGTGACTGTGGAAGTTGGATTGGATGTGGCTATTGATGAAGACTCATCATCGCTCTCTCCGCCATTGAGATTGGACAATCCTGTCGGAGATGATGGTGATTTGGATGAATATGAAGAGTCACCGTTGTCTTGATCATTACCTGATTTGCCACCGTTTGGACCTGACAAAGTAGTTGGAGATGAAACATCAGCAGTAGTTGACTGAGAAGACTGGGCCGAAGTTGAGGAAAGGGAACCATTACCGTTGTTGGACTCGTCTCCTTCTCCGCCATCGAGATTAGACAATCCTGTTGGGGACGATAGTGTTTCAGACGAGACCGAAGAGTTTCCCTTGTCTTGATCATTACCTGATTCGCCTGATTTGCCACCATTTGAACCTGACAAAGTAGTTGGAGATGAAGCATCAGAAGTAATTGACTGAGACTGAACTGAGGTTGAGGAAAGGGAAACATTACCGTCGTCAGACTCGCCTCCCTCTCCGCCATTCTTTCCAGCAATTTCGGTAGGAGATGGATTAGAAACAAGGGATGATGGTGAGGTTGGAGTTGAAACAGACACTAATGAGTTTTCATCTAGATCAGTAGCACCAGGAGTTTCAGTTGAAGATGCATATGAAGCAGAGATAGACTTATCATTATTGTTACTCTGATCACCGGTAGGTTGGCCACCATTTAAACCTGTCAAACTTGCTGGAGTCAAAACATCAGAAGAAACAGAGAAAGAAGACGAACTGTCGTCACTATGGACAGCTGCGACAGAAGATGGAGAGTCAGTCGGCTCCACGATCAAGGACGAATGAGAATTCACATTGTCACCACCATCTGAAGCAGAAGACCCACTTGTTGTAATATCGACATTACCAAATGAAGATGAATGTATATCAGTGGCAGTCGTTTCAAGGCTTGAGGTAATTGGTGCAGAAGTAGTGGAAGACATCAATGATATAAACGAACTCTCAATATCATCAGCACCTGAGGTAGTCGATGAAGCATACAGGGAAGAAACAAATGAGTCATTCACATTCACATCGGCAACAGAAGAAGCTGTTACAATAACAGATGTGGTTGCATCACTTAAAGTAGAATCAAATGATTGGGTTGAAGATATCGTGATACTAGAACTTGAAATAAGTGATGAATCGGATGTCAAAGAGCTCACTATACTTTCCGGGATGGATGGAGTGGTGAGATCCTGTGATCCTATTATTGCTGAACTAGACTCAGGATTCCCCGTACTCGTAGACAAAACAGTGGTTTGTGTTATAGTTTCAACAATAGTTGTCTCCACAGTAACACCGATTTGCTTCGTGGATGACTTATCAACAAAAGTAGAGATAGTAGGAATGAGACTTGTAGTTGTAACAGTGACGGTAATGAAAGATGATGTCAAGGATGAGAACAATGAAGAAATTTCGGGTGGGGTAGTAATAGGTAAGTCTGTGGACGATGAGACACAAGTTGGACAGCTAGATGAAATTGACTCAGAGTAATCAGAAACAGTAGTCGAGAATCTTGTGGCATCAGTTGTGATGGAAGAAACGTCTGTTGGGATGGTAATGGATAATTCGCTAGAGGTTGTGGAGACACAAGTTGGACAGCTAGATGAAATTGACTCGGAGTAATCAGAAACAGTAGTCGACGATCTTGTGGCATCAGTTGTGATGGAAGAAACGTCTGTTGGGATGGTAATGGATAATTCGCTAGAGGTTGTGGAGA